>VZZY01019626.1:235467-356004 GCA_013400335.1 Eurystomus gularis | reverse complement strand
ACCCCTGCCACCGCTCACCAACGACGGCCACAACAGCCTCACCTTCACTCTTTGTCAGAGGAAAAATGCTGCTGAAGGTGATCGAAGCTGTAGGAACCCAACCCTGCATGTGATAGTGCTTCATGCAGAGACCGTGGGTTGTAACTTGAAAACATTTTCTCACTTATCTTCAATCTTCCAATCCCCCTTTAAATGTTTTTCCCATAAAGTTACGTTTATTTCATTCTCCAGACTATTGGGAGATTATAGCTTTGACTAAACAATTATAAAAATTAAAACTCAAAAAACCCTCAAGCCTTCTAGTTTCTCTGTATTTGTCAGCCAATATAATAAAAACAATTAAAAAACCTGATGAGACAGCAACTTGGCAATAATCCCAGAACATAAAGGAGGCTTTATAAAAAATGATCAAAAGATCATATTGGCAGGAATGTGTGCAGCAGAAATAATTTACAAACTGATGGACAGATGTAAGTTTGAAGGATCCACTTCTAAAGGAGAAAGGCTTTCTAGGGCATTCACCTGGGACTCACAAGATGATGCTGTCCCCAGCTCTGCTGCATCTTCTGTGCTCGATTCAAAGGATGTCATCTCACCGTGACGCGCGTCTCCATCTGTGCAGAGCGTGACCAACACTCGACGGCAGCACAGGGATGCTGCGAAGGGAAACGAGTCCGAGCAACACAAGTTCTTGGTCCTCCACCATCCTATGGAGCTGCTTTGCAAAGGAAAAGTGTTTACATGAAACCACAGAAATACTGTCCTGTGCTGATGCGCAATATCCCCAGAGATCAAGATTGTCAAGATAAAATTGTCACATTTGTCAAATCACATTGTCAAGAGAAAAAAAAAAAAGAGGCAGGTGTCATTCCTCATTCAAAAAAACTTCAGTGTGAAAACTTTTCAATACTAACACGGTTTCTGGCGGAGAACAGGGGACTTCATGCAGAGCTCCAAGAAAACAAGACACTAAAAAGTCTGAAGACAAATAAAATCTGTTTCCGAAAAGCCCCAATTTCAAGATTCAAAAGTTGGGGTTTTCCTTTTATCCTCATTAATTCTACCAAACCTGTTTAATGCAGAAAAGCCTAAAGGAATGTGCACAAGAGGAATTATTTTTACTTTATCACAGCACTAAGGGAAGCAGTACAACGATCTGCTGGCCCCAAACGCTGGGATCCTTCCGCAAGCTCACAAAAAAGAAAGAAACTCCCGATGGTCCGCGGCTGGCTGTCAGAGCTGCGCGCGTTACGGTGACGAAGTGCTCAGGGTTTGAAGCCCTTTCTTCTCAGAAGCCAACTGGGATATTAAGTTCTCCTGGCCAGCTCTGCCATCAAAGGATGACACTCTGCACCGGCAGCAAGCACGGCCCCGGCCGTGCCGGGTCTCACCAGCACTGGTCAGAAAGTGGTCAGCCAGGTGCCAGCACTGGAGACCGGTGTGGTGACCAGCATGGTGACCAGCACCGCCTCTCCAGCCCAGCTCCAGGGTGAGCTCCAAAGGGCAGGAGGGTGCCCCAGCTCCCTGGCATTGCCTCACGCACCCCCCCGAACCCACGGGGCTTGGACAAATTATCGCTGATGGGTCTGGAGTAAGACACACGTAGGGTTTGACGCCAACAGTAAAAACCAAAAAGCCTCGTTTGTTGACAGCTGAAACACCAGGTAATTACTTAATTGACTCTGCGATTTCTACCTTGATGCAGGAGCCCGCAGCACTCAGGCTAAAAGCAGAAGTCCATTAGCAACGCCAGCAGCTACCTCCCAGACCGCAGAAAAGCAGAAGCCCGGAGCAGGTCCCGTGGCAGTGCAATATTTGGGAACCAAGAGACGTGCTGGGTCCATTCAGGTGCTTCTGCCACGGCCGAGGGAAGACAAGCACTCGAGGGAAAGGCATCCAGGAAGGCCAATGGTGTCGACCAGCAGGTTGAGGGAGGTTCTCCTCAATGGGCTGCTGAGCATGAGGTCTGTCCCCAAAGGACCCCTGAACAATGTAGAGCTCTTTACAGGAAACAATCATTTCTATAATTGCCGCGCACTTGTGTTACCGGGCCAGGGAGGAGGGAGGAGGGCAGGCATTAGCCATGCACCAGCAGATGTCGTGACTTACGTAAGACTTTTTCTTTCTCTCTTTTTTTTTAAAAAAAGGCTGCATCTCACTCTTGGGGCTTCTTGAGAGGCACATCCCTGCTGTAACCCCTCGAGCCTCTGCTGCAGCTCCTCTGACTTCAGCAGCTTCTCACGGGCCCCTCTCAGCTTATCCTATTCCTCGTCTGAACCCGCCTCTGCGTGACCCCCTGCGTGACCACGGGGAGCTGTGCAAGAGCTGCAGAGCCGCGTCCCGTCACGGCCACCACAGACTGCACGAGGTCTGTGGAAGAGCAGCCAAAGCATCTGCACCAAGCTCTCACTGCGGAGCCTGTGCTCATCTAATTTTCAACATCCCTGAGGCGATTGGTTATCTTAATTAAGATATTTATCTTTGTTAAATAGGACCGGACACATTTGCATGTCCGCAGAGATGTGCCTTATTCATACTGATGGCCACTCGGGGTGGAATTAGGAGCTGCCAAGAGGATGTCTGGCCTTTGGATGCTGACAACAGACGTTATTAGATTTAAAGGGCTGGGATAACTTTTGCTCCAGTGCTGGAGCTTCCTTTCCAGGACACAGCCCTCCACTGACTCTGCAGCACCGAGTACTCCGAGCCTGAGTCTCTGCAATATTTCTGGGGAGGGAAGAACCGTTGCTATGGTTCAGAGCAATACTGGTTTACCTGCACCGCTTACTCCGGTCTCGAAGCACAAGGTGTATTCAAAATTCAGTAAATTCCTTGTCCTGCGCTTTGCTCCCATGAAACACTTAAACCAAAACACTTCAGCAGCCGTTGCTTTCCCCCAGCTGAGAGGGGAGAGATCCTGACGTGTGGCAGGAACCTGGTGATGCTTCTCCGCTGAGCTGCAATCACAAAAAGGTTTCCAGCTCCAGAGGGCTCTGCAGTATTTACAGAAGATGGATAACGCTGCAGTCCCCAAGGCCTGCTAAAACCTGCTCCCCAGTGTTTCTGTAGAGAGCAAGCCTGCAGGTATGTATTAACGGAATAAAAAAAAAGTTAACGGAAGTTGGGGAAATACTCTTATTTTTCCCTCTGCCACAGCAGGCAGGACAGGACCCAGGCGAGGCTCCCCCCTGGAGCAGGCAGGCTCCGAGCTGGCAGCCAGGGCTGCGGCAGGGCCCCTCCACATGGACACCTCTCCTGTAGGCATCTTGGGCACATGGACACCACACTGCGGGGGGGTTCTGCAGAAACCCCTCCTGCCGTGCAGACATCCCTGCGGAGCAGGGGTTCTTGGCCACAGGGATGTATGGATCCAGCTGGGAGGACCCACCAGTGCAGGGATGGACCAACCCCACCACCGTGACCCACCAGAGCTCAGCAGGGGTGAGCTGGGGGGCTGTGGGGTGGCACTGGGCACACCAGCAACACGCAGCCACCACACGCCAGCACTGGAGAGCCCAGGAAAGGGCTGAGCTCCCAGGAGATGGGGGATATTGTTCTGGTTCCCTGCTGGAGCAGGGAGGGAGACATTCAAAGAACAAATATTAAAAGTAGCAGCAGAAAGTGGCAAAGGTCCCCATGCTGACACGCTATCACCAGGCAGAGCCTGGGGAATCCACCCCTTAAAACGTTCTTTGCCAGTTTCAAGAATCCTTTTCCCTCTCCGCAGGAAATTAAACACAGGGAATGTCTCCAAAACACTCAGGAAGATCCACACCGTGTGACTGGGGCTGCATTTGCCCCCGACTTGCTGCCCAGCAGCAGCAAAGCCCTTGGAGGTCACCACTGATGGGCAGCCCTGGGCACCGAGTGTGCCACGGAGAGAGGGCATCAGGGAGGGGACATGCACTAAATGACCCACAGCGGATGCAGTCCAGCCACAAGTGATGAGGGTGCGATTAATACACACCCTTAGCAATTAATATGCACCCTTATGAACAAAGCAAACACAATAGAGCATCTGTCACCCATGAGCAAGACAGGGAGCTCGTAGAATCACAGAGTTGTTCTGGTTGGAAGAGACCTTTAAGCTCATCGAGTCCAACCGTTCCCCCAGCACTGCCAGGGCACCACTAACACCTGGCCCTCAGCACCACATCTCCACGGCTTGGAAACCCCTCCAGGGATGGGGACTCCACCACTGCCCTGCCCAGCCTGGCACAGCCCTTCACAGCCCTTGTGGGGAAAAAACTGTTCCTCATATCCAACCTCAACCTCCCCTGGTGCAACTTGAGGCCGTTTCCTCTTGTCCTATCAATGGAGCAGAGACCAGCAGCTCACCACTGCCCAAAGGGACCACAGCCATGGCTGTGCCTGAGCTGAAGGCAGCAGCAGGGGCTGTAAAATCCCTCCAAACTGGGGTGCCCTGGGTGAGCCAACACCCCCTGGGTGGCCCCAGAGCATCCCTTGGGGCTGTAGCTCTCACCAGGAGGGGATGCTGCTCTCCCCAAGGGACAGACAACACCCCCTGGGTTTGATCCTGGCTCCACAGCGTGACCATGGCTGGGTGCAGGTGGCCACTGTCACCAGGAGCACCGATGGAGCTGTTTTCTGGGCAGTTGGACTCATGGGTGCTACAGAAGAGGCTGTGCGGGGACAGGACAGCTGCGCATGGCCCATGGCACGAGCTTGCCCCAGGCTTTGGGCACGCCACAGCACAGCACTCCGGTTTGGTTTTAAACACGGATGGAAAATCTTTACCTCATTTGCTAAAAGCACTTTAATGTCTTGACACAGGAAAAAAAATAAATTAAAATGTATTACTAATTTGGATTATTTAATTCAGTCAGCAAGACCGAAAACACTTGCTGCACTCCAAGTCCAGGTTCAAAGCATTAATCACTCTAAATTCTGCCACCAGTTCCTTTTTGTTTCTGTGTCATTTTTTCATTCATTAGCTCTGAGTGTGACAGTGACAGGCTGCCCTTCGGTGCTGCTTTACAGCTGGTTGTTGGTTCCATCCAAGTCCTGAATTATTGGATCCATATAAATAAAAGGCAAATTACCCACTGAGCCTTTCCTGACAATAAATTACCTGAAAAGATGACGGGAGGAGGCCAAGGTTTCATTCCAGCACTTCAGAGCACTCTCACGTTAAACGATCAAGTCCTTGGTGAGGCCGAGATGCAAAGTTTGGACACAGAACAAGGGGTCAAGCCCAAAGTGGTTCCAGAAGTTGAAAGATAATTTGTTATCTTGGTTTTCCCAAAGAAAAAATTGGCTCAGAAACAAGGGAGGAAGCAGCCGCAAGGGATGGCCGCAGACATGGGCAGAGGGGAGTCTCAGCCCACCCCAGCAGAAGACTAAATGGCAGCAAGGACACGGGGTTTTGGTGTTGGAGGGGCACAGAAGACGGCTGTGGATGCTGTGAGCTCCTGCCCCACTGAGACCCGAGTGCTTCGTAGGCAAGACATTATCCACATCCCCTCACAAATTACTCTCACCCTATTATTGTATTTGTGTTGGACCAGATGATCCTTGAGGTCCCTTCCAACCCAGGATTCTAAGGCACATGTCCTTGTACATGCTTGGTGTGCTTCTGTCCTGAGCCCCTTCCCAGCACGGCCCCGCAGACAGGCAGCTGCTCTGCAGACCTGGCTTTGGAACGGTAAAAGCTCCACAGACGCACTATGTGATCACCGATACCTCCAACACCTTGTATTTCTCCATCTCAGGATGCCTCACGATAAAAATCACAGAATCATTTAGGTTGGAAAAGACCTTTAAGATCATTAACCCAGCTCTACCAAGTCCACTGCTAAACCATGTCCCTCAGCATCAGATGGGAAGGAGGAAGGTCTCCAGAGACGTGGTGTTTTGCCAGCTGCCATTTTGACCACAAAACCAGACTCAGCAGAGCTTTGGCAGAAGCCCCTGGTGTACCTGAGTGCCCAGAAAGGAAGACACAGATACATGATTTTCCTCCACCTCCTTTTGTATTATGCAGCTTGCCTCCAAAGCCCCATGACATCCTCCAGCAAGACCCACCATGCAGCCATCTCAGACACCGCCATGGCTTCCAAGCTCCAGGAGCTCCAGGGAGAGCTGGGGCTCGGTTCCCAGCTGATCAGGGGTTGGCCAGGCTCCCCGCAGCCCCTGCTCCATCCCTGCACATGGCACCAAGCACCAAATGGCAACGGAGCCACTCAGCGAGACCTGACCTGGTCCAGCACCCGAGTCTGCTTCCAGGGCACCACGGGCATCTTCAAGTTGTAGGTTCCTCCTGGTCCCAAACCCCATGTTGTCCCGATGGGCTTCACCATCCCAGACCTGGCACGCTTCCACGGGGCGAGGAGTGTAACGGCTCCGTGCAGTCACGGCTCTGCTGCACCAGGCTGGGACATGCTTACACTCATCGTGTGTGTTTCTGACTTCCGAGGGAAACCAACACATACGTAAGGGTGCAGCAGCGTGGAAAGTTAATTTAAACGCAAATGCTGCCTTTGCCCCTTAGAAATTAACCAATATGCTCAAGTTATTGTTTAAAGTTAATGATTATTACTGCTTCAGCCAGGTAACTAGACCTGTTGGCAAGAAATGACTTGGGTCAAAATTCTCAGCCGAGCAGAAACATGCTCAGATGCAGCCCCTCGGTGCTTTGGGCAGGTATCCAACGCTTGACCCCGGGGAGGTGTCTGAGGGGCCCACGCAAACACCCCACCAGCACATCGGCACCAGCCACGCACACAGGGATTAGCTGTGGGCGAGGAACATGGATCTGCTCTGGCATCAGCCCTCCCTCTGCAAGCCCAGCACCGGCGGGAGCTCGTTTTGCAGTTACAAGCAGAAGCTCCCCTGGAACATCAGCCCCACGTCGCGGGCACAGAGAAGGTCCCTGTGCTCGCTCCCCAGCTGGAGAAGAGGCTTTGCTCAGGCTCAGCAGCACACGTGTATTATTAGAGACTGACCGCAGGTGCGTTGCACGGATAAGAACATAAACCTGCACTCAGGAGCATCATCCCCCTGCCAGTTGTGGGGATATTTAGAGAGTCACGGACTCCTCCTGAGGCAGAACACTCCGTAGCTGCAGTTACCGCCCTCTTCCAGCCCCTTCCTCAGAGCAGCACAGAAAGCGAAGCGCAGGAAAGCCTGCGGAGCAGCCGGGTAGCGAAGAGAGGGGGCCCAGCAGAGCTGCAGAGCACAGGGCTGTGCTGAGGAGTCCTTCATGCCCACGCCAAGGCTCCTCGGGCACTCCCAGGGGATGCTCTGGCAGGGCCGGGCTCCGTCCGCAGCCCGATGTGCGGGGTCTGTTGCCATCTGCTGGTGGCAACACTTGGGCAAGCGCTTCTTTCTCTCGGGCAAGCGCTTCTTTCTCCCGGGCAAGCGCTTCTTTCCCTTGGGCAAGCGCTCATGGAGAGAAGCGACGAAGCCATGGCAGGGCGGCCTTCATCCAGCGTGTCCCTTCGTGCGCAGCCGATGCCCTCCCACCCACGGGTGCTGCAGGAGCGCACACATCGCGCCGGCACGCCCTGGCACACAGCCCCTTCCCCAGGGACACCCGGTTGTGGAGGGACCCACTGAAGCCCCTGGAGGCTTCTTCCCACGGGGAGGGTGCCCAGGAGCCTCCCCTGGCACAAGGTGCCCCTTTGGCGAGTGCTGGATGGTGCCAGCTCTGGACCCGGCCGCTCGGGGAGCGTGGGGCCAGGGTGGGCGAGCAGCCGTGACCCCGGGAGGTGCTGGCAGCCGGAGCCAGCCCCTGCTCCCCACGAGCGGTGAGAAAGGCCGGGGGCACGGCCCGCTGGGGAGGCAGGTCCAGCCCCAGCTGCGCGGAGCCGAACCTCGCCCTGTCCAGGCAAAGCACCGCTAAAACATCACCCGCTCTGCTTCTGCGGCTGCCACACATCTGGGGCGGGTTGAAGAAACCGCTGCCCAAGGGGGGAAAGTGCACTCATGAACCAGTGGCAGAAAAAACAATGAGAAGAAACTTCATGCAGCCTCCAAATAAACTGCCAGTGCAGCCACTGCTGGGCATGAAGTGCCCTCTGACTTCCCTGGAGCTTTTTATCCACTCAGCAGCTAGAAGCCACCCTGAGCCCCGGGGCAGGAGCCAGCATTTGCTACTGCACCGGGCAGGGAAGGGGGCTCTGCCCGCGCCCGGGGCTTTGCACCCCGACAGGAGCCCGGGAAGGGCTGCAGGGAGGGGGCAGAGACTGGCGGCAGGGCCAAGGGTGCCCTGGCTGCGGCATCGCCTGCCCTGGGGTGACTCTTCCCCACCCTGCAGCACCCAGAGCCAGGCCGTGGGATGGTCTGTGCCTCGCAGAGATCGCTGGTGAAGGCTGAAACACCCCGTCTGCAGCACCATGCAGAGGTCAGCAAAGCAGCAATCCATCAGGAAGAATTATAACAAGGCCTGGATTAAGAATGTACATGGATGGGATGAGATGAAGTATTACTAGCACTCACCGCTCCAGCTCATCTCTTCAGCAGCACGCTTGAGCGAGGCCCTACGAGACACACGTGCAAGGCGAGCCACTGGCTCGGTAACCGGCTGCGGCTCCCAGGTCACGGTGTGACGCCGTCGGCAGCTCCAGCAGTGGGTGGATGGTATTTCCTGGTACCAGGGAGCCGGGGTGTCCCCATCCCTCCTCCTCAGGGACACACACACCTGCCAGCTCACCTCTGCCAGTAGTCTTCTTGTGGGCTTTTTTTCCTTCTGAGTGTCGTTGCTGTTCTTGTCATTCCAGCTGTTAAGCAGACGCCCTCTGCAAAGCCACCTGCTTCCAGATATTCAGTCTGGGTCCTGCAGGTTTCCAAGGGGGCAACTAAAATGTGGGGCGAAGCCTCTCCCAGGCTGGAGAGGCAATGCCCTGCTGCCAGCGTGGGGCCCTGCCTCACTCTCTCCCCTCCTCAAATTTACCACCTTTTCTAGTCAACCTTCAGCCAGAACTGGGTGGTTTGAGCTGGCCGCCCCAGGGGTAACGAGCCAGAGCTGTGTCCTATCACGCTGGCTCGCTCCTGAGCTGCCTTTAGGGATGTCACCTGCTATTTTTCATGACGGATGCCTTGCTCCGCAGCGTGCCCCGCGCTGTTTGGTGCCGAGGTGCCGTATGGCAGCACTCGCCTGGCCGGGGAGGACAAGGGATGAAGGATGCAGCTCCCAGCGCCCAGTTGACATCCCAGTTCTGGCACAAAAAGCCTCCCTGTCAGGAGGAGAAAGGATAAATAGCTTAACATGAGCCTGTGTTAGGAGTGCTGGGGAGCAGGGACTTTTAATTGGCAATCACTTATCAATTTACTGATAATGCTGACGTGCTCTCTGACAAAGGCTTCGTTTGGCTCATTAAGTCCCAGCTGCAGGGACCATCTCAACTCAGAGCGAGCCCAGCAGAATAATGTGGCCACAGGACGGACCTTGGATGAAACCAGCAGTGCATGTGCGTTAGGGAAACAGTTTAATGCTGGGGCTTTGCTTGATGTGGGAATAAATCTCCTGGGTTAAAGCCGCCGTGACGTGCAGCAGGTTCAGCACAGAGCCCAGGGTGAGGAGTGAGGCTGGTGGCGAGGGGGGGACCAACACCAGGAGCCAGCCGGGCACCTCCATGGTGGGATGCCAGCGGTGCCAGGGCTGCGATGGACAATGTCTTCCTGCATTCACTGTGGTCCACAAACCCACTTAGCTGGCTCATGTTAATAAATGAAAAGCAAATACCGGCCAGTCCTGCAGCTGTGGTGCCTGGTGGGGAGCGGCTGCTGCTGCAGGAAGGGCCTCTGCTCATCTCCGGGGCTTGTGCGGCCCCTGAGCCCCCGCGCCCCTTCCCTTGGGAGGTGATCGCTCCTCTCCTGTTTGCAATGGAGGGAGCACTGAATCACCCGTGTTTGAAGCTCATTTTGAGATCTGCTTCTGTCCAACGTCACTTGTGCCTGCCCGTCCCCTCCCTGGAGCCGAGTGTGACAGGTTCTCTGTGGCAGGGCCAGGGCGTTCCCCACATCTGGGGCCGCCAGCAGGGCCAGGGACACTTGGATTCCATTTTCCAGCAGGTATGTCAGAGAATCATACAATTGTTCTGGTTGGGAAAGACGTTCAAGCTCATCGAGTCCAACCGTTCCCCCAGCGCTGCCAGGTCACCACTAACCCATGTCCCTCAGCACATCTCCACAGCTTGGAAACCCCTCCAGGGATGGGGACTCCACCACTGCCCTGCCCAGCCTGGCACAGCCCTTCACAGCCCTTGCCAGCAAGAAATTGTTCCTCGTGTCCAACCTCAACCTCCCGTGGTGCAACTAGAGGCCTTTTCCTCTTGTCACCCACCCCAGTTCCCCACCTGAGGCAGCTTCCCTTGAGGGCAAGTGATAAACCACCCAAAGGTGCTCTTGCCATAGCAGGAGGTTTGCAAAGGGCTTGAATTGCCTGAAGACACCGAGAACAGGTTGTCCGGGGGATGGGGGGTGTGAACGATCCATCACTGGATGGGGCTTTGAGCAACCTGGTCTAGAGGGGGGTGTCCCTGCCCACGGCAGGAGGGCTGGAACTAGATGACTTTTAAGGTCCCCTCCAACCCAAAGTGTTTTATGATTCCAAGATGGGTGCAGGCACGGGGGGCTGGGGGAGCACTGAGTGGCCCTTCCCCACCAGCCCTTGTCTGGGAGGAGCCCAACGCACCCGCTCAGCCCCTTCCTCAGCCCAATTACTGCGGTCGCAGTGCGGTGAGCTGCAAGGCAGAGCTGTGTTCAAAATAAAATGGAACAACGTTCCTGCTGCTTTTATCTAAACGCATCTTAAATAACCTTTAGAAGAAGAAACGGCACCTCTGAAACGCAGGGTAGATCTTGGCTGGTGTGGATCAGCACAGGGTCTCCCACACCAGTGGAAATGGGCAAATTTACGTCCTCCTGGAGGTGGTTTGTGTCTTTTTTAATTGGCCTACATCTCTCTTCCGTGCATATTTCCACCATATGCGCAGGGCGGAGAGGAAAGAGCCCATCTGTGCTCGCAGCGGTTCCTCCAAGCAAACGCAGCGGAGCACTCGAAGTAGCCGTGCTGGCTCGTGGCTCCGGGGAGCGGCCGCCAGGAGACACGGCCACCGGCAGCACCGCGGCCCGCCGGCACCGGAACGGCTCACCCGTCACCTGGCGGCTGGGATGCGGGGGGGCAAGGGATGGGGCAGCCACAAGCACGGGTGCAGGCACGGGCAGGCGTGCACCCACCTGGCTCACCAAATATTGTGAAACTACAGCAGGTGTTTTTGAGAAAAGTTAAGCAGTTTTATTCGACGGGATGAGTCCACACCCAACCAGTGGCTTCATCTACATGGCATCATCAGCACACATGACAGAGGACCCACTCAGACACTCTAGCTGAACAGCATCTCACCATACGTTACAGAGACAACACCAGAGGAGGAGGACGACCGTTACAGAGGGCAGCCAGCCAGCGGTTTCCTTCGGCTTCCCGGCGTAACCAAACCCATCCCCACCAGCCTACGCAGCCCAGCCACTCGGGAGCAGATCAGAGTCAGGACATCTACTGCTGCACCGTGAAACCACAACACCCTAGTTAAATAACACAGTCCGGGGTTTACAAAAATGACCTACCAGGGGAAGTCCAGCCTACGGCAGAAAGGGCCCTGTCACCACCACCCCGGGGACCGACACTTGCTCAAGAGTCTGTACAGGGAAGGGAGCGCCGTGGGGGCCACCGCTTTCGGTCGGCGCTGTCGGAGGCGACGCCGAGCCCCGGGGATGGTGGGCGAGGGTCGAGCTGCCCCTTGCACAGGTGGCCACGGCACCGTGGGACGGGACGGGACCGGGCACGTCCATGGGGACCCAGCGGGGTCTGCAGGAGCCGAGCCGGAGGTCGGGACTCGCTCTGCACAGCAGAGAAACGACTGCTCCGTGCTCTGTGAAGAGGCCACGTCCCGGGGAGGGGCTGTGCCGGACCCCTGCGTGGCGGGGCAGGAGCGTGGCCCCCGGGCAGGGTGCTCCCAGCGCCCACTCGGACGTGTTCACAGTGAGAGCTCCGGGAGCTCCCTGGTGCCGACAGTCTTTACGCCTTAGAGAGGTATCGAGGATCAGGGTGAAGTCACTCGTGGAACACGAGCAGGTTCCAGTTACGATGCTCCAACAACGCACACTTTGTGCCAAGTTAGCTTACAGAAAAATACATTTTTTCCCTTAAATTTACAGTAGTTAAAACTACAACTTGAGTGCCGTATTAAAAAGGGGTAGTTTATTCTTCAAATAAAACAAAATGTCTTGGTTTTCTTTTCTTAAAAAAAAAAAAAAAAAGAAATTAAAAAGGACTTTAAAAGCAATCACCCCCAGCACAACGCAACTGTACAAAGGAAATCGTGGCGTGTACAGCTCCTAGGACACTGACTCCAAGCATTTGTTCTGGTGCTCAAAAAGGCACTTAAAGATAAGAAAACAAGTGTATTAAAAACCCACCACAAAACAAAGGAAAATGAAAGGCAATAATTTAATAGAAAGACACTGGAACTTGTACCGTATCTTCCAAAGTAAGAATAGAGGAAAAAAAAACAACCAAACAACCTAAGAAACACGGTTTTGCTATCAAGTCATCTTTGAAAGCATATAAAAAAAGCCCCAGAAGACTGGCAAAGTGAATGTTCTCCAGGAACTAAATGGAAAAAAAAAATAATAATAATTACTGGCAACGAATACACAGCTCTCGTGCCAAATGGGTTTCCTCCCTGCCCTAAAAGCACATTTGCTGGTTCATTACCAGCCCAGACTGAGAGCCTGGGGGAACATCTGCTGCCCGTCAGGACAGAGGCACCGACCTCGGGGTTAGCCTGCGTCAGGAAAGGGGGGGAAATCATGGAGAAAAAGAAACATCAACATGAACCAACTGCGGTAATTACAAATGTCAACAGTGTTAACAGACGAGACCATAAACACCATTTCCCCCTACAGCGATGCACGGAGGAACACCGGCAGCATCACCACAGACAGAGCTTGTCCCCCACTGCACACTGAAAGGTTAGCTTCGCTTCTTACTTCTTGTTTATTATTATTATTATTATTATTACTATCATTGGGGTTTATTTTTACATTGAGCTACTTACTAAGTGCAAAGATTTGGTGAGTGGCGTTGGCTTTCATCTAATCTTAGCCTATTTTTTGTACAGTTTACACGTTAACAGTTACTTTCCAGCGTTTAAGCACGTACAGCGATATCTACAGAGCGGCGGAGGCAGGAGCGGGCTGCGGGACGGACACGTGCTNGCCCACGGCGTGGGCACGGTACGGGCGAGCTCCTCGCCCCGGGCGTGAGCTGTGGCAGGACCAGGGGGTCAGGCAGGACCTCCGGGAAGTCAGGCTGCTCCTCCGGCCACCCGCGAGCTGGGTTCTGCAGCGGTGCTGGGGAGACGAGGAAGATGAAGGCGGGTGGCTGCTGGATGAGGCGGGAGGGCTCGTGAGCGTCTTTGTCCAGGGACAGGCAGAGCAGCAGAGAGCAGAGATGGTGGGAGGATGGACATCAGGGAGCCATCGGCGTGGCTCTTCTACGCAGCCGAGCCTCGCGACGGCCCGTTTCACACTGGGGTTGTACGTGGTCACGGGGGGGTGACCAAATTAAGCCCTGGGTCATTGCAGGGAAATCTGTACAAGAGGAAAAACCGCAGGAGAAGCACAGAGCGTCTTGGATTCAGCGCTTACAGAAGAGACTTGGTTATCAGACAAAGTACCATGCAACCCCCAGCTCTTTCTGCATATTTTTTTCTCTGGGTTAAACGTTCAGAGGAAAAACAAAACGTAGGTTCTTTTGCATAAACTCAGACTGTGGTGTGATACAGTACAGTACAGAAAGTGCAAAGTATCGCCCCATCAGATCGGCTCCGCATCTGATATGGTCAAATATGGCTCATGCTTTTCATGCAAGAAGACGCAATCTGAATCGAGCCCCTCGTGTCCTGCTGCGCGACTGCAAACCAAGGAACATTGTGGTGCTGAAGCCTCCTCGCCCCTTCCGGCCCATCTGTCACCACACCAGTGGGGTTTGGGTTTTGAAAAAGAAAAGAACTGTGTGGGCAAAGGGAGACGAAGCATCTCCAAACCACGTAAGTTACTCCAGTTACGCTTTACCACTGGCTTGTCACTAAGTCCTTGCTCATTCCGAAATCTTCACAAGAAGGGGAGCTCCATGGACCCCGCGGTGCCCGGCGCAGCGTCCTTCTCCTCCTCCTCCTCCTCCTCCTCCTCCTCTGATGGAGGACACCTCGGTTTCTGTCCCTGCTCCTGCTGGGTGCCGCTGGCCGAGGCGTCACAGGGCAGGCGACGAAATCCCGGGATTCAGCTTGAAAAAACACCCCCACCAGCCTGTCACGCTGGCCTTTATGAACTTCCAGCTCTTCTCCACACCCAGCGCTGAACAAACCCACGGTGTCTTCCCCTCTCCTCCTCCTTTTTTCCAAATGCCAGGAGGTGCAGAAAATAAATCCCAGGATGGGTCTTACGCTGCCAGGCGCACAGCTGCTCCGTACCTCCACGCACACCCGCGCGCAAACAGCCGGGGAACAACCCCAGAGCAACCCCACGTCTCTAGAGAGGACACTTCAGAGCCAGTTTCTGAGGTAAATCTACTTTTTAAAAAAAAAAAAAGTCACCGAATTCTGTACACTTGGGGGTTTTTTTAATATATACTTCTACGCATAGCATGTGTTCTCCAGTGCCACCATGTAGACCCGCCGTCTCCTCCTGCCGTAGGACTGCAAGCTTGGGAAGAGTTTCTGCAAGGATGGGGTGTGTGCGCGCACGTTTGTACATACACACACACGTATGTACGTACACACACACGTATGTACAACCCACCATCAGGCCTAGGCCACGCGCTTGTTCCCCTTTCGGAGAGGTTCCTCTTGGGCACGGTTTGACGTCCCGCGTGGCCGAGCCGCCGGCCCTGCTCCTGCCGCCCAGACGCCACGGTCCCGGCGCCCCAGCCTACATGGTGCCCGATTTATCTGCTGAGCTGCTGGGGAAGAGCTTCTCGGTGGGGGTGACGGCGGGGCTGCCCACCCCCGAGCTGCTGCTGCTGCTGGAGCGGTGCTGCACCACCGGCCGCACCGGCCGCATCGGCGGTGGCCGCAGCTGAGCTCCGGCCAGCCGGGCCGACAGGGCCGGCTTGAAGGTGGTCATCATCTCTGTGGTGGAGCTGCTGCTGCGGCGCATGGCAGCGTCAGGGTCCCGGATCAGGATGGTGTGGAGGGGGCTGGCGGGCTCTGAGTTGGCGGCGCCCATCGCGGGGTTCTTCATGGGCTCCAGCGTGTCCAGGACCACGTCGGGGGCCTGCTTGGCCGTGTTCTGCCTCTCCAGCTCCCGCAGCTCATTCAGCGCTGTGCTCATGGTCTTCTCGATGTCCTGAGAATGCCACCAACAAAGGGATGTCAGCACCGTGCCACAGCATCACCCCACTCTCCCACACCCCACCCCGTGGAAAGCCCCTTGTCCAGGCACGTGTGTCTGTGTGAGGGAGTCTCTGACCTAAGACAGGACCTCCAGGCAAAGCAGGAGCTTTGGGAGAAGATGTAAAGCCCAAACTCTGGCCACACAAAGGTGCTCCACATCTCCCAAGCCAGCAGGATCTTGGTTGCCAGCTCCAAAGGGAGCAGGCCCCAAAACACTACAGGTGAACACCAGCCTGTCCACATCTCCAGGTCGTGTCTCCTTAGGCATTGCCCCCACAGGTCCACCCACGGAGATCCTCCAGAAGGTGAACCCAGTTCCACTAGAAGTGTCCATTTAAAGGAAATTAGCTAAACCACCCACAACTATAGTGCTGATCATCTTGCAGAAGGAGAGGGGCTCTGGTCTCCCTTCACTTGTAGCGGCCTTGACTGAACCGAGGCCACCAGCTCAGCACCATCTGAGAAGAGATTTAAGGCAACGGAATCAGTTTAAAAAGCAGCTCTAGTTAACTCTCCTCCCTGCCCTTGTGCAGCTGAGTCCTTAATTTGATAATGCGTACAAAACGCTCGGTGAGCCTCAGATAATGTTCAGTGGGTCGGCAGAAGGGAAATAATTATCAAGTTTAGCCCCAATTAATTCTATTAATCTGTTCAGATAATTAGTGAAAATGTTCTCCCAGAGCTAAGCCTCAGGGACTACCAAGCCCAGCAGTCCTACAGACTTCGAGGTAAGTATTTCTTTCATCAGCTCAGTGAGAATCTTTTTCAAAACCAACCCAAAACCCAAGAAAACGGTGAATGTCATGCTCCCTGTGTCCACCCATCCCTCTGGAAGCTCCAGGACCCCACAGCCCTGCGTGGTGCCTGGGGAATGTGGCCCTGGGCACTGCTGTGAGGTCCCACACTAGTGCCCATCAGCCGGGCTGGGGACGTCGTATCGTGCCCGCTGCTGTCCTGTCCCAGGGCGGACGTGGTGCCCCCGCTCGAGCCGCCGCTCGGGGCACACGCTGCGCTACAACCGTAACTTTGTAAAGGGATCACACCAAACGCAAGCTCTTGATGGACAGGGAAGCTTGGTAGCGTGCTGCAGAGCAAGAGAACAAGGAGCGCGGCTGGTGGAAAAGCAAACAGGACAGTGAGAGTTCTTCCTTTCTGCAATCATCGTTAGTTACCCCACTGAAAGCAGCCGATCCGACACCCAACAGCCTGCCAAACCCCGTGGCCAGGTGGTGGGCAGCGGCCCCCCCAGCAGCTGCACCCCTCTGCCTGGGCACCGCCGACCGTCCCACTGCTGCTGCTCCTGCCTGAGGGTGGCACGAAGCAAACTGCTGCTGAAACAGCCTGTCCACAGTGTCCCAGCCCCCACACCGGCCCAGCCACGGCCCAGCCACGGGGACTGTGCCTGATCTACATGGTCCTCGAGAGGCTGGAGAACTCTGCAGCCTGCTCCGTGAAGGGACCACTCTCCAAGAGGTTAACAGGTGTGGTATAACCCAAGCGGTGCCTGGCTGGGGGCCTCCTGCCAGCAGTAGGAGGTGAGACCTGCAGGCTATGCTGAAGGTGACACGAATTTAACGAGCACCGTGGAACCCACGGCCTAGTGTGAAGCTGATGATGTTGTGTGGCTGGAGGCACCACACCGGGATTAGGCTAACATTTTGAGGTCCCAGCTACAGACAGCCACTAATAAACCTGCAACACTTTTCTCCAGACACTGAGCATCAAATTCTGGTTTGGCAAATCCAGTTTTCTCCATCTAAGCTCCTTATGGAGCATCGGATGAAGATAATGCGCTTCCCTCCCTGCGGGAGGCAGGAGCTGCCAGCGCATCTGCCCGTGGATTGAACATTTCTGCCTACGGTTTCAAAGACATGAGGTTTGTGGAAGGAGGCAGGATCTTTTGTTAGACCAACCGATACAGTTGGACAAGCAAGACAAGCTGTTGGCTGCTCATTTTGATCTTTAAGCCGTCACAGCTACAACAGCACTGTAACTCTGGAGCGTGAGGAGATGGAAGGGGCTCTGCGGCGCTGCCCCAGGGACTTTATTTCAGCCTCTCGATCCCTCGAGAGCCACTTCACAACCCTCTTACCTCAGCAAGCGCTTCTGCTTCTAGAGATTTCTGATCTCCGAGACTACTGTGTCTAGTCGATCCACAGGTCGATCTCAGCGGGTGGCCATCAGACAAGGCCTTCCTGTCTGGGAAATTGATGCTGCCTGCACTGCCGAAAGTCGCCATTCTGCGCTTTTCTGGACTCTCGATCCTGCCCCTGTTTAGAGGTATTTTGTGGGGGCTGCTAGGGCAGGCGGCTGCTCGAGGAGGAGTGTCTATGCCAGGACCCATCCCTCGGGGCGGGCTGTGGGTGTCCCCCCCGCTTCGACGGCGAGGGATAGCTGCGCCGTCAGACCTCAATCTCACTCTGCAAAGAATCCATCACAAGACTAGGTCACCGTCCGGCAGAATGAAAGCGTCTGGTTGCATGCTGCAAGACAATCGCTCAGCTCTGAGAGTTCAGGTCAAACCAAACTCGAGCCTTTCAGCTCCAGAAGATTAAGGCAAGAGGGCAGACAGACGTTTTAGCCAGCGCCAGGAAAGGGACAGCGTTGTACCTTCTCATGGAGATCTACATTAGCATGCACATGAAAACCCCCTCCACGCTCACATCACCCTGCAGTGCTGGCTGGAGCCTTCCCTTGTGTCTCACCCTACACCACACCCTGACTCTCCCCGCACGTGCCAGCGACCACCTCTGTGGTCATAGGACAACGAGGGTTTCCTACCGGCCCATCACTCCCCCGAAGCCATAGTCCACAATATGGTCTGTCGGAGACTGGATGTCGTTCTTGGAGGAGGCTTTATCATCCAGCAGCGGTCCGCTGCTGGCCTCGCTGTCCGCCTTCTGACTCAGGCTGTCGGAGAATGCATCATCCCTGGGAAAAGGAGACCCCATCAGCACCAGGGCTCTGCGCCAGGGGAGAGGTGAGGAACCTGGACCTGAACATCACCACCCCAGCAGCTCCCGACTTTGCTAACCAAGGGCTGGACCGAGGCCACCACTTCAGACGGTACCTGGAGCTTGGAAAAAGCGAACACCACATCTCCATGTGCCCTTGCGCCGCAGCTGCTGCTTTAATGAATGCGGGTGCAGAAATAGAAGTGGCATCTGAGAAGGACCCTGGGATGTGCCTACAGGCCAGGCAGGCACTGAGCAACATCGGGTCAACACACAGAGGGGCAGGGCCCATATTCAGCCTGGGTCATGCCACTTTGAGGAGTCAATGACAGATGGGGTTCAGGCACACTGAAGTACAGCATTTAGTGCTTGGCTTGATCAGCTACATGAGAAACAATTTAAGCCAATATATGGAAAGGCAGATGTGGACAGGAGAGGTCCAGATTTCCCACCAAAGTCATCAAACCTGGGAAAACCTGACCACCTCGTTGAGGTGGCTAAAGATGGACCTTGTGTAATGACGTGGATCAGCACACACCACTGTACTCACATGTCTTGCACCACGATGTACTGGTGGGGTATGAGGCCATCCACTCCGTTATGTCTCCCTTCCCACCAGTCTTCTGATGCCCGATGGTACAGGAGGAGCGAGGCCCCTTTCTTGAAGGAGAGCTCTCGTGGAGATCGTCCGATGTAGTCAAACTTTGCTATGGCTTCGATCTGCTCCACTTCTGCCAAGGAGAGAAGCACAGGGCTTAGTTCAACAATCATGAGGGCACAATAAGTCCTAGAAAGAGACATCTCACCAGAACCGTGGCAGTGCTGCTGCCCGGGCTTCCCAAGAGCATCTTACACAGAGTACAAACCATCTCATGATCAATTCTTTTTGTTTTTCCAGCCTTCCTGGAATTTCTCAGACTCACAAACTACCAGCAATGTAAAAAGCTGCACAGCAGATGGGGAGTAGTTGAAGTTTTCCCCATGCGCATATGGCATCGCCACCCACACTCCCATTTTCTACCTATGGAGTGATTTCTTTGGTTACAGACCCCATTATCCTCCAGACTGGGACCTTGTTAAGCTGTGTCAGATACTGTGAACAAAGCCCCACTTACCTTCTCTTCCTTTCCCTATCCTGGAGACAGCTTGGCCTGAATTATTGATGAGTAACGAATCCCCCTTTGGGGATCCCCACAGAAACAGTGATACCGGCTCTGGCCAGGCCGCTGCTCCGCATCACCCCCCACATCTGCAGCCCTGCCAGCTCTCCACCTCACTGCTTCTCCACATTTTCTAATTTAAGCCCTACCAGACACCAAGGACTGACAAGCTCAGGGCCTGGGGGTGTTGAGCCTGGAGCAAAGGAGGCTCAGGGGAGACCTTCTGGCTCTGCACAACTCCCTGCAAGGAGGCTGGAGCAGGTGGGGATCAGTCTGTCCAATCAAATAACTAGTGACAGGACAAGAGGAGATGGTCTCCAGTGCACCAAGGGAAACTTAGATTTTACTGAAAGTATTATCAGGCATTGGAACGGGTTGCTCAATGCAGTGGTGGAGTCCCCATCCCTGGAGGGGTTTCCAAGCCGTGGAGATGTGGTGCTGAGGGCCAGGGGTTAGTGGTGCCCTGGCAGTGCTGGATTAACGGTTGGACTTGATGATCTTAAAGGTCTCTTCTAACCAAAACAATTCTACAATTCTAAGCGCAGACAGAGAGGAGCTTACAGAAAGCTGGACCTGAGCCTCCTCCAGAGTGTTACGAAACACGGATGGTGCATCCAGCTGCAGGGGATTCACACCCGGCTGCACCCGTCCACGCAGCCCTGGCTCACAGCACGTCCTGCTTTGCCCTCTGAAGTGGCCAGAGCAACAGTGGCCAGGTGGGACCTTTGTCACCAAAGGAAACAGAACTGCCTGCAGGGAAAACCAGGCGGCAGCTCGCTCCAGTACGGGGGCATTTAGTTTCCACCAAGGGGCAGAGACGTCCCCCTTGCCATCCACAGCCTCATGGAATCAGCTGAAAGGCCCTCTCGCTGCAGAGGGTTCTGACATTCACTGTTTTCCCCGCAATGCATCCAAGGGCTTGAAGCAAACAGAGCTGGTCCCCCCACGCCAGCCCCCGTCTCCCCTCCTGTCCGAGCCGTCTCTCACAGCGCGTGCTCACCATCGCACGGCTGCACGTAAGGACAGACGACAAGGAGGAGGAAAGAGCAAGTCATATATGGGATTAACGGAATCTCACAGAACAGCTCCACAACACCCAACCCGTGTATCCTGCCGTGGAGTCAGACGCTGCTGTGGTCCATGCACATGGTGAAAACCTACCCACAACATCTATTAATACTCATATTCATTGCTGAGCACACAAAAGCATCGTCCCCCACACTAGTCCAGCCCCATATCTGATGAGGAGCCAAGTGCCCCCAGCTTCCTGCGAGCACGGCCCCGGGCTGCTGCTGCTCACGCTCACCGTCATCACTGGTGTGTGGCTCCGTGCCGTTGTCATGGTCAACCTCATCGATGGTGCCTGGCTCGCTGTGCGGGCTGTCACTGAAACACAACACACCACACTCTCAAAGAGCGAATGAGATTCTGTTGCTAAGGCGCTTAGCAAAAAGGAAGCCGCTGAGGGAAATTCTGGCCCCAGTGACACTTGAAAGAGTCACGGGTTTAGTTTTTGTAGGATTGAGATGGTCATTTTAAATCACAGCAGATCCCTGAACTGGCTTTGAGAGCAGCAGGCACTCGCAGCACAACCTTCAGGCCCAGAACGTCACGTTCTGTTGCATCTTACTCATATTTGGAGAAACAAATACAAAGTGATATCAAGTTAAAATGTCCCACTCGCTCATTCACCGTGAGGTTTAGCTTTTTGTCCTCCTCTTGCATCAGTGAGGATGGCGGCAAGTGATCAGTGTCAGGGCAGACTAGGTCTCAAACATACAGAATTTGCACACAAATCACTTCAAGTCCGTTATAAGACTGGTTTGTAAAAACTCAGCTCTCAATGTCGGTTCAGAATTCCAGCAAATTATGATGGAATGATGGGACTTCACTCAAAAATTCCAGCCTAGGAGGAATGTGACCTAAAACTCTGTTTTCCTCTGAACATGTGTCTGTGAATTTGCAGCTAAAAGAATCTTAATAAATATTAATATTCATAGGGGAAGAGAGTTTCTCCTGAAGTTTTTACTGAGGTTTATAGTGCTGAGTGAGCATGGGAAGAAGAAATACTGGGTGAAACTGCCTGCTCTGTTATGGAGTAAGATTCTTAACCCGTGTAAATCAGCACAAGGATATCAAATATGTATCACTTGCACACCTACTTTATAACATTGAACAGGAATAAACGCAAAAAGGCACAGCCCTTCTGCAGAGGGGCAGATCCACCCCAGCACTGTGCTCAGCTGCCCTGGATGTTAAGTCTGAACCTCCCCAAAGCTCTCTTCATACCCCATCCTCTAGGGGACCTGCTCCAGAGATCCCTTCTCCTACACTCCCGTGAGCTGGGGTCAACTCTCTGCCTGCTGGGAATCAAACCAAAGCCCTGCATTTTGTCACAGATCCACTCGTAGCGGTCAGTGCCAGAAGATAGCCCTGGGCAACCCAGAAGATAACAGAGAGAGGTTAAGAAGGGGATCTGGCTCTAAATTCTGCACACAGTGAAGTCCTGCCCCGCTCCTTACCAGTACTCCTCCCCTCCAGTCATGCACTTCTCGTAGACGGGTCCTTCCAGCTCTCTGTGGCTGGGGAAGATTCCCTCGTGGTTAATGATGATGGTTTTGATGACCTCATTGACGTGGGCTTGGCAGGACACCGGATCCTGCCCGTCTGGAATGTGCATCAGCGTGGGCCCAAAGCAGATGGCCAGGTTGTAGGGATCCATCATGTTCTCATCGCTGTACTGCGACAAGCTGCAAGCACAAGCGTTGGGGAGGCGCGGTGCCGACGCTCCCCGCTCGCTCAGAAAAGTCTGCCACCGACAAACCCCCAGGGCCCAGAAAAGCCACCATCTCCCCATGACATAGCTGTACACCTTCCCTCAACACAGCCACGGCCAGGCGAGGCTGCGGAGGAGCAAAATACAACTCCCCGTGGCAATACCAAAAAGGAGCCATGCAACAAAGAGAGGGAAGCCCTGAAAAAAAGGAGGGCAAGGAGAAACTCGGTGAAAGAAGAAAAAAACCCACTCACTGATTGAGGAAAGCAAAAAGATATCTCATGACAACGATGACAGCCCGGGGCAGAGTGACGATGATTTGCTGGATCTGGTGCACTCTCTCAGTGGGGTTCTCGATTTCTGGAACACATGGATACAAAGCAGGTCTTTAAACCTTCTCAGGACCAGACAACACCAGAGAGACTCACCCCAGATCTAGCAGCCCGCTACACAAGGACAACAACAGCCCGCTCCCAGGTTCCATCCGCTGCTTTGGCACTAAGGCCCAAGCAGAGAATCGGGCAGAGCACTCCTCCATGGCTGAACTCATACCTACATTCAGGTTCAGTACAAACAGCAAATAAAGACATTTCCATGGTTTTATTTTTAAAATAACTGTTTATGCATTATCTAGTTCATTCCCTAACAACTACTCCCTTTCCCAAAAGCTTTAGTCAATGCGGCACTGGAAATGGAGCACCGCTTGTTCTTCTATCACAGGATTTTAAATGAGGTTTTTATTCCTGTGACTCTTATGGGTCAACCATTAGGTCCTTCTGAGCCCTTCTGCTCCAGCCTCTCGCTGGTCTTAACAGGAATTTAACCTGAACTGGCTCTGAGTCAGCACTTTAAGCTTCAGTTTCCTCCACAGCAGGGCACAAAGCCCACGGCTGGGATCCAAAACCAGCTTCCTCCCATAGGAAGGAGGGTGACAGGAGCTCTCTCACCCGAGGTCCCTGCGCTGTCCCTTTCCTCCTGCAGCCCCCGAGCAGCAGCCTCCTTCGTCCTGCTCCAGCACCCACCCGCAGCACGGTCCAGCCCCCAGGGCTCCTGGCTTTTTTCAGCTAGTGTACTACATAGACTGTTAATCCTGGGGCTTTTATTTTACAGAAAGCCAACGAAGAGCAGCAAGGCTTTCCTGAGAGCATCCTCCAGCGTGTGGAAGAGGTGCTTACTTCACTGTGCTGGCTCAAACCTTTGACGTTTGCTCATCATAGTAAAATTCACGGACAATACGTAGCTGGGCTGCCATTGATTCACAAAATTCAGCTTCAGGACAAAGATGGAAATCTTTATAACACTTAATTTTGGAAATTCTTCCTTTTGAGGAATGTATTTATCCCCTGTTATTACTTACGGGGTTCTCTACTTCCGTTTGGTTGTAAGATGGTGTTTGTAAAAAAGAAGAATCATCAAAGAAAAGCTGGATAAAAAGCTACAACAGCAGCTATCTGTTCTGGAACTCAGAGGAACAAATTGTCTCCAAGCACTTGCTTTTTTTTTACTCAGCAAAATGCTTCAACTGGCTGTAATTCAGGGGAATTAACGGAGTAATCATCAATCACTCCACAACACAGGCACACCCCAAACGAGCCTTTATAAACAAAGTGCCTTTTCTACCCACCTATCGCTTGTGTGCCTTTGAGAAACGCTTCCACGTAAACTCCCAGTCCCCCACAAGCAAAAGGGGAACCAGCCTCTCCTGGGCCACCAGCCAGCCCGGCTTCCCCATCCCATCGCGGCGGAGGCAGCTCCAGGGGCACTCGGGGGCCCTGCGACACGCGCAGCAGCTCCTGCTGCAAAGAAATCACTGGGAATTCTTCCCGGGAGGCAAGGGAAAGGCAGGTGCCTTGTGATGCACTGCGTGGAGAGCCCTGACCAGCCACACGGCCGCAATTAACCTTTCTGCCGTCGTTACAGAGCATCTCACAGCACGGGTGGCATTTTACTGAGCAGCGGTTCTCGAAGAGAGAAGGTTTCAACCTGTTCAGGCTGGGACATCTATTGCACAGCCTATATTTATGTGGCAGAAAGTCAGGTGCACTTAAGATTTTTAACTGGAATGCAGCACTTTAGTTCATTTCAAATCTATCCTTATTCGAAAGGTAGCAGCAGGGAGAGAAAGGGAAAACAAGGAGGATTCTTGCTAAAACGAGAGCAAAAAAGACAGGAGAGAATACGATCCAGAAAAATAACAGATGACACTTGGAACTAAAAGCTCCCAAAAGCTTAATAAATTGTGCAAATTGGCATTCATTGGGGGTGGTTCCAAAGCACAAGCCGATCTTGGCGAGGGCAGCCCGAGCCAGCGCCACAAGCCTGACTGGAAACCCCCGCCCAGGGCACGGCGCTGGGGCAGGGAGTCCTCGTCTGCCCTGTCACAGGTGTGCTGTGCTGCTTTCCTCATCTAAACTGGAAGGCGACAGTGCATTTCCTAAAGCTACTACATGAAAAAACTGTTCTCGAAAAAGAAGAGCACATTCTTCTCCTTCTGGAACAAGCCCATCCCTGCGTCATTCCCCTCCAGACATCCTGTGTCTCTCCTGACATCACCAAATCTCTCGCAGTTGTGCGCAGGAATGTTACGGAGGGGGAAGGAGCCACGAGCAGTGAAAGCCCAAGTCCCCCTGCAGCCACCCGCGCACTGAGACACTTGAACCCCGACACCACCCCACCACCTCTCCTGGAAAATACAGCCATCCTGCAGCCAAAGCGAGCAACGTGCTCCTCCATCATCTCCGAAACATCAAATTCATTCTGTCTTCTTCCTTTCCCCCAGGGGAGTAATTTCCGTGACTTGCCAATAAATAAATGTCATCACTACGAGGCACTGAGCAAAATCAGCCTCAGCCGGGGTATCTGGTTCTTCAGTTACAGAGGAACAAGTGGAGCGGGGAGGAGAATTCAGGACAGAACAAGAAGGAACCAGGCTCTCCCTGACATCAACCCCAGACCTTCATGATTAAAATCCCTCAGCTTCTGCCTCTGCTGACATCCCGAAGCACTTTCTGGTTTTCTTTGGGATGGGAAATGCACACAGCAAATTCTTGGAGAACAGCTGAGGGAGCGAGGTCAAAACCTCTCAAGGGTTGGAGAAGCTCTGTGAGTAGCCAGGAGTTATTGACCTTCACTATGTTTTGCAGAAGATGTGAGCTAAAGCAGTGAAACCCCGTTGGGTGCCTGCAGCCACATGCCGGGCAGGCCCAGGAACCGCCGTGACCCACCGAGATCTGTGCAGGCAGGACAGCAGCCGACCCTGTCCAAGCAACTCACGAGCCCTCGTGCACCCTGCAAACGTGTGCTGGGGCTTGCTGCCTGTGCGGCCCACCAGCCTCAGCTTGGATGTGACTCCTGCTGATGCTAGGAAGAGTTTAAAAGGGCCATACGAGATGTTTTTCCTCTCCCTCACCTCCAGTGCTGCCAACGCACACTCTTAATGTCTTTTCCTAACAGCTTCCACTGCAGACCTGCAGCCCTTCTCCCAGCACAAGCTGCTATTTGCCAACTCAGATGTATGTGCTCCCCGTTTACTGCTTCCCTTGTCCCACTCTATTCTCCGAGAAGAGCTGACGCAGATACTTACTTATAGTAGATATCAAATCTTGAAACCTTTCCTTAGGAAAGAGGGGGTTTTCCAGTCCTCGGAAATACAGCTTCAAGACTCCAGCCACGGAATTAATGTCACGCTCGTTTTGATCATCAGCGAGGGGATCTTCACCTGCCCAGAGAAGAGTTTGTATTTCCAGCAGTACTGTCAGGCTGGACTAACACAGCAAGGGGTTCTTCCTAACTCTGTGGAAACCTGGAGTTGCCCACCACCAATGCTATGCACTTTGCCAGCAAGAGGAGACTTTAATAAGGTCCTCTGCTACATCGCATCACACTGAGACCTGCTACAGCCCTACCTACAGAAACGCAGCTTATTGTGGAGACCTAAAACCTTCCCAGAAGAAGCTCTTAATCAGTTCTCCTTTGCTTTCCAGCCCAGTGCGTTTTTGCATTCATGGCAACAGCTCGGAGAGCTGAGCAGATCTAACCGACGGTGGGTGAAAGCCTGAGAAGACAGGCTTGGTTGGAGGATCCAGTTATGCCTCTGGAATAGGCTGCATGGTTCTGGATAGCATTGTACTGGCTTAAATCTATAAAGGGCTTTCAAAACCTAGAAGATTTGGATACGGATTCCTCTTCAATTGGATACGCAAATCCTCCAGCCCTTGACAATCCCACCATTGCCTTATTCATTGGCCTGGCCACCAGGATCACCCTGACCCTCCCAATGCTGCTCCAGGATTAAGGCCATGGAGGCCGTTACCTCCAGCTAGACCCTTTCACAGTGTCACCTTGACTGGGTGACAGCAGGGCTGCTCTGCCCTGTCCTGCCAGCCTGGCACCTTCAGTGGGATCTACTCAACAGAACCACTGGCAGCTCCACAACCGACACTGCCACCAGGTACACGTGGCAATGCTGCTCTTCCCTTGACAAACCGCTGCAGGAAGGAGGAAAACAGGTCCCAAACAAACTATTTTATAGCTCTCATCTGAGGCTTTTACGCTCTTAATTAATGACTGTAGAAAAGATCTCTGAACCTACCACTGCTTCTCACACTCCTTCCCTAAGTGACTCTTCGCTATTGCTGGAGATACCGTACTGAGATACCTAGAAAGGGTTAAAACCTCCTTGTGTCTCGTAGCAGAAGGGCCTTTAGCACAGGCTTTACGCCATGTCTAATGCACCCAGCACACACTGAAACTCCCACCAAGGATCTCTGCTCGAGCACGGTGTCCGAGCTGTGGCCGCACACCCTGGTCACACACCTCTCTCAAAGGAATTCTTGATGTCGTTGACTTCCACCTGGGAGCCAGGGACTCTGAAAATGCCCTGCTGCTGAAGGCCTGGAAAAGAACAACGGTTTAGAAAGGATTCCTGCAACTGTTACGTGGTACTTTCTGGTAAAGAACAGCAGAAACTAGGAGCCCGTGCACCCAGCGAGGCTGAGGGGAAAAAGACAGCCTGCTGCGATTCATTTCTGCTCATATTCCTTAATCCAGGACCCCAGATCAAAGCATTGAAAGGGCTCCCATTGGCCTGAGGCCCCAGAGAACTATTTAAGCTAAGTACCAACAAGACCTAAATATCTGCCAGTCATCCAGCCAATGCCATTGTAATCAACCTGAGCGCTCGCAGGAAGAGCTGCGGGCATCCCAACTGCATTTCACTAACTGCAAGTACTTCATTTCCTCTGCAGAAAGTCTCTGCTGATATTT
This sequence comes from Eurystomus gularis, assembly GCA_013400335.1. NCBI lineage: Eukaryota > Metazoa > Chordata > Aves > Coraciiformes > Coraciidae > Eurystomus > Eurystomus gularis. Next base: position 328,430 of record VZZY01019626.1, on the reverse strand, counting down.
CTGAACTAACTTACCGTACAAATTGATGTAACGAATGCAGCTTTCCACTACAAGCGGAATCGCCTGTCCTGAGTCCTTCATGAAATGAAAAAGCAAAAAAAAATTACTGGTTTATTTTTAACAAAGCACAGGAAACGCATTAAAGATTGCAAAAACAGGGGTTAGAAAATCAGTGCCATTGAGTTTAGTAAGAGGACAGGCAAGAAAAGGAGGTGTTACACACGTCAAGCCATCAAAAAGTGCTCAGTATACTACATGCAGTCAATTATCCACGAGAAAAGCTTTCACTAAGTGTGTGTGAGACTGCTGCTCGCTGCCTGGCTCAGACAGGGGACTGGGGCAACGCATCGCAGCTACTCCTCTCCAAAGATGCAATGCTGAGCCGAAATAAAACTTGTGCTATACCTGTCTGATGAAACAAGCTTCCAGACCTTACAACAATACTTCCACCTAAGGAAAAAGCCATTGTCAGAAGATGCTAAAAAAAAAAAAAAACCAAACAAAAAACCCAACGAAATCCCCCAGTGTCTGAAATGAACTGCCTGTATCTGAACCTGCGATGAGTTCTGGCTTTTTTCAGAGCTGCTTCTCTCCAGACCCTGTGGAAGGAGCTCAAGGGGAAACGTGCCCGTGTCTGACTGCCTAAGGGGACATTGATTTTCCCTGGGGCTGTGTTTGGTTGGTTTTTCCAGTAGAGCACAGTTGCATCTCTCTGGTTAATTTACTCCGTCTTGCAGACGGGCCTCCAGTAAATACCTGATTTCTTGTTCGCGCATTCCTCCTTCCTCTGAGAACACAAAAAAGCAGCAGAGTGGGAAAAAAAGAAAAGATTAAGCAAGGATAAGTTCAGTTAGAGGCAAGCATCTCTTTTGGAGGCCATGAACGCTCAAATGCAATGGCAGCTTAGCACGGTCCGACCCAGGCCATCAGGCTGTCCAGCCTCCCTCCCACACCCCGTTTGGCTCGTTGCACCCCAGCCTCGGCCACCGGCAGAAAGAGCCTCTCGGATTTCTCCCCTCCCTGCCCCTGCAATCCTTGCAGGAGCCAGAGGACAAGGCCAGGAGCTCCAGGAGAGCTGCCCCGGCCCCGGGGGCAGCCCCAGCAGCAGGACATCAGCCTTGAGCCTGCGCTGGCACGGGACACCCGCCTGCTCCGATGGATTTCCACTGCAGACCATTCCTCCTCTGCAGCACTGAACAGCCTGGACTTTAATGAGCATGACTTTTTTGAAAAATCAGTTTAAGTAAGGAATAATTACAAGTATTAAAGGGATTACCAGCTTTGTCAGCCGGGCCTGCGCATTACTTGTGACAGCACAGTTTATAAACACGGCCCTTCGGCTCCGCTTGCACCGCAAGAGCCCCGGAGAATACACCAGAGCCAGACAACGCCTATTAGTTCACCTAATCCAGCAGTTTGTCATTGCTGCTTCCTACGGTATTTTCACTGAGGCTTTCTTCAGCACAGGATTAAACAGTCTGGGCAACTGGAACTGCATCACTTCTATTGGAAATCCTTCCAGCAGCCAGCACTGGATTTGGGAGGATCAGCAGCTAGATAGCTGGGGGTACCCTTTAAGGCAAATCGCACAGCCACATCTTCAGTTTTCTCCTCAAATATCTCCTGGGTAACTTCCTGGGACAAGCGGGGCCAAACGCCCTCTGGCACTGGGGCTATGCTAGTATTAATTGAGTTCATCTGAGGTCACCTCAGCCTGAATGAAGAAAATACTTTGGCCCACATTTATGAAGGCTGCACGCTGAGTGTCATCAGTGATGGTTTGGAGGAGACCGCTCAGCAGCCGTTAGGAATTGCTGGAAGCCGAGCACGGGGCCCTGGCGAAGCGCTGCAGTGGGTGACAGCCCACGTGCAAGAGCTGCAGCATCTCCTCTCCTGGAGCATTCCGAGGCAGTGGCCTCCCACGGGACAGGCTCACGGCACGGCTCTTGCCCATCCTCCCTGCAGGCTAACCCTGCTCTGCGGGCTGCGGGAAGGGGCCTTCAGACTCCCAGTAAGTACCGAGGGGCATGAGATGGCATCAGCCACCCATCAGCAGCTGGCACCGAGATGAGCCAGCTGGGCTGGTTATCGTTAATACATTTTGTTTAAGGATGAGGACGTCTACCCTCCCACGCAGCCACCCATATGCACGGTATTTCAGTCCAAGGCTGCCAGTTCTCACAACTGGGGGAGACTTCCTGGGAGCTTTTGAGTCATCTTATCTTCCTCAGCCACGGGGGAAGACAACCACCAAAAATATGTGGAGAAAGGGAAGGTGGGGGATCTGTTGATCCTTTAGGGTGCCGGGCTGGGTGTCCTTGCTGTCTGATCTTCCTTCCCAGGATGGGTGGAAGCAGCGCTGGATGACAGGGACACTCAGCCAAGAGCACCTCGCCTACACGTGGCTGGCAGCATGGCCCATGAGGGTCCTCATGGCTACCCTCGCCCTGGAGCACACGGGCAGCCATGGGACGGGTAATGCAAGGAATGAGCCAGGGGCAAGGACAGCTATGGAGAGAAATCGTCACCGAGGCAAAGGGCACGCTGGCAACATCAACTGGGTGCAGAGACCCCGCCGAGGAAGGAAAGCAGCCAGCAGTTAGGACAGGAAAGCCACCATTACATTCGCAGCGTTCATAAACTCTTGGTGTCAGCCAGCGAGTACCTTAATGAACGTTTCCATATTGCCGTTAAAGAGTTTATGATTATAGACTGAGAGGGGCCTAGGTCTCCTCATTTTCTGTGGCTTAGGGGGAAGACATGGGGGCCTGGGAGAAAATGGAACAAAATAAATCAACAAAACACCAACATAAATGCAATGACAGGGTGAGATCTCAAAGGTCATGACTGAGAATAAGAAATAAATCAAACAGGAAAATCCCTCTGTGAGGACTCAACGTGCGGCCTCACGCACTCCGGGGCCGCTCACGCTTCGGCATCCCACCTGCTGCGTCCCCTCATTCCAGACACGGCTCCACCAGGATCCAGGGACCTGCAAAGAGCCTGGGGTGGGCTACCCCAGCACTAACGTGGCTAGAACTCATTGTGGAGCCGGTGCCGTGTTGCCCTCGCTTCTGCAGGTCCCAGTGTCCAGGCCGAGCCCCGGTGCAGCTGGCAGGCGTCGGATCGGGAAGCTGAGCTCACCCGGAGGCAGCCGGGAGCAACATCAGAGCTGCTCACTATACGCTGCACACACAATTCTGAGTCAAGGTTGAGACCACAGCCTTTGTTCAAATCATAAATTCAAATTAATCTCGATAATAGAAGCATTTAACAGCAATAAGCCAAGCTACCAGTTACTCCCCATCCCCATAATCTCCAGTATTTCCCTGTCAGACAAATTCTAACCTCAGCTGCAGTCACATACAGCCATCGAACCAGCTGTTGATACGGGTCTCCTGAACAGTCCTAGATCCTACTGTAAAAAAACCAACCGTCCCCAGAAATCAGACAGTGTCAGAGCAGTAACAACACCAACCACCGCAGCCTGAATGAACAACGGGTGACCAGGAATGCTCCTCATGCAGAGCTGGCTTCATTCAAGCCAGAGAGTAATAAAGCCGCTAACCCCAGCTGGTCACGACTGTCCCTGGTACCCATGACCTGCAGCTACAATTCTCCCTCTCTGAGATGCCAAATACCAAAGCTGCTGCTCGGTGGCGGTGCCAGCACCAGGGATGACATTTTAGAAGGACACCAAAGGCACTAGTGCTCAGCAGGATTTTGAATTCCTGCCTCCTACCTCCAGCAGTTCAGCACTGTCAGCCTGAAAACGCACCAAGAGCAGCTGACGACTTCAACTGATTCCTTGAAATATCCCAAATAAACCACAGCTACCCCTGGAAAACACTGGACTATTCCTGTTTTTTCCTAAATGCATCTCCTGCTCATAGATGGCCAGAAAGAGGAAGGTGGGAACACCTCCACCTCCCTGTAGCTAACTTCCATTTGGGAGGCTTTCACAGGGATGTGGATGGCCTCTCATCTTTCTGGCAGGCGTTCCCAAAACTCAAACCACCCAACAAAAGGGTGAGCCCAGCCAACACCATTGAGCAAACCCACCAGGACCTCTGCAGGAGCAGAAAAGGCAGATGTGCATTAGGAAGCAGCATGACCCTACCACTACTAGCTAGCGACCGAGGGTCCTCATCAGTCCTGGGGAATGGACCTTGAAGCCCATGTTGACTCCAGCAAGGGTAACACCTACTGCCTCTGGAAATGAGGCCATGGAAACGTGTGACTTATTTTAGTGATCAGGGCTTTGGAGGGCTGCTCTCATTAACTCTATTCACATTTGATTTCTTCTTCTGACAATGAAGGACATTAAGATCGAAGTGCCTAGACCTAGAAAAGCAAGGAAAATAGCCTAAAATCTCTAACCGATTTCTGATCCATTCTCTACCCCCAGGCTACGTAGAGGAGAGATTTCGACTGCAAACAAAGGAGTGCTAGGAGCTTCAGGGGAAGTTCTCACAGAGCAGAGTCAAATGGCCACGTTCAATTTACATGGAGCCATGATGCAAAGGTGACAGTTGTGATTTGCTTGTTCCTTAATCAGATGCCTTTAATGAAGCAGTTTGAGTCTACACTTCTACAGCTTCCAACCAAGAGGTAACAGCGGAGCAGAACTGCCGGCCGGCCGTTCCAGTGCCCGCCTGGCTCTTGGCTGAGCAGCCCTGGGCTGCAGACTCAGACCCGGTGCTGTTGCTGCCATGTAATCTCCTGTCCCAGGGAAGCCCTGACCAGGACAGCCTGGACTCCGGCTGTTTCTGGTGGGAAGGCTGTTCTGCCCGGACTTGCAGCCCTGCCTCACACAAGAAGGAGATTGTCTCTTGTTTGTTTTCCCTTGTGAAGTAGAAGCAAGTGCTGAAACAGAAGCAAATGGAAGCAAACGGAAGCAGCAGGGAGCTGTGCCACCATCCCTCATGTAGGAGGCTGTTACTCATTCCTTTGATTGCTCTGGCCTGGACACCACCGCCCCACGGGCACCCACTCCTGGTAACACCCAGAGCAAGCTCTCCCTGACTTCACCCAGCTGTTCAGGTGTGCTTTCCTCACCAGCTCAGCAGATGCCCAGCCCAGCACACCCAAGGTGGAGCTCACCTCACGGGCTGTGTCAGGAGCCCCCACCAGCCATGTGCCTGGGGCACCAAGGGAGTCAGGGTGCTGGAGAGAAGCTCTCTGGGACCCGACCACAGCAGGGCAGCTGCTGCTGTGATGGCTGATCCAAAGGGCACCTGGAAGCACGGCCAAGAGCAGCTCCTTGGAGCACGTCAGTGCAGTGACACACTGTGCAGTCCCTGGCTGGTGCAAGGCAGAGAAGGCCCCTCTGTCCTGACGGCACCTCGCTGCCCTGTGCTGCAGCTCCTGAGGGTGCCCAGCCCCAATGCCACCAGCCTGGCACCAGCAGCAGAGCCAGACGGCGAGGGAGCCCGGCACCCTGTGCCCGCTGCTCGGGCAGCCCAGGCTTCACCATCTGCTCCAGCATTCCTAATGGGGAGCGTGCTGGGGCTTTCTGCTGGTACTGCAGATTTTATTAAACACTGAAACAGGCTGTAAAAGGTGACAGAGAGAGTTCGGACGTGTTCCAGCTCTGGAGTCCTCAGCTCAAGATGGACATGGACCTGGTGGAGTGGGGCCAGGGGAGGCCCCAGCAATGATGGGAGGGTGGAAGCCCTCTGCTGGGAGGCCAGGCTGGGAGAGTTGGGCTTGTTCAGCCTGGAGGAGAGAAGGCTCCAGGGAGACCTTCTGGTGGCCTTTCAGGACTCAAAGGGACTTGTCAGAAAGCTGGGGACAGACTTTTGAGCAGGGCCTGTTGTAACAGGACAAGGGGTGATGGTTTTAAAGGTCCCTTCCCATCCCAACCAGTCTCTGATTCTATGATTCTGGGGAGACTTTTGAAGGCTTTTCTGGCCCACATCTTACTGCCAGAGAACCAGCACACTCATAGCAAGCCACCAGTGCTCTGTGGAGGTGCTTTATGGGCACAGATCAAAGCTGCCTCCCTGTTACATTCACGTCCAGCACTATCTCCTGCTGCCGAGGGGTGAAGGTTGTGAGCACAGCCATGCTCTGCTCCCCTAGGCAACAGCGCCAGAGCTGGGAGAGGCTTGTGGGGACATATCGAAGTCCTCAAATGAACAGAGATGGTAGCGAGTGGGTGGACACCACCTGGACACAACCCAACCCCAGCTATGCTACAAGGCACTGCACCACACCACGCTGACACAGCACCTCCAGGCGCTTCAGAGCCAGTCAGCTGGAAATTACACTGCAGCAAAACCAAGTCTGTTTGTCATCACCCTAATTAACGCACTGCAGGCAACGCAGCCCAGGAGCAGGGTAGTGACGAGAGGAGCCCAGGGTCACCGGCCCTCCGGCCTGTCAGCACAGGGCGCTGGAAGATGGTGAGATCTGAACCCCAGCAAGCTGTACCTGTAGCAAAGCAAAGCACCCTTCCCACGGCCGCCCTCCTGCCAGAGCCAGCCCTTCCCAAAGCAATGAAGAAACCGCTCACCTGGTTGTCCCACATTCAGCTCGTTCACCTGTGAAGAAACACAAGTTTCCATCATCTCTCCACACCAATTGCCACCAAACGACTGTTAAAACACATTCGCACAGGCACTCACGCTCACTTCTGGCTCTGTAAGCCTCGACCTAACAGCTTCTGGCGATGCTGAGCTGGCTGCTGTAAGCCCTCACCACTAAAAGACCTATTAGAAACCCCAGACTCAGCCCAGGAGAGGGAAGCGCCTTCCATCCCCACTGATGCTAAGGGTTTATTTGCACCGTGCAGCCCACGACCAGAGGCACTGCAGGTCCTCTGCAGTCAGCGCGGGGGATCGGCCAGACCCAGGCAGGGAAGCGACAGTTCTGTGCGAGTCCCGTGAGGTAACATCGCCGTCAAGAGTGTTTTGCAAACCCAGACTTCTTCCTAGTGAGAATCAGCTCATGCTGAAACGCCACATTCGGCATTTCTGGGCTAAATATTCGCCAGATGATCCCATGGCCTGAGAGAAACTCAGAAAGCTTTCATGTGAGAATCTTCCACAGTTGCTTTTGCACAAGTCTATAGAGAATTAAAAGCCTGACCCTGCACTCTTCCTCCTAGACACAGCATTGGTATGGCTCTTGTGTGAGAGACCAGGATGGCAATTAAATTCATCTCCAACAGATCCACGGCTCCTTGTGCCGATCTGCAGGAGCTCTGCACCATAGCCAACGAACAGAGCCCTTTTCTGTACCGGGTCTTGATCTCTGGGAGGAGCTTAGATGGGTCCAGAGCCTGAAGGTGGATTTTAAGGCTAAATAAATTTGGCAGAGATAATATGCTTGGCAAAATTTAAAAAAAAACCACAACTTTTTGTTGGCTAACTCTGAGATGATGAGTCCAACTTTTGTATTGTTAAAACACAACCATGGACCATTTGTGAATTTTAACTGAAATATATTCTCTCCAATTAGAAAATCAGGACTAACTCATCTCCACCTTATTTACACTGGAAATAACGTAATTTTTAAAGCCCTTTAAAAGAGCTGATATCTTCTCCCAGGGACACGGTTGCACTTCCCTGTCCCACCTGAGGCCACACACTCCTGCCCCCGCAGAAGCCACTGCCCCTGTTTGTCCGTGTGCGCTCTAAGCCAAGCCTGTGAATTACCTGGAGTAATAACAGCCCGCTATGGAAAAGCTACTTTAAAAACGAGGATGATTTTGCAGTTCTGGTTTAGAGCAAGTCAAAAATCTATGGCCAGCAGGCAAGGGGCCTATTCAACTGAGAAGGCTGCTGGCAAATCCATAGCACAGAAGCACAGCACCAAGGACACTCTGTGTTCAGGGCTGCACTAAGAGGGGAAGAAGGGGGAGAGAAGGCAAAAAGGCAGCAGGCTGGACTGGGTGGGAAGCTCTGCTGCTGGAGAAGTGACGCAGGACTGGCACACAGTGTAAGATTCAAACAAGTTTCCCCAGTGCTCTCCCAGAGAAAGGTGGGAAAAGAGTAATATCGCAGGGAAATGAAGATTTTGCATGTCTCTGGTTAAACTTAGTAGTAGCAGCCAACCATCAGTCGCTCAGGAAAACACAGACACGGGTCAGGCTGAAAGATGTCGCCTGGTTTAAAATGGTCTCACATGCCGGGAAATTCCTCCCTGGACCTAAGCCCATGACTCACCTTCTCCGAGAGTCTGCTTCAGCAAGTCGTGTTTAGCCTGGAGCTTCGTGATGAGGTTACTGCCATTCAAATACTCTTTAAATTTCTGGAATTAAAAATGAAACAACGCAGGAGGGTTAAGACTCTTGACAAAAGCAGTCCGTAAGCGATGTGCACTGCTGCCCGGGGGGCTGCTGGAGGGGGCTCGGCCAGGCTGACAGGCTCTGGGACTCGGCGAGGCTGACGGGCTCCAACAACCCGGGCAGCAGATGCGCCGCGGGGCTGAGCACAGTCTAATCACTTCTCGCTGCTCCGGCCACAGTGCTGATGATCTTATTAGCCCTGTCTCCTCGGTGCTGCACCTCCCGCCTGGGAACGCAAGGAGCTCCAAAGAAAAAGAGTTCAAAGCAAGCTTTCTTTTGTCAGGCTTCTGGGAACAGCCGGGAAAAATCAAAGAGGCTTTGCCTTTGTGCAAACAAGTGATGCCGAGCGAGAACCCGGGTGCAGGAGACCTTCCCCGGTCAGGGACCATCCGCTGCTTTATGCGCTGGGCGACACCAACTGCGCAGCACAAGTTCTCGTGTCGCTGAGAGCCTGTTACACCCGCCACGCTCCAGAGAAAGCCATTTTACAGATAACAGGAGTGAGGAAGACAGAGATGGGAACGGAAGACAGAGAATGGGAAAGATCAAATTCTTGCAGAAAAGCCTTTAAAAAGCCTAAGCACAACTCAAAACGAAACCTGCAATTCTCCCCCCCCACCCTGGATTAGAATAACAATCCTGTTAAGAGAAAGTAGCAGCTTTTCTGTGCACATGTAATATATCACAAGATGCTATTAACTTTTGCCTGCTAACCATGCTTAAATGAGGGCTGCTGCTGAACTGGCTCGCTCCTTACAGCTCAAGTACTGTAACAGAGAACCTTAGATCTGCCTGGAAGCGAAGCACCAGACCAAGGCGGTGGAGGAGACACGGCACAGCTGCCTCTACCTACACACACAACAGCCAGGCACAGCAAAGCCAGGCTCGGCAAAACCCAGCTCAGCAAAGCCAAGCTGTCGCAGCTTCCTCCAACACCCTGCATGAGATGCAAATGACCGTTTGCTTCATCCACAGGCCAAGGGCAGACTGTGTAGGCCAGAAAAGGAAGGCTCGGCTGATGGTTCAAAACCATAAAGGCCTCCAGGAACAGCCACCGGACAGTGCCACACGGCAAGGCTGGCTGGAGCCTGCTGCCCTGCTCCGAGCCACTCCTGCCCACTTCTGAGAGCTTCTGGTCACAATTGGTTGCTCCAGTCATTCCTTCAAAAGGAAGAACAAAGCAGACACTGGATTGTCAGTCCCTAGGCGCTGCCCTGCCACTGAGAGATGTGTTCCCAAATCAGACAGAAGACAAATACTTAAAGAGACTGAATTGGTTCTTGCTCTTCACTAATGAGCGCTTGAAACAGGACCCAGCCACAGCAATTAATGCTTTGTGTCCCGTATCGCATGAGACAAGACTCACCGTAAAATAGAACATTTCGGTTTCCTGCTGGTTGGCTCTCCTCTTGGCGATGTTTATCTTACTCATGTAGGTCTCTGATGCAGCTGATTTGACCGACTCAGTGGAGCGACTATGCTGGAAGGCATCTGAAACATCAAAATCTTCCACCGTCAGCATGTCCTGCAAAGTCTGCATCGTGGCGTCCAGAGTTTTCCGTACCTATCACAAACAGAAGACAGCATGGTTTTGAAGCAGACTGGGAAAGTGACATTCCTCAAGCCAAAACCACTGGCCAACGGGCAGCTCCAAAGCACTGGGCTTGCTCTTGCACTGGCTGCAGGCAACGGGAGCTCTCAGCACTGTCACTGGAGGACTCCACACCCGAGCACAGCAGGAGGCTCAGCAACGCTGCCTACGCGGCCACACACAAGACCCAGAGCGACCTCCTACCTCTTCGTTCTCTATCTTGAGGGTGGCGAGTCGCGACTGCAGCTGGTGGTACCGCATCAGCAACTCGGTCTGCACAGGCTGCTGGGCGCTGACCTGACACACCTGGAACAGGAGCGGTGCCGGAGAGAGAAGGGACGTTCAGCAGGATGTGAACTGACCAGGCACACACGTTTGAACACCTGAATTATTCCCCCCAGCACCCACAAGCTCCTCGCAGCCTCCAGAGAGGCTGCATCGCCTCATTTCTGGACCCGGGCCAGCGCGAAGCATTTTCTACCCAGGATTTGAAAGCTGCACTCTGAAGCCTTCCAGTTACAGCAGGCAAATCAAAGCTCCGCTTTACAAGGCTGTTGGGCAGTTCAGCTGAGAACAAACCACAGGCTTCCTAATTGGGAGAGATACGGAGCAAGAGGCAGACTGAAAGGAGGAGCCCTAATGAGCCAAGCGCCTCGTTAAGGAAGGAAACACAAAAAACAGTGTGCGAAGACAGCACAGAAGGGTGAGGAGTCAGAAATAACGTCACAGTGATGGTTAAGAAGAGGAGGAAGCCAGCCCAGGCTGCCGGGCACCTCTGCAGCCCCTTGGCCAAGTACTCTACCTCGTCCCCCATGTGAGGCTGGAACTCAAACTTCAGCGGAGGGCAGAAGACCTGGTTGCACATGTCCATGATGGTGTGCTTGTCGCTCCGTGCATCCAGGTTGTCCACGGCATTCTCGATGATGTCCAGGCCCTCGTGGCGAGAGGTTTCCAGGTTGTACTCTGCAGACAGGTATGTCCTGAAGGTCCGAGCGAGGCTGGCGTGGAATCCCAGATCACAGCACTGAGAAACACCAGGGAAGGATGTGGTCACACAAACACTCCCACCCTTGTTCTGGAGGGTCACGAGTACACCACATGCCAAAACCACTGTATGCCCCAGAGGAACACCAGCCCTGCCAGGCTGGGTATAGTTAACACCGCACTGCAATATCATATGGAAGGGAAGAGGACTGAAGGAGGAGAGGTACCAGGGAATAAACAGCCAGGCAGTGCAGTACCCTGTGCCGGGCTCTCACCACGGCACCAGGGTTTAATGCCCTTCATTTCACTGAGAAGGACAGGGGATCTTCTCAGACAGGACAGAGTAAAACAATCATCCTGAAGCACCGTTCTCTCTGGCTACCTGCTCCGCCCCAGGGCCAGTGTGACCACAGGGACCCCACGATGGCAAAACCTGTGCCCCACAGAGGCCCCTGGGAAGGAGGTGGCCAGAGGGCCTGTGCCACTGCTTGTCCCCACCACTTTGTGAACTGGCCCACAACCACTTCTGCACAAAGAAGCCATTTCCCAAAGCTACCAAACACAGAGGGACACTCCGGGAAGGTGGCACTGAAGAACATGCCCTGTGGTACATGCGAACCCTTTTATCCTTGCTGCCTTCCTCCCTCCCGACAGAGCAGCTTCTCATGCATAACTGATCGTTCTCGTGTTCACCTTGGGGAAAATGATAAAACTCCGAGCTAATTGCTGCCAAAATACTGTACATTAGACAAAAGCCTGTTTTTAAACTCTCTTCTCAATATAATTGAGTTTGGCATGTTAACTACAGCAACAGCACAGGGATTTGCTGCTATGAAAGCTTAATCGCAGCCGAGCAAGATGCAACTCTGAGCAACTCTCCTCCCAGTCCCCAGCGGGAGCCCGGACGCCGTGCAGACCTCCACAGGGTCTGCTCCACTCTAACCGGCTCTGCTGCAAGCAGGTAGCCCCGGCAGTGGGGGCAAAGATGGGCATCAGAGGATGTAAAGATAAATAAAGAAGGACAATGAGGGGCTGGAGCGTGGCCAGAGAAGGGCAACGGAGCTGGGGAAGGGCCTAGAGCAGGAGTGTGGTGAGGAGCGGCTGAGGGACCTGGGGGTGTCGAGCCTGGAGCAAAGGAGGCTCAGGGGAGACCTTCTGGCTCTGCACAACTCCCTGCCAGGAGGTTGGAGCCAGGTGGGGTCGGGCTCTGCTCCCAAGGAACAAGTGACAGGACAAGAGGAAACAGCCTCAAGTGGCATCAGGGAAGGTTGAGGTTGGACATGAGAAACACCTTCTTCCTGGCACAGCACAGGTGCAGCTGGGGGCACACCCCGGTCAGCACCGGCAGTCAGCAGTGGGACAGGCACCGTCTGAAGCAGTTGAGGCATCTCTGCACACAAGCAGAGATATGCCCGGGCACAGGAGGGCTGCAGGTCACAGGAACTCCTCCGTGGGACAGAGAGACACCACGAGAAATGCCTCCAACAGCTCCTAGCACCAAACTGACCATTGCCAGCGAATTACTCATTACATGAAAACTACCACAGGACAATTTATACGGCAGAAGTTAAGATGCTCTGCTGCCACACAGATTAAAGAATGAGTAGGAAGTCCTCGCTGTCTGAGCTGTAACCAAAACCACCCCGGCACGGCCCGGGCAGGCATGTGGTGAGCCAACTTCAACCCCAGTGTAGCCCCACCAAAACCACGGCCAGGACCACCCGCGCAGCACAAAAACCTACAGAAAAGAGAAGAAAGATTGCTAGTGTCATCTCCATAACCCAAAACAAGAGCAACTTTTCCAGAGCAGCAGAACTCCCTGTTGGGAGGTGGCATTTCAGAGGAACCTTCTCCAGCTCTGCAGCATCCACAGGCATCACTGAACCAACGAGGAAAGGCACAAAAAGTGATTCTGCATCAGCACATCCGTATCGATAAACTCAAAGTGAAATGTGAAAACTCAGCTGGTGCCACAAGCAGCTCCAACCACAGAAGCCATCTCGTGCTTTCTGCCGATCTGCAGAGACACCCCTCAGCTCAGATCAAGTCACGGGCAGGGCTGGATTTGGGTCAGTCACTGCTGAAAGCCGCCGTAAAACCAGGACACCCCGATTCCCGCTGGCAGACGCAGCGCGCAGCCCCTCCATCCCCACCCCGGCCTCTAAAGCGGTGAAACCACACGGGCGATAATGAGGATTTTTGCAGGAACAAAATGCTTGTAATCCACCGTTTATCCTGCTTCTACTCAGCTCCTAATCTTATTAGTTGAAAACACGGGCAGTTAAGGACGGGTACAGCGCTGCCCTCGTGAATCAGCAAGCAACACAAAAACGAGGAATCGGGGAGAGCTTCTATTTGCCACTCGGGGCAAAACCTTGTTCTAGTGCTGCGAGTTCCTCCCACGGGACAATTCCAGCGTGAACACTGGTACGACCGCCCGGGGTTGTGCTCAGAAACCGGTGAGTGGAGATGATGCAGCACCGCGGCCGCCTCACTCTTCTCAGCCGTGTTTCGGTGCCCCCCGAGCACCCCGCGGGCAGGGCCGGGCAGATCACGTTCATGGGGGACAAGAGGAGAGCTCCGACCTGGCCCCACAACCCGCCCGGCTCGGCACGGGCAGCTGGCGAGCCATGGCCAAGGGGGCTGCCACGTGGGCAGAGCAGGGTTCAGGGCCGAGAGCCCCGTGCTGGCACTGCAAGAAGACCTGCTCTCCCACCATGACCAGCCAACCACCATCCTGCCCCTGAAAACAGGCCTGTGCACGTTTCCCAGCACACCTCCCATCCCCTCGCTGTCAGAGAGTCATAGAATCGTTCTGGTTGGAAAAGACCTTTAAGCTCATTAGGTCCAACCGTTCCCCCAGCACTGCCAGGGCACCACTAAACCGTGTCCCTCAGCACCACATCTCCAGGGCTTGGAAACCCCTCCAGGGATGGGGACTCCACCACTGCCCTGCCCAGCCTGGCACAGCCCTTCACAACCCTTGCAGGTAAGAAATTGTTCCTCATGTCCAACCTCAACCTCCCCTGGTGCAACTTGAGGCTGTTTCCTTTTGTCCTGTCACTTGTTCCTTAGGAGAAGAGCCCGACCCCACCTGGCTCCAACCTCCTGCCAGGGAGTTCTTCCCTGTCCCTTAGAAATTATTGCCACTTGACTACAAAAAATAGTATCAGGAGAAAATATCTGCCACTGTTCAAGGGTGGGAATTCCCAAAGCATACAAACCACGCCATTACAAAGGGAAATTGCTGAATGCCACAGAGTCCGAGGAGAGAGGGCTCAGGGTATTGCCAGATGCTCTTTAAGAAAAAATTCCATGTGAAAACTTCCCTGTACTCGGCTGCTGAAGCCAGCAGTCATTTGCAATGTCCAGAAACCGGTTGCTACTGAAAACCAGGGCAGGCCCTTTCCTAGCGCGCTGCAGGCCTTGAAGTCTCTGGCGAGTAGCACTGTGCCGGCTGCTTCACACACTGCTGCCCAAAGAAAAGACGGAGCAGGGGCTTCCATGAAATTCCCAGAGAAACGCACAAAGGGGAGGGGAACAGAAGAAAAGAGAGAAGAAAGAAAAGACTTCAAACTCCCGCTCCCAGCTCCAGAACAAATGGCGTTTTCTCACCCCTCTCATCCCTTTGATGGAAAATAAATTAGAACCACAAATAACAACCCCTCGCCCTTCTGCAGCACCTTTCATCTGGAGAGCTCAAAGCTCCTCGTGTTTTAATTCATTAAGTCCGGTAGCACCCCTGCGAGGGGTGGAAATACTACAGTGTTCAACTTGAGAAATAAATCCTCACCCCAACATGCCACGGAAGCGGCCACTTACGCGTGTCTCCCACCGCCCAGCACAGAGCTGCGCTGGAGGAGGGACTGGGGGCTGCAGGAGACCGCGGCCATCAATCAACCCAAGTGCCAGTAACCCTGGTTTAGACACAGGAGTGGAAACAGAGAGGTATTAAAAGGTTCACCCACAGCCAGAAAGAAAGCCAGGTGGAAAAGACGGGAGCCTGAACCACTCTGCACCCCAGCAGTGACCCTCAGTCACTCCTCAGCGGTGGGCAGAGCTGCCCAGTCCCTGCAGGACAGGCGGATGTCCCTCCAGGACAGACAGACATCCCAGCAAAGCTCTGCTGCTCCGTTCACCCTCCTCACCCACTCAGGTGGGTTGGCAGCAGTTCCCCCATGGGTTAGATGCCACCTTCACCAGAGAGGTGACAGCAGCGAGGACAGATTGTCCAGAGGAACCTGACAGATTTAATATGAGCGATGAAGCTCCGCAGAAACGCTGAGGGGTTTTTACAGAGCTGAGTACTGGGCTCCAGAGAGAATGAAACGCTTCCTAAACTACTACATTTCCTCACTGGTTAAACGGTTTAAAGATCTCCGATACGTCTGTTGCGAAGCACGAGATAATGTTTTACCAGGACAACGTTTGTGCTGGGCCATGACCACGCTGGGTGCCACGTGTGAGCCTAATTCCTGCCTGAAAGTATCTTCAGATCTCAGGAGGAATACTCAAAGAGAATACAAACCACTTTTGTTCTCATTCATTTTTATGGAGAACGTTTATTTGCCAAGTATTAAATATGCAGAACCCAAACAGGTCCCGCCCCTGCAGCCCGCAGTCCCCGCGCTTCCCTCGGAGCCAAGCAGCATCAGAACAAACCCTGCTACCAAAGGTGCTCCAGCCAAGCTACGATCAATGCTCGTAAAAAAAGCAGCGCTCCACCACAACAAACAAGCCCCGCACGCTGCGAGATGGATCCAGGCAGCAAAGGAAATTAAACCACACCGGGAGAAGGCAGAAAGGGCTGAGACGCATCAGCAGCCACAAGTAATCGCTCAGAAAGGGCTGGAAGAAGCAAAAAAATGTGAGGGCTGCCTTCCTTTGATGAATATTACCCCTAACAGACCCCAGCAAGCGCGATGCTGGGCGGGAGCAGCTCTTGGGGATGCTGTGGTGCACAAAGACGAGGAGGATCAGTGAAGGAGGCACCCACCACATCATGCCACGTGCATTTCGAGGGTCACTGAACTTTTCAGCATTGGAAAGTAGGTGCAGCCCTAGAAATGCACTATTCTAAATAGAAAGGCAATATTCTCCAGACTGACCCCATCTTTTACACTTTAGCAATTTGAGGTCTATCCAGTAGCTCCTCTGCCAACCAAGAAGGTGCTGAGGGAGCCTGAAACCAGCACAGGTCCCCTTGCTGCGCAGGAGGGCTGCAGCCCAGCACCACCCAGCAAAATCCTTCCTCTGCCCGCCAAATTCCAACGCTGGCACCACCGCAGGGACGCCCGCCACGCCGAGGGGCCTCGGCCACTGCTCCCCCCATTGGCACTGCGAGGGTGTGACCTGCCCCTCGGACACAGCATGGGACCACACCACCCTGGATGCCCTCCATGAGTTCCCGATGCACAGCAAAGCCATGCCTGTTCTTACAGCAGAGCACGTAAGCTGCCACAGCCCCTTAAACGGGCGACTATCTGGTTTTCGTGGCCCGAGCCAGGCATGAGGAAGCCCGCGGGGGATGTGAGGTACCCTACACGGCTCCCTTTCTCCTGCACCCACCAAGGGCACGTTCTTGAAGGGTTTGCTGAAGCTGGTGAGGGGTCCCCCTGCACGCCACAGCCTCGACAGGTACCATCAATCTCTTCCAAAGGAAGAGTCTTGGCTCATCAAGTTCAGCACTTGCCTAAGGCAGCGACCAAGACACAAGAACTCCCCAACAACTGATTGATTTTTAGCCAAACTGGGAACAATACGTGGATGGGGCGGGCCAAGGACAGGATTCCCCGACCCCTGCACTAATCAACTCGCACCCTGAAGCATGAGATTTCAATAATTCTAATCAAAGGTTCCTTAATGATAAATATTATGTAGTCCTCTTTGAATTTAGCTGGAGTTAATTAACTCTGTGGTCCCCGGAGTAGGTTTTTTTCTGGAGGATTTTTAACCCACGTTTTGTTTTTTTTGTTTTTGCTCTTCAGTCTCTCCATAGCAACCCCCTTCCATGTGTGCTTGCTTAGGGCTTTTTAATGGGGTTTTTGGTCTTTGGGTGGTTTGGGGGGGTCAGGGGTTTTGTTTGTTTGTTTGGGGGGTGATGGTGGTGTTTTGGTTTTGTTTTTAAGATGAATACACTGGTAAGTTAATCTTTTAAAGGCCATTAAGTCCCTGAGGCTATCCCTTCAAGCCTCTACAAAAAGCAGCCCCAAGTATCAAGAAGAAATTCTTTCTCCAAAGAAAAGCACTGTTGCTTTTTTGTACCAAGCTAACAAGGTCTCTCAGACACAGACAGATCGTGGTTTTCAGGCGGTAAGGTTTACAGGCTGCATGGCACTCCTAGATCATAAAACAATCAGCACATGTGCTTAATCAATTTACCAAGCCAATTTCAATGCCTGTGGTATCCACGTGAGGAATTGTTCGCTATGCGCAAACTTTGGCAAAAAAAAAAAAAGTTTTGCCATATTGTTAAAGCCAGGAATGACAAAATTTCAGAAATGTGTATTGGTTGGATTTTTTCAGTTTAACATAGTACTCTAAGAGCAGGTGGTTACTGGAGTGTGATGATGTGTGGCTCCTGCTCACCAGCAGGTAGCTGTTATCAACCACCCTGTTAGAAGAAGAGGAATAGAGGGTTATAGAAGAAGAGTAACACAAGTTTACTAAACCACGGTGCTGGAATATGTAAAATGATGCCAAATCTCTTGAGTGGAAATCACTAACCTGGGGCACCCCTGGCACCCAGCGAGCCCCGCATCGCCGGCACGCATACAGAGCTGCCAGCATCCCCTGCAGCCTCCCAGCCCAAAGCACTCGCGCTCAGGTGGCACCTCAGTTCCTCACCTGCAAAGCTAGTGACAGCATCACCCAAAAGCACGGATTTTCCACCTCCCAGCGCTCCCTGCCCAGCGGCAGGCAGGGCTGACCAGCTTGGGTGCCGGGGGCTGCCAGCAGCATTCCCAAACCGCCGCCAAAACCCAGTAACAGGGACACAGCGGCTGTGCAGGAAAGAGCACGGAGCCCCTCGAGACAGCCTAACTGCTCCTGATGGGAGCTGTTTGTTCTTTTTATCGCTGCACTGCTGACTTTATTGGAAACGCGCCACAGCCAGACCTCCCAGCCGCAGACGCTCGGCGCGGTACGCTGCGGTACAGGCACTGCTCCCCGGCACAGAGCGCGCCTGGAGTTACAGACACTGCCCCACATGACAGGACGGTAACAGCGATGCTTTGCTCAGAGTCTTCTTCATAAAACCTGCCTGGCTCTTGGGGCTGGCAGGAGCCTGGCACCTGGCAGAACGCCCGCTCACAGGACAGCGTGGGAGGAACCTCTGTGCCTTTGCAGAGCTGAAAGGCTCTTTATGCTGGAAAAACTGCTTCAAACAACAGAGCAAGCCCCCCAAAGAGACCCTCTGCTTGTATAAATCAGTATCTCCTCATTAAAGGTGTCATGCAGAGCTACATGGGCCGGGGAATGTCCCCGTGCAATCACAGCGGGCAAGCGCTGCTCGAAGCCGAGCCGCTGCTGGCACAGACGTGCCCAGGCAGTTACCCACCGATGGAAACAGCGACGGCACGAGCCGCAGGAGATGCCTGAAAATAGATCCTCACAGAGTGGTCTGCGGCTTCAGCACCTTCGAGTCTCCCTCTTATTCAAGGGGCTGAACCCCACACACAAAACACAGCCCCCGCGTCCGGCAGCCCAGCGCAGGCAGTCCCACTGCCCACGCTGTCGGCACAGTGCGGGACCGTGCACCCCACCCGAGCGGGTGGCACATCCCGGAGCAAACCCGAGCACCCAGCTTGTCTCACTGAGCAGGTAACTGCAGCCTAACTCCTGGTCCTCCACAGCACCCAGCACTAGCAGTTCTCTCCATTTGCTCTGCTCTGTTCCCTTTGTTCCTCATTTTTTTCTTTACTGTTTCTTTAAAGATATACTATGTTTTTATAAATATATTATGTTTTCCGTCTTCTACTCTCCTGGCATTGCTGCAAAACCAAGAGCTTTGCCGTGAGGTAAGTAAAGCCAACAGAAGATTTTTGGCTTGACTATTGTTGCTGTTTCCTAACTTGACTAAGCACCACCTGACCCCATGGAAACCAACAAAGCCATCAGCTGTGTTTCTAGGGCCCACACAATTTGGCAGTAACGTGTAATATCAAATTCCTCAGGATTCCCCTCCTCGACTTGCTCGTTCGTCTCAGATGTGGCAAACACACTAATCCAAGAGCAGCAAGCTGCTGTTCCGCGTGGATTCACGGGAGGCTGAGCAAGTTCTGGTGGATCAGTACCTGTTGGACACCGACCGTTACATTTCACTCTGCTAAATCTGGCGATATCTTCCATGTGACCGCTTCAAAACATTCTGCAGCCATTTCACACACAACTCCGGAGGGATGGATAAGCGGCTTTATCTCCACTCCACATACGTGGCCAAAGAGATTAACTTGGTCACATAGTTAATGATAGAATGGAGAGACGAACTCGGGCGTTTTCATACGAAGACAGGCCTCTTTTGAGGGAGGAGGCACAATGCTGTACTTTAAGTCCAAGTCTAATTTGATCTGTCTCTGTATTCTTCTCCCTCTTTCTAAAGGACAAAACAAAAAGGCCGTTGGAGACAGAGGGAGGGACAGATGCGCCCGGTGCCACTTCACAGCTCCTCTGATCGAGTTTTACATTTCTCATTAAAACCACAGCCCTGGGAGGACTCCTCGCCCTCTCCCAGAGCAGCTGGGACCTCCCTTCTCACCAGAGCGGGAGATTAGCAGAACGGCTTTGTTACACCAGGCTGCGGTGGTGCTGAGGGTACAAGAAATGTCAAGGCTGTGCTTAATAGATGACACTGAGCCACCCGGGATTTGGGGGAAACGCTGCTAAATTAGCTGCTCCAGCGTCCTGACGGTTCACATTTGCCTACAAATCAAACAACCGCACATGGCAATTTGTGCTTGATAGGAAGGGTGTGCGAGAGCTCCATCACCCCTCTGCGTCCCAGACAGACAGCCTGGAACATCGTTAATCATCCTTCTTGGTGGAGGGGTGAAGGAGGGGGGAGAAGCAAGGAGAATTTGCATATCTGCAATACATGGACGCTGCTGGGATCCTATGGAAGCACGGCCAGCCTGGTTTTGAGCTAAAGCAAATCTCTGTCCGTACCACGAAGCCCTTCCACCCTCACCCTCCTCCCGCTGGAGGCCAGACGCCCGGGGCCCGGCATCGCCCAGCTCTGCTCACGCTGCTGCAGCCAGGGTGGGCTGGCTCCTGGCCCCAGCTGAGCCCACCTTCTGCGCTGCGAGCCCCTCTGCTGCGCTCCTCAGAACGGCAGGGCTGCCCCAGGGCCGGGGGGCCCCGTCCTGCCACGGTGCAGACCCGGAGCTCTGTGTTGTTCCCGAGAGTGAAAGGCACCGTCTTATCATCGCCGTTAAAAGCACTGAGATTAAAACACTAACTTTAAAACTACATCTAAAAATAACCTGTTTCTCTTCATTGTCCCTGATGTGGATTTACACTCCTATGGAAAGCCCAGCGCTGCTGGCACCACTGGCTGTGCCAGTGGGATACAGTGAAGGGGATCCCCTTCTCCTGGAGCGTGCTGAAACCCTTCTCGCCACTCTGGCAAAACACATTGAATTTGTACAAAAGTCTGTTCAAATAAACTGCCCTTCCCTTGGGATTTAAAATGAGGACACCGGTGTGCAGCTCACACATCCGGTATTTCGTTTTCTTTGGTGAAGAGAATATATCATTAGGGGAATCCAGCCGCACAGAGTTGAAGATGCTTTAAAGTCCCCTGAAGGGATTCCTGGAGTGCAAAGAAAAGCCATCTGCAGACTCCAGTGGATGTCTCCGCAAAGAAATAAAGTTGGGAGGAATAATGTAAACAGCCAGAACTAAACTGGAACTCAGCAACTCTCCAGGAAATCCAAGTCCCCAGAACTCCATAAAAATAAGTCATTCTTGCTTAAAAAATAAAGTAGAAAGAGAGAGAATATAAACAAAAGCAGAAACCCCACAGATAAACCAAGGTGTTATCGTACCTTGCCACTTCTGTGCCTCCATGATCAAGTTACTAGTTTTTAATATGACTAAATACATCTTAAGTAATAAAGAAGAAAAAGGATATGCTGAGAGTATTTTATCATGTCTCAAAATCTTGAAATCATCAGCAGTTTTGCATTAGACTTACTTTAATAATGCTTGGAAGAATAAATATCTGTCAGTGGGTTAGTGAAGGAGATAAACAGCCCAGCACATCTCTAAATTATGCATTTAGATGATGACGCCAGAAGACTAATTCAGTACCTACAGATCAGTTATTCATGTGCTCGCTGAAGCAACCCTAGCAGGAAGAAACCCTGCATCATGCAATCTGTACCACTCTGAAATGCCTATTAAAGGAAGAGATGGAAATCCCTTCCCTCAAACCATTTAAAAGCAGTTTGTGGGAGTCACTGACACACGCGCTCCGTTCCTGACATTACCACGAAACCTGCTTCCAGCAGGTCCTGCCCTGGGGCTGTTCCGTGCAACGAGCCCTTCGGATACAACTCAGCGAGCGCCTTCCAGAGCTGGGAAAGCGCTTCCACGTGTGCTCAGCTGCCACCGGAGCTGAGGAGAGCCAAGTGCCCGCTCACACCGGGAACTGCAGATGTGTGTGGTAGGCAGAAAAATAATCCCCTGTTTCAAACAACAAACCCAAGGCTG
This sequence comes from Eurystomus gularis, assembly GCA_013400335.1. Taxonomy (NCBI): domain Eukaryota; kingdom Metazoa; phylum Chordata; class Aves; order Coraciiformes; family Coraciidae; genus Eurystomus; species Eurystomus gularis. Next base: position 306,852 of record VZZY01019626.1, on the reverse strand, counting down.
TATCTGGCCTCCCTGAGAGTTTATCTGTTTCAAACGCGGACAATCAACGGGCCAGGAGAAACCTCAGGCTCACCTGGCTTCCCCAGTGCAATTCTCCTCCACAGGCTCTGGGCTTGGAGAAGCTCCAGCCGCAGGACATCCCGCAGTGTGGGAGCCACAGCAGGTGAAGCTGTCACTTTAACGTGGAGGCAGAGCCAGTGGACACCGACAACCAGACCTTAGCACAGTTGTGATACAGCGTGAAAGGTGCAGAAACACCGCAGCCGTGTCTGGTTTGTAACTGCGCATCAGACGCGCCTGAGCCGCGCAGTTCAACCCAGGCCCCCCTGCTCACGCGCTGAGGAATGTGTCTGGCTCAGGCTGTTCATACCCTGCAGTTATAATGAAAAACTCCGTCTTTTTTTCCAGACACTGGTGAAAAAAGTTTCCATGTAGCATAAATATGAATCAATTACTTTGCTGTGTGATCACGTGGCCACCACAAAGTTCAGGGGAGGCTGACACTGAGAGCAGTCCAGCGAGGCTGTGGATGCCCCATCACTGGAAGAGTTCAAGGCCAGGCTGGACGGGGCTTTGAGCAACCTGCTCTAGTGGAAGGTGTCCCTGTGCATGGCATGAGGGTTGGACTAGATCATCTTTAAGGTCTTTTCCAACCCAAACCATGCCATGGTGCGTGACCCCCATACAACGGCAGCTCCAGCTCTGCTCACATATGCCTACATCAGCTGGGCAGAAAGTCAAATGCATGAGTGCAGCTGGGAGAGAAAAAAAACACCACAGGGAAAAAGGAAAAAAAAAACACAACCAAATGTACAGCACATTTTCAGGCCCCAGTTAAGCATATTTTAAAGCCCCAGCCCCTTCATTACCACCACACGAAGAGTGCATTTAAGGACCGAACCATGCCTAAGATTCAGCTGTGCGCTGACGAGCAGAGCGCGGGCCGGGGCCACGCGAGGGAGGGAGCACTTACATCGATGAGGTCAGAGACGTCGTGGATGTAGTATTTACTGACGGCTGCGTTGGTGGCTGCCAGGTTCAGCAGGTAGTCGTTCCTCGCTTTAGTACACTTCAGCTTGTTTTCAGAGTATTTGGCTTGTCTCTGAGAAAGCAAAGTGGAGCGTCAGAGCACAAGGAGGATGCTACTTCCAGAGCTCCTCTTGCTGCAGGGCCCCGCGGCACCCTGCAGCCTGGGGGTGACGTGTTAATTAATAAAATTTGGTACCGGCACTCTTGCCAGGATGGAGCAGCTCCCATCTGAACATCCCTGGTGCCATCAGCCAACGCACAACGAGCGCGTTCTGCTCAGATGTACCCGGTGCATCCCAGGCACAGCTGCTCTTCCTTTATCTGTGCGTTCGTGGAGGTTTTGGCATCAATCAAAATTAGGGGGCCAAATTTCCCTCCCAGAAATGCTGACATACATTTGGACTGGCTCCAGATTTATGCAGCTGTATCGAAGTGGAATCTGGCCCAGAGGCCCAAGCTACAAAATTTAGAACAGGACCCAGAATTCAAGACTCGGCAGGAAAGCAGATGTGCTCAGATCTGGGGCATTTGTGCAGGCAGATCGCGAGTCTGAAGGTTTAGCACAGAAGATTAACCCTTCAAAGAAGCGTGCTGCTGCTAGACAACGTCCCAGTGCTGGGTCAACACGTGAGCAAAGTCATCCTGGCTGGGCAAGCTAGCGATTTGTCTCCAAAATTAACAGAAAAATTACAGTTTTGGAGATCCTGAGATCCAGAGGGATTTGCTGAAGCTGGAATGGAGCGAAGTGTTTCAGCCAGCAAAGCCAGCTTAAGGCTGCACTTAACTCCCAGCCAGCCTGCGGAGGAAGAAACACAGTTCTTTTATATTTCTGGACCTTTTTTTGCCTGCCACGAGTCTGACTGACAGAACACTGGGACAGTTACTAGTCATTGTTAAAAACGCTGTGGTTTGTTTTTTTTTTATAAACGTGTGATGTCCCATGTCTGGGTCAGAACATTGCTGTGTCAAGCCAGACACGTTGGTCGCTGCCCTCCTCAGCGTTCGGTGACTCAACACTGTCCCTAACCCCTCCCAGGGACACAGGAACGGCTGCACAGGAAGGGACAGGGCTGGAGCCAAACCCACCAGGAGCCCTGGCTCCCCTGTCCTTCCCTCTCACCCACCTTCTCCTTCATCTTCTCAATCTTCTTGACAGAGCTCCGCCGCTGAGGCCTGTCCTCGTGCCGCAGCAGGTTCACGCTGATGTCCCCTGACTTGTTGAACTGCTTCTCCTCCTGCTTCTCTGCCTCCTTCAGCTTGCTCTCGGCGCTGATGCTTTCTGCGTGATACATGTGGTAGGTCTTCATCACCTGAGGAAGGAGAAGTTTGTGAGTTACCTGCTCCACAGCCACACAAAGCATCAGGGCATGAGGTGACAGCCGCGGGCAGCGTGTCCTGGCTGTGCCGGGGCTGTCTGAGGCCTCTGTGGCGTTAACGAACAACAAGGTGGGAAGGAAAAGCCCATGAGATTAACCCCATTGCTAGATCTGTTTCAAAATAGCACAGAGCTGGTGTAAGAACCGTCCTCCTGCTCAGTCCCCACTGCAGGGACAGGCTGGGATGTGCCTCCAGCACACACCCACATTCAGAGCACTGTGCATATTCCTACAGAGAAATGAGAAATAACTTCCAGTGCTTTGCAGCTGGGATAAGGGTCTTCATGACAGGAGACTGAGGAGGCTAAAGCCAACCTGAAGTCTCTTTTGACCCAACCCCTCCACTCCTACACTTGAACCAGCAAAGCCAACCCTTCCACATAACCTCAGCAGATCCCATCTCAAAGGTGGAAGAGCTGCAGTTTCCAAGTGGAAATGGAGTTTGTCTCCCATCACCACTTAGTTCTCCTCTTGCTGCTGCCAGTCAGTGCCAGGGTGGATTGCAGCAACACCTCGTCCTTTAAATTCAAGATCTCCATCAGTGACTCTGGATAGACCATGCTGATCTACTGCCAGGAAAACTCCTGCGGGCAAAACTTCTACCACAGCCTTTCCTTTCAGATACAAAAGCCCAAGGGGCACATCATGATCATTTTAATGGAGCTGGCAAGAGGAACACATCTGCTCTTCTCTCTTTATGCCTTTAGTCACATTGTCCCCTTTTATCACCTCCCTTCAGGACCTGGATGTTTTCTTTCACATTGCCTTGACAAGGCTCGAGGTGCCCGACTTCTCACGGAGGATCAGTCTCATGCCAAGCTCCTGAGCACCACCAGCAACGGCGCCGGGACGAGCTTGCCTCGAGGAGATAAAAACACGCAGAACGCACAAAAGCAGGACAACCTTGCACAAGCCTTGATGAAGAAAACACAGAGTTTTCCTCCGCTGCAGCTGCCGGCAGGAACCAGGCGTGTTTCACTTGGACGGGGTTAGGCTGAAACATATGATCTCTGCCCTTGCCAAGCACCAACGTCAGCGGCAGAGGAGCTCCGAGCGCCGCAGCGAAGCCTGCACAAATGTGCCATCGCCGGGAGTGACAATTTTAGGCGACTGCAAGGAATAGCAAGCAGTGGCTTGTGCCGTGTTTCTGAGCTGCTTTATTTCAAAATCCTGAAAAAATTCTAACACAGATTCAAGCCACGCACCTCAAACTGCAGTTTGCACAGGACACAGAAACCAGACAGTTTCTGGGTTTTTCTTAAGGAGAAAGACTACAGGGCTTTGCTAAGCCCTCCTCGTCTTCACCACCCTCATCTTTTTGTGAAAATCTCAGGGGAAAGTGAAAAAGTCCTGCCCTTCAGTTGAGCAGTAAGGAGAGGGGTTTCCCCAGCACCCAACACAACCTAATGCAGCGGAAAAGCCCAAGAGCTAAACAGGGCTCCGAACTGTGTGACTTGTGTGCAATCTAAAGGTTACAGAACAGTTACCTAACCAGAAAACCTTCGGCACAACTCACCAGTTGTCTCTGCTCACTCCCAGCCACGAGGATCCTGCTCTACAGCAGGGACAAGATGATCTTCAGAGGTCCCTTCCAACCCCGACCACTCTGTGATGACGCTGACACAGACGCCTTAAACAGCTCGTTGTGCCAACCGTGTTCCTCACCGGCTGCCACGCAGCAGAGCTCGTGCTGGGACATTCAGGGGGATGTTTCTGTTTGGTTTAATATCCGCCCTAGTTTGGGATGGGGACTACCTGTGCTGCAGCAATCAGCCCTTTGATCCACAATTCCCTCGTGCCTCTCGGCACTTGCCATCGAGTCACGCTGCCCCTGCCTTACACTATTGTGTCCTACAGAAAAACTGCCACAGCTGCGTCCCAGGGATCTTTTCTGCAAATAAGTTAATTAGCTGCAGTGGAGGGAGAAAAAAATATGTTCCAATGTTCATTAGTTATTTAACAACACAAGTTGTGTTTTCCAATATTAATAACACGTTCTGGATAGAGGCCATTGCCAAATACCAGCCATAAATGGCACTGCTTGCTGTCTTCAGCTGGAAGCGCTTTGTACTTTGAACAGCTCGTCATTACGGTTCTGACCCAGCAGAGGAGCCAGAGCAGAAATGGGCTGACACGTGGTAAGCACAGGCTCAGCTCCTCCCGAAGTGAAGGAGACCAAAACACAAGCCCAGCACACAGGGTGAAGCGGAGATGAGCACGGCCGTAGGTGGAAGCCAGCTGAAGACCCCAACTCCATAGGATGGAGCCTACGGCACAACCGAAGGGACACCCACAGCATCAGGTCTGAGATCCATCAGGCCGACGGACACTGACCTCCATCTCCCAGGTCTTTTAAGAAAGCAAACGTGTTCTTTTCAGAGCGTTTCTACGGTGTGCTACAGAGCAATGTATCAATGCGTTTCGACCGATAGTCAATGATTTCTACAGCGTACAGAAAACACCCGCTAACCAAGGGAGGTGCAGCCCCCTCCATGGCCACGCTCCCGAGGGAAAGGGAGAACTTCCTTCAGCCAACTCGTGTCCTGCTACACAGGGAACAATGACTATTATTATTTTTAACCTCAGTAACGTATCCGGAGATATTACTCTAATTAATACAATCCATTTCGCAGTTATGAATCCTCTTCCACAACCACATGACCAAGAACGGCACCAGTTCACAGCACGGTACCTTCACGGACCTCAGCACGCTGCCTCCAGCTCCAGCCGTGTCCCTGCATTGTGGCAAAGCCATACCCCGACCAGCCTGTCGGTAGAGCCACGCTCCAAACCGCGCGTCGTGGCCAGAGCTGACAGAAAACACCCCCGGAATGGTGCCCTGGGGTTACTGCTTTTCTCACCCTAATACTTTGGCCTGACTTCTCGGAATGCACACAACAGAGAAAGGGACCTGCGAGCAGAGGGACAAAGGACCTCCAGCCTTTACAGACCGCAACTTGGTACCTGTCTGCTGGGGTCTGCAAGCATGACAAGAGTGAAGCTGGCTTTAATTCACAGCTACGTTATTTCTCTGCAGAACCGTTCACAAGCAACTCCTACTTCAGAACGAGAGCAATCTACTTCCTTTTTAATTAAAATCAGCATGGTTTGGGCTTAGTTCTTTCCACACAGAGTCCACGGAGTGACTTGCATCGGAATCAAGGCTGAATTAAAATCAATTTAGTTATTTTGGCTGAAGTTTGAGACAGTGAATGCCTGAGGAGCCTGTAAAAAATTATATAGTTTCCAGAGAGCGCACAGAATTCTCTCTGAAAGGCTCAAAAAGCAGCCTAGCCAGGCACAGATGTACTCTGGATTCAGGGCTTGGCCATGGGCAGGACAAACGACTTCCTCGCGTTGACAGCAGACAAGTGACGTTTTACAAGAAGCAGCTTGGTGTCCTTTGGAGCCAGGGCTCCTTCTGCATCCGATCTTGTCAGCAGCCACGGGTTATTGAACGTGCTGCTCTTGGGTACCCAACATGTTGCAATGAACACACCAGCTCCTGGTTGGCCCCAAAGATGTCCCAAACCACCAGCAGCACACTGGGCCAACCAGCAAGCCAAGCATGCAGTTGAGCCTGTTCTACCTGATGTCTCAAGGACAGACAACTACCGACTGAGGGGGAGGCTGCTTTGCACTGATCAGATCTAAGCTGATCTTGTTTGCCCAACAGGACCTGCTTTTTCTTCATGTTTCATCGCTGTTTCCAAAATAATTATGTCTCTTCCCTGCTCCTTCCCAGCCGGATGACACAGTCGGTTTGTTATCTTAGCAGCAAGGTCAGTTCAAAGGAAACATAAAGCTCCTCCAGCCGTTCCAGTCTGCTTCACCATCCAAACACGTCCTGCTCCGCACGTGGGAGCAGGGCAGTGAATGGGGGAAATCTCAGCTCCAGCAAAGATGAGTTTTGCCGCAGACTCAGCGGGAGCAAAATTACTCTCCCTGCTCTTCCCTGGCCATCTGCACACACTTCAGACCTCGGCACACTTCTGATCTTCAGCCGTGAGCCCCGGGTGATGCTCCTGCCCCACGTCTGGGTTCTGAGCACACCGGTCCACAGGTATTAAGGTCAGCCCAGCCCTTGTTAGTCTTGCCTTGTTTTGCACCTGTCATGCTGCTGTTGTAATTCATCTTAATTAGTCATCACCACTAACACAGCTTGTGACATTCAACCATCAGTAACACTCCCAAATCTCATGCAGGCATTTTAATCCAACCTGGCTGTCCACCCACACTGCAAAACCTGAATCCTTCAACAACCAATGCAGAAACAAACCTGTTAAGAGAAGATTCATGACAGAAATTTCAAACAGTATCATTCATCCTCTGTTGTTTAGGCCTATTTTTCAAAAAGATGGAATAAAAACGATTGTTTAGAAATAAGCCTACTGCAGCGTTATTTATGTTCCAGTAACAGACACAACCAAGAAAGTAAATATATCTTCTCAACTTCCCAACACAAGACAGACTTTATATTGCTGTGTTAATCCTAAACAGCAAATAAAATAATAAAAAAACCAATTGCTCAGGGCAAGAGACAGAAGCAACACGAAGACTTTTACTGCCCTACTACGAAAACCTGCTTGAGAAGCAACATCCTGAAGAACAGCGTGATTTCACCTGGAGGCACAGTGACAGCTCCACAACCAGAGTGCTCCTTGGAGTGGGGAGATGCAGCTGAGCACACACGGGCTAAAAAAGTGATGTATTCCTCAGCAGAAGGTCATGTTCAGCAAACCCACCAGACTCAGGCCAGCAGGGCAGGTTTCAGGCACACACTGGCAGTGACAACTCAGAGCAGGACTTCAGAGCCATCAGCGCCTGGTAGAAGCCACCAGCCGAGGGAAAACTGAAATGGGCAACACAGTGGAGAAGACCCAGCAGGTGAGAGCATCGTGGACACCATGGATCACACCGGATCATGCCCAAAACATCTCCATTTACACTGAAGTGAAACACTTATGGGCCATGACCCGCTGGCGGATGCAGCCTCAGAAGCTCTTGGTGGCAGGACCGCTGGGAAGTTCTCCTCTGCTGCCGTCAAAGCCAGCAAAGAGTGAAACATTCCTAGGGAAGGCAAGAGGAATGAAGGGGCTGTACTGCGAGATGGTGGGAGGGAGAGGGAGCCTCCTCAAGTCACTGAGATGCTGAGCAGACACTTTCTTCTAAGAAATGACATCGCCCACATTCCCCTCGCTGCACAGGCCAGCCATGGGTAGGACCAGCTCATTACTCACCGTGTAAAGCTCGTTGGTGACTTTCAGGAGTTCTTCATGCATCTGTAGGCCAATCTCCTTACTCTGGAAGACAAAAAGAAGAAGAGTGGAGACCGATGCATTTCTGAAAGGAAAATAAATTTTGGAGGAAAAAGTAAAACTGTAGGACTTCCAAACACTATAGCAGAAAAAATGAGGTGACAGGTTTTTTCCCAACTAGCTGACCAAAGGTACATGGAAAGTCTCCACTGCTGCCAGAGTACTGGTACAGGACACCATGGCACCAGCAGAAGGAACGGCATATGGGGACACTGGCGAGCTGACAGGACAGGGAAGCAGTGAGTTGTTGTTCTCCTCCTTTCTTAACCCGATGGGCTGACCTGATCCCGACCAAGCCAGAAGTCCCTGTTCCCAGCCCTGCCACCCCTGTGCCCACACGGATCCTGTTCATCCTCAGCAAAGGCTCTCACACCCATCCCACAGAACAAACCACAGCAACCTCTCTCAGGCCTGCAGGGTTTTTCTCTCCTCCTCTCAGCTGCCAACGGAATGGGTGGACCTTTGCAGCACAACTGGCTTTGGGTGATGTCCATCTTAAATACCTTCTGCCCCCTCGGAGACCTGCCCTCTCCCGCCGCCCCTGCCAAGCACGAGACCTGCCGTGCATTGCTCTGCAGCCGAACTAACAAAACCATGTATGTTTTAATTCCAGGTATTACTTTAAAAAACAGAACAGCCCCGCAGCAGGAGAAATGCCCCAGGGGCCTTATTCACACCACTTCGGAAATCCTGTCCGAGATCCTTCCTGCTCTGGGAGCTGAAGAGGCAGCATCGACAGGGCTGCCAATCCACATCTGGGCTCCATTTTCTCCCCTTCTAAACTTTAAAACCAGAATACAGATGGGCTGCTCTTCCAATCTGCCTGTGACAATGAAGTTTGAAAGTAAACAGGCATTTTGATCTCCTTTATTTTTCTACAAATCCTTAACAAAATAAAATGCGCGATTATAAACACGAACACACACAGTACAGCAAATCCTCCTGTTATTTCAGAATTGCTGCATTTTCATTTGAGGTCAGTGCTTGTCTGTGAATCGCCCAACCTGGTTTCAGAGACCATGATAAGGAACACCACACAATTTAATTTCTTTATCCTGCAAACACACCAGGATGAATCTGGAATTACAGACAATATCGCTTAAATTACACAATAAAAGGTTGTGGGTACACAAATCGCCTAGATCTGCGCTCTCTGGTTACAGCATCACCTGTCGATCTATCTCGATTTGATAGATTCATTAAAGACAACTGCTGCTGGACTTGCAATTTCCAGTCGGTTTTGATGTTTCAGCATGAGGATTATCAGGGCTTCCTTAGCCGAGCACTTCAGGTTTACCTTGACCATGACCCATCTCCCCAGCGTGTCTTCAGCAGCTCATTTCCACTATCGTGACCTGACTGAACCACGGTATCTCTCAAAAAGGACGTTTTATTACAAAATAGCTACACCACAGTTATATAATAAAGTTTCCAATTTCACAACCACAACGGCCAAAGTTCAGCCAGCTCAGGAGAAAGCTCCCTGCGAGCGTAAAGACTCGTGGCACCTTCCCCCCTCCACCCTCCCATCTGCTGAAATCCTATCACCAGTTTGTATTTCCACTTTTCCTGCCAGGCAGGATGCAGCAGACCCGGTCGCCTACTGCTACAGCACAAACACGGCATGTCACGGGAGAGGCCACGGCTTGGGGAGCCGCCGAACGCCGAAGCTTGGCTGCAGATCAAGCCTGGGCCTGCTCAGAAACCCAGCGGTCGGATGCTACTGTCGCTGCCCTGCTTTCTGCCTCCCTCGTAATTACACCCCAAGTCTCCCTGTGGAACCTTCTTGCCTAGGAAACTTTTATTATAGCCTGAAGATGTGTTTAAGTACGGACACCCCCAGCCCCCCAAAAAAGAAACCAAACCAAAACAACAATCAGTTTCTTTCCGGTTTCCTCAAATAACGCACACATTTTTGTGCACACAGCCAGGGAAAACAAGGTCCCACCAGCTTCTTGGCTGAGCAGCCCACAACACAGAGAGGTCTCCTAATTAAAGCTAACTGGGCAACCTACGTACTTGAAAAGTTGAACCTTAGATTATTAGAAGTTACAGCTGAGTGCAAAGACTGAAGCAAGGAGCCTGAAGAGTCGAAGCACTCTGCATTCAGCGAACATCCAGTAATTAGACTTTATCTGTGAATTAGTATCAGGGTATTTGGAAGAGTCCTGTCTTCAGAAGCGCGACTGATGCACACAACTCCCATTCTTACACATGCAAGGTGCCAAGAAGATGCCAGTTACCAGAAGGTGCTAAGCACCCCCAGCCATCTGGCAACCCGGTCTGCTGGAAAGCCCCGTCCCCATCCCCTCCCCATTGACACTGGCCGTCACTAGCTGGTCTCAAAAAATCTCACTGGGGCTTGCTGATAAGCTGCAGGGCTATTAACCGCACGCCTCCCTCCCAGGTACAGCCAGAATACGAGTTATTCCAGTCAGGGTGAACTCCTGCCCCAAGCCTGAGGCATTCGGAGCCACAGGGAACCATCCCAGCCGACCCTGCAGTCCCGAGCCGGCCCCGAGCCGTGGTGCCCAGAGCACAGGGAGGAGGACGGGCTGGGGCAGGAGCAATGGCCCAAAGTCAGCTGCAGCCCTCGCCTCTGCTCCACATCTCCTGTGTGGCGGAGGGCAAGCCCACGAAGCCGTGACTTTCAAACCTCATTTCAGCCTCCCAAATAGAGCAACGATAACTGGCTCAGCTGCCAGCAGCGTGTCGCGCCCCCGAGTCCCACCGCCGTGGGAGACCGTGGTGGGTGCTGCCTTTGAAGAGCCGATGGCTTCCAGACACTACCCAAGGGCCCTGCGTCCTGCACCAGCAAAGCCTCCCAGGAGGGCAGCGCCCACCTCGAGACGCTGGACCCTCTTCCAAACGTGGGCAGGCGGGAAGCCGAGGCCTCGCCTCTCCTCCGAGTTCGCTGCCTCCGCTTCTTGAAACAGAGAAATTACATTTGTGTGTTTCGACAATGCCAAAATGTCATTCCAGTTCGCCAGTTCCATCTGCAAAACCCAAACCCCAATTTAGCTGCTTGCTTTTTGCTTTCCATTCCCACTACAAACCACAGCCCCTTGCTGGGATAGCAACGGCTTCAGCTTAGCAGGTTTATTAAAATTCCTGTCGCTGCAGACAAAGTAAGGGGAAGAAGCAAGACGGGTTACTGGCAACGAAGCACGGTTATTTTGAAGACAAAAGAGGAGAACTCCCTTCCAGACAGACACTGCTTCTTCATTAAATCTCCGTCCAGGACACTGCAGTATGGGGCGTAATTAAACTCACTGTCGCAGAACGTAATTAAATCTCACACTGGGGAATAACGCAGCCCGGTTATTTCGGACACAGCGATGCTCTGTCTCAAACATCATTTCCTGTATTCCATTCTTGGAAGAAACAGTAAACTTCGTCCCTTCTGTCTCCCCTTCTACCTCCTGCTGAGACAAGACCTGCCTGGCCAAGGGGGCTGGTGGTGGGTCCCTCACCAAGGGTTTGCCTCTGCCAGAAGGACGTGCTGCGAGATTTCTTGGTGATGGAGACTCCCTCCGACAGCAGATCCAGTCAGATCTCTGCAGTGACATATCTCAGCATCTCCATTTATTGCCTGCCTATTAGCGACATTAACACACTTGCCTTGAGAATCTCCTGCGCCAGGAACGTGACTCACATTGGAAGCTCCAGGGAAATTTGCCAAATTGAGTTTTCTTCCCCTGCTTCCCTCGTTAGCAGGGCTGGCCTGTCTGCCGCAGCAGGCAGGGAGCCCACAGGCTGAGCTGCAGGCCAGGGATGCTCGGACAGAGGACACCGGTCCCCTGCACTGCCTGCGAGCTCCTGACCTACCTGCAGGTCCTGCTGCAGCACCCCTTTGCAGGAGCTCCATGACACCCCTAAATACCTGCACAGCTCTACGGAACTTGCTGATGGGACACCACTCCTCATCCAAGTGAGCAGCACTCCATCTCCAGGTCCTCCATTTCCCAGGAAAGCTTCTACTGGGATAGAGGAGACAGTACTACAGAGGTCACAGGCTCCCTGTGTTGCCATGTGCAACCAAAGCTCAGCTCACCACATCTACCTTGAGGTCAGTGTCAAGGGCTGGCAGCGAGCAGGGAAGTCCCTCAAACTCAAAGGTTTTCATGGCCTTCACCAGCCCCGGTCTGGTGTCTGCAGCTCACAACCCCCCTGCAAAGCCGTCCTGCAGCCACAGCAGGACCCCAGCCTGGACCTCAGCCTGCAAACACAGGTTTGCCAATGACCCAAGAAGTGCAGCCTGGCTTCTCCTCTGTCTTTGACAATCACAGAATTAATAACCAAGTTACACCTCCCATAAGCCCTCTGCTGAGGTCAGTACAAGCCGTCACTGACCTTGGGTGAGGGGAAGTCTGACCTGGCGTTGGCTCAGTTAAATGTCCTCAACTCCAACACTAGAAACCAAGTCCCCCCCGGGTCCCACCTCCCTTCTCTCCTGGATGTGGGCCAGCCAACGGGCTCTGTGCCAGGCCAGGGCGGGAGGCACGTCTGAGCCACACGTGGCCGAATGCCAGGGACCCTGCGCTGCCCATCAGCAGGGGAACAACCACGGGGGTGGGGATGAACAACACACAACGCCCAACGGAGCGATGAACAACCCCCACCACTGCCCGGCGTGCTCAGGGGAGCCGAGGGCAGAAGCAGCTCAGCACCTGGCATCACGCTCGGCAGATTTCCACTGCGCTGATCAATCGCTTCTTCATTATGCGCATCCTCGTACCCCAGATATTACACGTCCCTGCTTCTTTGCTAGTTTACATTTACATAATGAAAGCACAAAACACAAAAACCTTCCAGTTCCTCCGTGCACCCGCAGCATGTCACAACCCATTAATAAATTCTAGATGGGAGGAATTAAAAGTGACATCTCTGGAAAAAAAAATGTTACCCTAATTTACCATCAAAGAGCAATCTACAACAAAGGCGAACAGCTGAAGCACAACTGCAGAAGCTTTAACCCTTCCGCAGCCGGCTGATCCACCCCGCGGTCCCGTCCGGCACAGCCTCCCCGGGAGTGCTTCAAGCATCGCGCTCAAACCCAGACCGGATAGAACAGGGGAAGGTAACAACTCTGAGCCATCTCCTGCCAGCTGCAAGGCTGGGCTGGATGTCCTAAAAAGCCTTTCGGCAGGATGCTCGTATTCCCACGCACGTGCCCAGGGCTTCTGGCCAAACCCTGCTGCCACGCGGGAAGCGCAGCCGCAGATCCCTTTCGGGCACAGCGCGCAAGAGGTTAAGAAAAATAAATAACCTGAATAGCCCCAGAAGCGGCAGCTTCCCTCTCCACATCAAGGGTGAAGGATGACACAAAATAAGCCTTTTCCATGATTTAGCTGAGCATTATTTCCAGAGACAGGCGAGTCCTGCTACAATCCAAACCTCAAGGGACAAGCGTGAGTGAAATCACAGATCCGCACAACTCCATTATAAAGCCTCCTTCTGAGGAGGAGCAGGTGCTGGCGTTGGCAGGATGCAGAAGGAGTCACGGCCACCTCACCTCTCCTGGCAGGATGTGGCGGGGAAAACGGCGAGCAACCCTTTCTAGAGAAAATAACTGTTGTGCCTTAAAAGTTGAAATTTAAATTCAAAGAGAGGAGGGAGGGAGAGATGGCAGAAAAGCAAACACAAAGGAGCAGTTCTGCTGAAGAGATTAAATACTTCATCATCTTGTCCTGGCTGAGGATTGACCTCCTCCAAGAAAGCACTCCAAACACTCTATTTATGCCATTGTTTGGATGTTGACGGGATTTATCCTACAGTTCAAAGTGAGATACACGTTCACAGACCAAGCAAGGGTTAGCAGGAGGACGGTCTTAACATGCATCTCAAAAACAGGCTCAGAGTAAGATAGAAATGGAAGGGAGATTTTGCGACAGATAAGGAACCAATATATCCCAAATCTGTCCAGTTTCTGGAAGCCAGAAGGACAGGAGAAGGACTGATGTCCTGCATCAGATCAGCAAATTCAAACCTGACCTTGCAGTTTAATTTCTAGGTCAGATCTATAAACTAGAGGAAACTGGCCATAAAAATGTGACATTAAACTTACTCTTCAGCTGGGCTGAAGTTTCAAGACAAGCACTGACTGAAGAGCCCTCCTCATGTTTGGAGAGGCAGGCATCCCGCGGGCTCACCCTGCTCACTAGCTGTAGTCTGCCTAGTGAAAACAAGTGACGAAAACTAAGAAAAACCGAGGAGCCACACAGCCAGGCGACGGGTGCCCCAGCCCACCACGGATTCCTAAGGGCGGCCATCAGCAACACCCAGGAGTAGAAGAAAAGGGCCAGTGATGCCACTGAGCATGTCCTCGATGCAAGGAGCTGCAGGACCCTGATTCCTGAGCCCAGAGCTGTGCTGGCAGCAGGGCTGGGCACGGGCAGGAACACTCCTTCACATCTGCCCGAGGACTCAGCTTACACATCTGGCTTTCAAAGACGTGGTGTGAGGCAACAAACATGGAGCATTATCCGTACTATTGCGAATGTAGTATCATATGGAGAGAGGTAATACAGTGCAGTATTAACGATGTTAAAAAGCCTTTCCTCTTGCCCCCTCTCTCTGCCCGGTGCCTGCTGGCTGCCCATGGGTTCCATCAGCAGGCACGACGAGGTCCTCGCTCCTACTCACTTCCTACAAACTGCTACAACTCTTCATGCTCTCACCACATTACGCACTCCCTCCTCGTTTTCAGCTGAAGAGCCCTGGTCCCCCTGACTGAGAGGTTCCTGCAACTCTTTGATGCTCATTTTTAATTTGGTTATCATTAATAATTCTGTATCATCAGCAGACTGTCATCTCACTATTCATCCTTTTTCCAAATAATTTATTAGGAACTTCACTAAGATTCTCCTTCCTTTGTTCCCTTTTATCCAGTCATTAATCCAGAAAACAACAACTCATTCTTCAACAGCTTATTTTCTTCAAGAACTTCAGCAAGGGACCTTTTCCAAAGCCTGTAAGACACTGAAGGTGCTGTGCCAACTTATTCACGTGGTCACTGGCTCCTGGAAATACCGCCACTAGATTTCTGAGGCATGACTTCAGCAAGCCACGCTGACTCCTCTCTTGTATCTGCCTACATGCCTGTCATTCTGCTCTGTACTCAGGTTTCACCCAAAAGTCTGTTTTTAAAGTCAGATTGTTGAGCTGTTCTCTGAAGCTCTCCAGGAGCCTGTAAAAAAGTCATCTCGTTTTCCACCTTTCATTTCTGTGGCCCTGGCGCCAGTTTAAGCACCAGGTCACACCTCACTGCTAGTCACCTGACAGTTTTATATCTCAGTTTCTTTCAAATTCTTAGACAAATATTATCTGGAAAGACTTAGAAGTGATAGTCCCTTGTACAGATTTGCTCTGCAATACCTAACGACAGTTTGGTTGGATAAGGTTCCTCAGGCTGGTAACATCACTAAGCTTTTCCATAACGAGTTCCAAGCTAAAGCAGCCAGTTGGCCTTTGGCTGTTACCTCGTAGGGTTTCTCACTCCTCTATTCCCCTTCACATCTGCAGCAGGTTCTTGTGATTCTGGAGAAGTTTCTGTCAGCTTTTTGTCTTTGGCAAGCTGTCTCTGAGAACTTTACTTGGCCTGCCTTACCATGGTTTTATATGTTCTCAGTCCAGAGTTCAAGCTCCTCTCTAGTTTCCTCGCTACGATGTGACATGTACTTCACAAAGTCCCGTCACCTTTCTCTGCTCTTTAACACCTCTTTAGACTTTCCACACAACGCAGTTGTGTACAAGTCCACAATAAGCTTCTGTTTTAGACTGAACTGCAAGGATGGATCCTCACGGAGCAGAGCTCTCCATCGCTGCTTTGGTTACCTTTTTAAAGAGCCTGATGACATCCTCGCTGATCTGCGACAGCCGAACAATGACATTGTTCATGAAGATGTCATTCAGGGTGGCGTGATCTCTGCTCTCTCGCCGGGTCTGCGTCAGAACCAGGTACCAGCAGTTCACAGGGGAAAGTAGGTGCTGATCTTTCCTAAGGAATTGGAAAAACACAGTATAAAAGGTCAAAAAGCGAGTGCTGTCAGCATATTAACACTGCCATCCTCCACCACATACATTCGCTAGAACCCATCGTGCCCCCACAGACCAAATGAGACCCCCAACCAGACCCTTCCCGAGCTGGGTGCTCTGGAAGATGGCACAGGAGAAGAGACATCCCTGGCAGTCCCTCTAACGCCCTGCAAGGGAGACAGTTTTGCTTCTTTTTTCCGCTCTGCACTATAATACAGCTGTCGCCTCCATTTCAGAAAGAGCCCATTTGCCACACAATCTGTTGTGCCGCATTTAGCCTCTAAACAGTGCTGGAGAACACGTTTGGCATCCAACGGTACCACGAAGTGTCTGTGCACAACACGGATACGTTCACGTATGCTGAATATCTACGATGGGCTTAATCCAGCCTGCACTGCAGACAGCAAAGATGTTGCCGCGAGCGGCAGCAGGCATCGGGACGGGCGACCCGAAATGTCCCCAGGAGCCACGCAGCACCCTCAGAGCTCGTCCCCACCGGGTGAGACCCTGCCGAGGGGCATCCTGAGACCGTGACTTGCCTGGAAGCCAGGAGTGGTCAGAAAGTCTATTTTCAGGGAAATTTCAGCAAACATTTCACACTTGATTAGAGCTTACCCAGTTTTGACATGTTCCATCTCAACAACAAGAAACCTGCACAGCTCTCCATGTCCTGTTTTCAGGACCAAAGGCAAATTAATCAAAAGTGAATCAAAACCTCCAGAAATGACGCAAGTGAAACAAAACATTTCACATTGTCCAACTGAGGCACTTTGAGATAGATCCTCTAAATGAGGCAGCCAAGTGATTTGTTCCAAAGATTAGACCGTTTTCTCTGGTCAAACCAACACTTTCCTACAAGACGTGCTGGTTCCAGAGAAACGGCCCCTTGTGCTCAAACAAGACCGTCCTTCCCAAGCAGTTCTGCCACCAGAAAGCCAGCCCATGCGGGACTCAGCTACACATGCACTCCTCCTCATCCAAGACGTTCCCGCCCGTGGTACCGGGGCTGGTGCCACCCACCTCAGCCCTGGACCCACGGAGAGGCCGGCACAGCGACTCCAGAGAATCTTTGTGTGTACATACAGACAAAACACCCGCGTGTAACACCATGAATGAGTCTGTCAACCCAGAATCACCACGAACAGCCCAGCAGCAGCACCGTGGCTATTACCACTACCAGGTGCTGGCCACAGCCTGCTGCACATGGCTACGCAGGGACAAAGGGGGAGCTGAGGAGACCGTAAGCCTCATCAGAATAATGACATTCATGAGCGAGCTGAGGAATTGGTGCACATGAACCTAATAAAGGGCAGGTACGAAGCAGCCTGGAAGAAAAATGTATTAAGGGAGTCTCTCTCAACACAGTGAGGACTGGGCAGAAGCGGCACTGAAATCAAGGTGACCCTACCAACTCTATCAGCACCACTTGTGCCCAGGTGTCCTATGAAAGAGGAGAACCTTTGTCACCTGTAGCTACTGCACACCAGCATCCTTCCAACATCATAAGCCACGGCAGTGCCAGGACACTGCTCTCAGCTGATGGGAGAGACACGCTCACACACAGAGGAGGCCATGGTGGGCTCCATCCCTGAACAAGACCCCTTCCCAAGCCCACACCAGCCAATTCCCGCGCCAGGACAGCTACCCCCAGCACAGGACACAGCAGTGCCAGCCTGGCACCGCACGCCTGACAAGCAACAGTCAGATGCAAAAAGAACAGGTAACAGGAGCAGCAATTGGTTCTCAGCAGACTTTTGCATAAGAAAACAGTAAAGCCTTGCTCACTGGAGAGAGCGAGTAAACAGATTAAATGGGATTTAGTCATATGGAAAAAATAGGATTTAGTAACGTAACAGCAGAAATCACTGCTCTTGCAGCTGAACAGGAAAAAATATCACAAGGGGTTAGAGAAAGAAGGGCTAGCAAGGCTAAGTGCTCAGACAGGCAAAGCCCCCCCGTCTTCTGCGAAAGGAGCTAACCACTGGCTGCAGGTTTTGGCCGTTGAACAGGATTACACCAGTTTCATCTTGAGCAAAGGGCATAATCCCAGCTGAGAGACTAACTCAGGGACAGCGCTGCCAGAAGAGACAGAGACAAAAGCTATGGCCAGGAGAGGCAAAGGTGGGGACCAACGGGGACAGCTGGCGTGGCAAGGAACACCACAGAGGAAAATCCTGATGGCCACCAACAGCCTCCTCTGAGCACCGAGCATGGTCCTGTGGAGCCCAGCCTGGCACCGCCGACCGGGCACCCCCGAGAGCAGGGACCAGCTCCTCCAACAGCAACAACAAGACAGTGGCATTCACAGGGGCTTTGACACGACAGCCACCAGCCAGCCAGGGGAACGGCACAAGCTGCAGATCCTGACCACAAAATACAGTCACCTCCAGACTATTTCTGCCTCAAGTTTGTGCCTTTTTTTTTTTTTACAGCTCTTGTTTGTTCCAGCCAAGCTGGAGAGCGTGGTTGCCCTGAAAAGAGGCTGCTTCTGAAAACCTGTGCATATTCACACATTCACGGATTTTACAATTTTCATCATCAGTTTGAGTTTCACACAATTCCAGCATCCAGTTCATACTTCCTATTCCAAAGCTTTGTTTCAAAACATTCCCCTCTGGGTTTGCCTAGCCTCGGCACTCTGCAGATGTGTACACAGCAAACACACACGCTTCATTCTAAGAAACTGCAACAGCCTCGACTTCCAGAAACTGCTTCCAAGCCTGAGCCTGTAAGGGATCTGTGTGCAGGGAGAAGCGCTCTCACATCCGAGGACTGGGCTATGTAGAGAAAGCAGGGTTTATAAAACGGGCCTGCCATTCTTTGCACGATCTAATCACTGGCTGAATTCAGACCTCTTAAAAAAGAAAGTGAAGAGGCTTGACTCCTTCCTAGTCCCTGATTCATATTTTTATCGCACCGCTCAGAGAAGTTGATACTAAGTCTGATTTGGGCAGCACAGCCCAGTAACGCTGTGGTGAAAGTCTTGGAAAAAGACATTTCTAGTTCTTTCTGGGACCCCTGCACAGTGATCAGACAGACAAGGTCACGCACCACTGATGCGATTTAGTTGACTCCACTTTTGGACTGTGCAGCTGCAAATAAATACAGATCTGGTGTCCAGGGCAGGCTCTGGCCCACCGTTTTACCCCATTTTGCCCCTGGAAAGACCTGCTTACTTGAACTGGTGCTCTCTGGAGCTGCGTATCTTGGAGGAGAACCGCTCGGCCAGCTTCTCCAGGCTCCGGGAGTACTCCAGCTCGATCTCGGCCTTCCTGCGGAAAAACTCCTGCAGGTCCTGCAGCAGCTGCAGGCGCGACTCCGACTGCTGCTCCAGGCATTTGAACTGCTCGACCAGCTGAGTTCGGATTTCTGCGGGCACACACGAGAGGAGAAGAAAACACAACGTCAGCAACCAACACCAGCCAGGAGCACCATCTTTCCTCGCTTCAGAGCGAGCCGCACAGGCGCTGCTAGAGCAGGCTCCTCACGAGCCTCAGGTTTAACTCAAGGCTTGCTAAAGCCACTTGATTTTCCAGTCGAGAGCTGGAGAATTTCGTTCACTGGTCTCATGCTCAAACCTTGCTCTTTCTCAAAGCAAACAGCCGTGTGAGTACACAGAGACCAACCCCCAGAGCTTCTCGATTGCCTTTTTGAAACTAGAAAATGATACTTCAGTTTATCTTGTACTACCTGAAATCTTATATTCTCTGTATATAAACTAACATACTACTTCTTGATAAATCGTCATTTGGATACCTGCTGAAGGGCTCACCATGTCCAGCGGTGCTGGGTAAACTGATAAATCAAACTCATCTTTGGCTCAAAGGCTTCAAAAGTGTTTCAGAGCCTCTGAACTCCAGCTCACCAAACACCACAGCCCTTGCCAGAGGGGGCTCCACGGTGCTCCTGTGGACAAGGAGAGGGGCCAGGAGCCTGCCCCAGCATTGTCACCACACTGGCTGCATTCCACAAGGAATGAGCATCCCACCAGCAGCAGACGGACCTGTCCTCCAGTGCCTGTCCTCACCAGATAACCAGTTCTGTTCAACACATTCCAATTACTGGAAAACGAGTTTAGCATTTCTCCTCTTTGTACATCAGAGCTGTATTTTTCACCTTGATCAACCTCTTTTTAAGGATACTTCTCTCCCATGGTAAAAGACCAGCTGCACTTTTCCCAGCTTCCTGGGAGGACAGGCGAGCACCGGAGAAGAAAACGCTGCTCTCAAAGCGCAGTCAGACCCTTGGCCCCTGCTGCAAGAGGAGCAGCACAGCACCCACGGCACGGGGTGCAACAGAATTACACCTTCCAAACCGCTTCCCAACCACAGGGAAGGTTCCTGCAGCTCTTGGAAGCGCTGCGCAGAGAGGAGCCTGCACAGGAGCAGCAGCTGGCTCTGCCCTGCGGGAAGGGAGCCCCGCGGGGAGCGGGCCTGCAGAGCTGGGACCGGGGGAAAAGAGACTGGACGGTAGACAAAAAGTAACGAGTGAGAGCAATTGGGCTGAGCAGGCTTCCAGAGCGGGCGGCTGCGCAGCAGAGGGATCAGACAAGCCTGAAGCAGAGGTCAGATGATGAAACGGGTCCATGCAATGACTGCCTGTTCCCAGACCCCAAGGCGGGAGCACACAATCTCAAGCTCTTTAAATCCATGAGGATCCCATATGGAGAAGGTTAAAATTGCCATCATAAGAATCTGGCAATCGGGTATTTTTCACCATTTCTTCATATAACAACTCTCATGTGAGACTGAGGCGTCTGCAGCCTGACAGGTGAACTGGGAGAGCTGCAGGAACAAGGACACCTGCAGCAATCTCATTCCTGGGTAATTTAACCACGTTAGTAATGCGACTGGAGGCTGCAGGCTGCGTGAAGGTCACCTAAAAACCAGAAGCTCCTTGGAAATAATGAATGCCAAAAGCTCCAAAGTTGATCAGTCACCCTGTGTGGGATCCTCCGTGGGCACTACTTGTACAGCTCTTGCTTTATGTTCTCGATACGTAACGAGAAGATCGCACAATTGCTCATAAAAACGCATCAGAGGCTCACACACAGTCTTGGTCACCGACTCAACACACAGCGCTTGGCCACTGGCAAAGTCATTTTTCATTCCTGAATGCCTGGATAACCACGCAACCATGCATCCCTGAGGTAGCCAAAGCACTCCCAACTCACTTCGGAGCCTGCGGCACGGACGGGGCTCCCCTGGGACCTGGGCAAACATCATGCATGCAAACATCAGCCCTCGGTCACAGCTGAGCTGCACAACACCCTGAAGTGAAAGACTACGTGGGCAATGCCAGAAAGACCCTTTTTAAACAAAAATAAATATGAGTACTAGAAGAATGGAGAAAAATTAAATTCTCATTGCAAAGGAGGTCTCAAAACGTGTGGTGTCAGAACGTCTGGGTCTTTCCTCTTGCACCCCAGTAAGCAGCACCCTGCTCCTAAGGTCTCCAGCACCATGGTGGAACAGAGCTGCACACCTCGCAGACAACACTGCTTCTCCATCCCCTCTTCAGAAGATAGATCTGCTGCCCTTGCACTGGCTTTCTCTGGGAAGGGAGGATGGATGCTTTAATGCCACACAGCAACGTTCAGCCTGGTTTTGCCATGGAGATGCACAGGAATGCCTGGAGAAGCTGAGTGAACCTCCGGAAAGCAGTACTTGGTCGTCACACCTGAATGCTGGTCCGGTCCTGGGTAGCTGGGATGCCAGCGTTTGCTGAAAAATAGCCTCGGCTTTACAGAGAGGCCACGTGTGCGCAGCACTGCGGCTTTTGGAGACAGCTCTTCAGGGCTCCGCGATGCGCAAGAGCTGCGATGCCTTACGGGATCCACGGGAGACAACCACCTACACAGCCACGGCTCCCGCACTTTCCACCCAAGCCAGGATGCGAGATGGCAGGTGATGCTGTCACCCACCGGGCTCCTCGGAATGGCTTCCTGGGCTCGGCACGGCTGCGGCCTTACAGCGCCGCCCCACACGCTCCCCTCCTCCGGCAAGCACTCGCCCCGTGCCAACTTCTGCGGTTAATGGTGGCATTCACCGGAGCAGAGGGTGGCAAAGAGTAACCGCCTTTGGTTAAGCCTCTTAAAAATCCACCGCTACGTTCCTCCAGGATGCCAAGGTACCAGTTTCGTAACAAAACATTTTTAAAGCCTTCACATTCCCCCGCTGACAAGTTTCCTTCCCACGCAAGGTCAGTGGAAATTTCATTACATCCCATATGGATTTTATATTCCCACTCCTGCTGGTGCCAACACAGGACTTGCTTTACAGAGCTCTGCTCTCCTGAGCCAGCCTGATATAGATTTTTATTTGAGAACACACAGATTTGATCTCTAGTTCTCTTTTCACAGTGGATTACAACCCAAGGTGGTCTCCAGAACAGCTCTTAATAAGCCTGACAACGTGCAGAAATACAAGGAATATCAATAATGCTTCTCCGATCTTCTCCATTTCCTACCTCTGCCTATCTTTTTCCAGATCAAGCAGGACCCAGATCCCTCTCTTCCATCACCTCTCCCAGCATGTGCTGGCTCACCCCACAGCCCTGGAACCAAGGAGGACTCGATGGTGGCACGTCAGTCCCACCAGCGGGTGAGGACGCTCCTGGGCACCCAGGCACCAGCGAGGCACATTTTGACCTTTGGCAACAGAATTTCTTTGCTTTCCCCACTCCCGTAACGCTTTGCTTTGACACTTTCAAGTCTCCTTGCAGAAGTTCAGCCAGGCCAGTGCCATCGAAGCGTGCAGAGGCAAAGGGCAGTCTTCTCCAGACATGGAGAGCCCACCAGCCGTGACCCCAAAGCCGCTCAGCTACGAGCACTCGCACAAACAAACGGAGCTGGCCACTGACCCCAGGAGCTGCTGCTGCATGTTAAATGGAGAAGGTTTGTGGTAGAAAACAAAATTAAGGGCTGCTGGCATCATTAATGCAAAGACAGAAGCGATAACAGGGAAAACGACATTCTTCAGTGCTCCGAGGTCTCCGAGTGAGCCGCTCACAAAGCCAGCCCCCGTCAGCGCTGCTGCAGCGAGAGGCACCCTCCTTCCAATTAAAATGAACCGGCTCTGCGGTAGCCTTTTCAGATAGTCATGAAAATACACGGGCAGGCAGCAAAGCCTTTGTGCGCCCTCCATGCCTGCTGCCTAGGGAACGGGCAGGAGCGGCCGGAGAACATCCATCTTCTCCTGCCCGCACAGTGGAGCCGGAGACCAGCCCCACCAACAGAGCAGCCACCATTTGCTGTGTGATCCCAGCACCCTCCATCCTCCCCTCTCCCTCTGACCCGGGATGGGAGATGGAGAGAGCGGATCCCCATCAAACCCAAACCCAACAGGCCCCCACTAACGTCCAGGGTGACACCTGGATGGGCACCAGCTCCTGGCACAGACCAAAACCCACACCGTCTCCACCAGCACTGTTTGCAAGCACGTTTCTGGCCAGCAGCGTGGGTCCTGTCCATCGGGGGAGGGATTAACAGGCCTTTAATTATAACCTTCAGCTGAGTACCGATTATGCTTTCCATGTTAGACAAGTGTCTCTTCAGTGCCTGACCCCAAAACCTTAAACTCAGAGACAGAGCTAGAAAGGAAAGGACGCTCAGAATTTATAGGAAGTTTTAGTAGATGTCAATAAACAAAAACCCACCACAGGGCTTTAGGAAGAGCTGAAAGCATTATTCAAGAAACAGAAGCAAAAACATTAAATAAAATTGAGTGGCTGGTCACATTTCCAACAGCACTTTGTCTGAAACGCTCCCACGATTTAATTCACAATATTTGAAGTCACAAACAGTGCCAAAGGAGAACAACAGAGCGAGGCCCCCTGCAAACGAGAGTGCTCAAGAGCTGCTCAAGTCCCCCCGAGCTCTGCTGGACAGCTGGCTGCCAGGATCTGCTGCTTTTTTCCTCCCAGTTTGTTTGGTTCTGTTCAGAAGAAAGGAGCTTCCAGCGTGAGCAGTCCTGTTATTTAAAATGCAGAATCAGAGGTAGAAAATGCAAGAAATAGGATTTCCTCAGCTCTTCTGAAACCCATCGGCAGGGATGCTGGGGAAAACAAAATTCCTTGGCACACCAAGGAGAGCAACAAGGCTGAAGATGGGCTGCGGGACTGCTAATCCAGCCGAGAGAGGGAACATCTGTCCACAGGAGGTCTGGGATCTGGCTGGGGTTACACCACAACAGCACCGTTAGGTGCAGCTCCTCCTCGACACAAGGAGACTCACCGCTGCTCAGAGGGTGTTTTCTATCCGGCACCGGCCTCCACGGTGTCAGCGCGTGAAGGCAGCGCTCGGCATCAACGGAGAAGTCGGCTGCACAAAGTGCCACAAAGATCTCCAGGGAAAGGTATTTTCAGGCTGCTTTCTTAACCTCAGACTCGCTTCCAAACAGCCCGATCACCACCGGCCCCGCTGTCCCGCTCCCCACCGAGCACGGGGGCTGCAGCAGAAGGAGGAGCCTGCAGCACGTGGCAGTAGCTCACGTGGAGCCCCAAGACGAGCTGATTCTCAGGGGCACTGCTGTTGAACCTCTGGAAATACGGACCTTCAGAAACGCTGGAGTTCAGATGATTGCCACCACAGCAAGACCAACACTCATGCTGTGAGGGAGGTCTGTGTTTGGCTTGGCAACTGATACTCAACCGTGGAAGAGTAAAGTGAAGGCGATTCCCCAAACCTTTGCAAGATTTCAGAAAAGTGTTGTTTGGGTTGATGTTGACATCTTGGCCAGCGGACGAAGGCAAGTCCCATTTTTTCCTCTCCTAGGCTGTTCACCTTATCCATCCTGCAGTGAGGACAATGCTGGCAGCCACGCACTGAGCCGGAGAACGACTACGCGCACCCACATAGCATACCTCTGACAACACGGGTGATGCAGTGTTTTAAGAGACCAAAATTATTTGGGACAAACCATGGCCAACTTGAGCACTCGTATTAGAAGAAACATGCTTGTGTGGAGAGGTCAAGATGAAGACAGCACGCTCAGCTCCAGCTCATCATTTACACGTTGCTACTTCAACTGGTCCCACCCTCAGCTTGCTGAAGGATATTTTCCATACGGTCTCATTTTTTAAATATAACAATGAAACTCCAGATGAATGCCACTAGATCAGCACAACTTTTACCAGTGGTATTTTTATTATGATTATTATTCACTTATTCCTTGTGTCTTCATCCAGCTCATACTCTCCTGGGCAACAGGATCTCTGAATTTCAGGCATTTACAAACACCATGTTGAAATCCCAGCCCCAGCTGAGACTGTGGCAAAACTCCCACCAGCTTCCAAGGAGCTAGGATTGCATCCTTCGGCAGTAAGTGGAGCAAGTGAGACAATCACAGCTATTTTGCAAGTCTCCCCCTCTTCCAGTAACCCCTGGCTCCAATACCTCTTACCTCAAATGCTGATAAGGGCCAAGCTCCTTAACTGGCGTCAGTCACAGTGGAAACCACGCCAGCACCAGCACAGAGCTGATTCAGGGTGCACTGCTGCTCTAGAAACTGCTTTCTTCGTAAACAGTAAAACATCTTGAACAAAAATCAAAATAAGTTTGTGCGAAGCAACCACAAGCTGGGCAGCGGAAGGTACAATGGTTCACAGCTACGTGTGCTTTTGCTTGTCCCAGCTGAGGTCAAAGTGCCACACGAGATGAGCGGTGGCACTTTCTGCTGCTGTACCCTTGACGCGACGCTCGCAGCCCCAGACCGCGGCTTTGCAACCACGCACCCACTCAGACTCCGTTGGGTCCCAGCAGAGCCTGGGAGAGGTGAGACCACGTGTGGGAGCCAGGACCAGCCCCTGGGCCTGTTGCAAAGTTCACACATGGGCAACGCATGACACATTTAGGATGTTTTAGGGCTTATCCAATAAGCCTGATTCTACACGGGCAAAAACAGGTGGTGGAAAAACCCAGAGAGTTAAGACTCAAAGGTGCGTAGCCTGAATTGAAATGTGAGAGACCACAGGAGCCAAGCGTGCTCCAGAAAGCAGGAAAGCCTGAAGCCGTGGGGATGCAGGGACGCTCCAGCTGGCAGAGCCACCCGGCTGGGAACCCCGCACGTCCCAGCCCCACCAGCTGCAGCCCATGGCCAGGTCCCCGCAAGCAAGCACCCTCCTCCTCATGGAGATGTAGGCTTTGGCGTGTTGCCCTCTCCCCAGGGTCCCGCCAGGCCACAGCCAGCCTCTGGCTGCTCAGACAGGGACAGACAAAAGCTGAGGTTTCTCTAGCAACGGGCTGAGATGAAAGCTTCCAGAGACCTCCTCCTCCTCCTCCTCAGCCGGCAGTGCCGGGAGAGCAGAACCAAGCCCTGCTGCCGGGTGCAGCCCACGCACCACCCCTGGTCGGGCCGAGCGTGGCTGCTCTGGGGATGCCGAATTATCTGTCCAGAACAGTGTCGTCAGCTGATCTTCCCAGCGGGCAGCCTAGGACAGCCGCTCCTCCAACATATGTTTCACCCCACTGATTGGTGACAAGTGAGAAAATATGCTTGGCAACAAAAGCCATTATTTTCCTCACAACTGGGATTAGACCCAATAGTTTATTGCAAATATAGCATGGCAAGTCAGACTCAGAAGAGAATCCAATTCCTCTACAAATATGGAATGTGCTAAGAAGGCCACTTGACTCCCAGTTTCTGTTTTTTCCCCCTATTCAGGTGCTGTCTCCACTAAAAGCCCAGCCCTTCTTACCACAGAATTACCTCTGATGTGAGTGCTTTGCCATCCTGGTTTTCATCAGTACACTCCATTTCCCTTGGGAGAGCCCTCACACACACGTATCTCCACCACTAGTCTGGATTCGTCATTAAACTCCACACGGGCTGTGAGACCAACCCAACCCGCAGCCCCAGGCCAGGCAGCGGCCACAACACCCCACGGCACGATGCCTCCACGGACAGGCACGCGTGTGTGAGGACAGGCAGGGCAGAGCACCGAGAGCCTGCGTGGCGCGACGTCCCCGTGGGATGCTCCTGCTCCCCAGCACGGTGCTTTTCACCTGCCCGTCTCGCCCTGCTCTGCAGCCGATGCAGTTCAGCGGCCGAGGGAATCAAGGGATGGTGCTGCCAGAGGAGCATCCATCTTGTGACAGCTGATCCCGGGCCAAGGCTTCGGCAGGTCCCAGCAGTGCCACTACTCAGCTTGAACAGCCAAGGAGCTCCAGGACCACGGACTGGAGCGTCTCGAGCGCAGAGGTGCCAGCCATGCTTTCTCCTCCCTGCTGCACAGATCTCCGAGCACCAGCCTGAGGGTACCTCGGTGGTGGTGAACATGTGTCGAAGCTTCAAGGAAGGCACAGAGCAAACAGCACAAAACCAAGCGAGCAAACAAGCCTCCCTCCTTCCCTTCCACGTCATTATTAATGACTCTGTCTAGAAAGAGACAAGAGATTTGGCTCTTAGTAAAGCAAAGAACGAGACAAGCTTTTTATCTGAAACAAGAAGTTTCAGATTTTTAAAAAAAGACAGAGGAAAATGATTCTCTAAAGTCTGCAAACAATCCATGTGGCACCGGCGTTTTCCCTACAGTTTTTGGATACGTGTCTTTAACCCCCAATCCACGCGAGCACACCAGGAGCCAGCCCGCTCCCGGACACGGCCCCAGACCAGAGGCACTCCGCAGCCCCGGCTTCGCCCGCGTGCCCAGCCCGAGCCCCTGCCCCGCTCCCCGCTGGGCTCTGTGGTAACCCCTGGACTGCTAGCTACCGCAGAAAGGAAGCGAAAGGGTCAGAAATTACATCTTGAACCCAGCGACTTCTTCCTTTCTGGGAACCCCCCTGCCTTGGGGCAGCATCCCGCGGAAGGAGACGCGGGGCCACGGGAGGACACGTGGGGCCACGGGGTTTAGAACGAGCAGCTCAGGGCAGCCGAGGTCAGGAAAACACCATCTCGATGTAGCTGCTGACGAAGGTCTCTGGAGCCTGCCCCAGCCCCTGCTCACTCGCCCCTGGGGAGGGCACAGCCAGCTCCCGGAGTGTCCCGCAAGCACAAGGAGCTCCCTACCATGTCTGCAGGAAAAAAGTGGCCAAGCCACAAAGGAAAATTCCATTTCTGTAGGAATACTTGCATAAACAGCTTTAGACAAGGCACCTTCTCCTCAAACTCATTGGGGTTTATTCATTTTTCAAATTAATATTCAAAACGCAAATGAAAGTCATAAAATCTTGAAAACAAAGCAACTGAATTTTTATTTTTTTTTTCTTTTACACTTCAAGGACACATTAGTAAGGCATTATTCATGAGAAAAGCAGATGTAGGAGGAGGACAAACCTGATCGGAAATAGGTTATGAGCTTCCGACGCTCCCCGGTTAGAGCTAACACAGCTTTTTCTGTTTCACTGTTCGTCAGCTCTTCAGAGAGGGGACTTCCACCCCACCGGAAACCATACACCAGAACTCATGTATCTTTCTAGGTCATAAAGTATCTTCCCAGATGACAAACAAGCCCAGAGCTACAAAATAATCAAAGACAAAAGGCAGCACCGTAGGAGACCAAACACACGAGGTTTGTCTCACCCAGACTCTGGCAGCACTGCGGGACCCACAATCAAACTCCTCCGTGGCTTTCACATCACTCAACGCTCCCCAAGTCTGCATGGTGACCCCAGCTCAGCCTAGACAGAGCAAGGGAGGTTTCACATGGCGTGTCCTGCCTGCTGCAGTGAAGCAGTTCCAACCATGCCGGCCACAAGTCCCCTCACCAGACGCAGTAATAACCAACAGCAGAACCAGCCCTGTTCAGGTACCCAGAACACTACCACTGTGGAACTAGAGATGCTCCTGAAAAAACAAGGTTTTGCTCAAAACAATGTCCTAGCATTGAGCCACAGCATGGCCAAGGTTGCACTATTTTGCTGAGCATGCACCAGACACCATCATTAGACCCTTCCAAGCCCCTGGAGGTGATCTGCCCCGCCTCTTTCACACTCCAGCTCACACAGAATTCTTTTCATCCCCATCATGACAGCACTGTACTTTAAGGGCTTGTAGTGATAGGACGAGGTAATGGGTTCAAACTGGAAGAGGGGAGATTTAGATAAGAAATTAGGAAGAAGTTCTGCACTATGAGGGCAGTGAGACACTTGAACAGGTTGCCCAGGGTGCTGCAGATGCTCCATCACTGGATGTCTTGGACAGGGCCTTGCGTAACCTGGTCTAGAGGGAGGCATCTCTGCCCATGGTAGGGGGGTTAGAACTAGATGATCTTCAAGGTCCCTTCCAACCCAGATCATTCTATGATTCTACCAGTATCAGCAGCAGCAAGACAAATGCTTCTTTTTAGGCCCATCTGAAACGTGCTGGAGATGCTCAGCCCACCTTTACCTCAGGAGATCCTCCTCACATAAGCCACTGAGCAGCCCCTCACTTTATGAGGGGAGCGAAGGAAGACAACGGCAGGTTCTCAATGTCTGAGAATGAAGATCAAAGCTGAGGTGGTGACAATGAATCATAGGATCATTTTGACTGGAAGAAAACTTCAAGATCATGAAAACCATGTCCCTCAGCACCACATCTCCATGGCTCTGAAACCCTTCCAAGGATAGGGACTTCACCACTGCCCTGGGCAGCCTGGGACAGCCCTCGACAGCCCTTTCAGGGAAGACATTTTTCCTAACGTCCAACCTAAACCTCCCCTGGCACAACTTGAGGTCATTTCCTCTTGTCCTATCGCTTTTTCCTTGGGAGAAGAGCCCAACCCCACCTGGCTCCAACCTCCTTTCAGGGAGTTGTTGAGAGCAAGAAGGTCTCCCCTAAGCCTCCTTTCCTCCAGGACGAACAATCCCAGGTCCCTCAGCCATTCCCCACAAGACTTGCACTCTAGACCCTTCCCCTGCTTCATTGCCCTTCTTCAGACATGATTCAGCTCCTCAATATCCTTCTTGTACTGAGTCTTGAACTAATATAGAAAGAAGCTGGGCAAGCACTTAAGAACAAGGAACCAAAGTTCTCCTGCCAGAAGCCATTGCAGCAGCAGATCTCACCAATTGCTCTTCACGCGCTTCTGTGTCCTCTCCTTCTGACCCATTGTCGCGGTCGGGATCACAGAGGTCCGACCGCCTCCCAAAGGGAGAAGGATTGAGCAAATTGGGATATCTCCCCACCAACACACCATGGCTGCTTCAGCTGGTGGCTTCATCATAAGCTTTTGTAATCCCAAGCTCCAGAAGTTATTGACAGCTTTATTTCCCTTATGAACCGATGCTGGATGCAGACCTGGAATTGTCCAGCCTGGCTCACCAAGAGGCACTGCCCAGCAGCAGGGAAGTGTAAGCCCTTTGGCTGAAGCCACACGCTCAATTTTCTTCCATTTGCACAAAGCATTGCCAAGCTCGGACAACTCTGCCCTGCTAGGACAGCCTGCGTTCCCTGGACAGGAAAGAGAAGAAAACCAAAAAAACAAACCAAAAACACCCAAAGAGTGTTTATTCTTAACTTCAGCCCAGCCTCAAGACCAAAACTTTCCACGGATAAAGACTGACAACAAACAGAATGGTGTGCTGCAATTATGTTCAATTTAGAGACAGAAACAGAACTTCCAACCACACATACACACCAGATGGAAGCGTGAGCACGCTGTCCAAGAAAGCCGACCAGCAGGAACACTGGACCAGATACCAACAGGACTTTCTGTCATCGGCCACAGCTTCCCACGCTTTGGCAACACCGACTGCAGCTGCCTCCCCGGGTGCTCTCAGCGTGAGACAAGCTGTCCTCAGGGGATACCGTGGTCCCTCCTTTCTAGGACCAAGAAGACAAACCTGCTTCCAGGAGAAGGCCCCACTGGGAGGAGGAGAGGCTGCCGTGCCATGAAGCAGGAGAGGTGCCAGGAGCTGTACAGCTCACGCTACCTGCCTGCCGTGCTTTACCACAGACAAAAAGCTCTTTCCATATTGCCTACTAACTATAAACGTGAGCAAAGAGAAATTATTCCTTAAAAGAAAAAAAAAAAAAAAAAGAATTCTAGAGCCACAATATATTTTCCTAATAAAAAAAAAAAATTCAAGTGCAGAAAAAACCACCCAGATGAATCCATAAGCAAAACGGGTCCTCCAGTGAACATATTGCAAATTTTTCCGTGGGGCGTCAGCTGCTCTCACACGCTGTCTAAATGCCAACCCCTAATGAATTCAATGCGCCGATGACTGCACTGTTTTCTAAAGAACTTGGCAAGATGTTCATCATTATTAGAGAAGAGAGGAAAAACAGAGCCGAATTTAGTCATTTAATAGCCCGACCTTCCAATAACTGAAGAAACATCCCTGTTCCATCGAGGTAACTATGGACACTTCCCTCAGAGGCAGGATGATGGCACAGAAAGGACTGGCGGGAAGAATGGTCAAGTCCACGCATCTGAATCCAAACTTACCATTGGAAACGTTTGGGGACTAGAGTTGTTCTGGGAGACACGCAGGATCCTGCAGTTTTCACTAATCCCTCAAGAAAAGAGCCGGTTTTGTCCTGCCCCAGCAGAGACTCGTCACTCAGAGCTTCAAACTGCAAGCACGCTTCCACAGCCATAGACATAGGTCCCATCATTCTTTGTCCCACCTACAGACCAGGGCTGGTGGACAGAACTTCTGCCTCCTGGTCCAGCTGCAGACCTAGTCTTCAGAGAGGAATTTGCAGCACCTGAGCAGTAGAAACCCGTACAGTAACAGGAGTCTGCCTTCACCATAAGGTCTCCTCAGCAATTTCAGTCTCTAACAAGCTTCGGTCAAAGGCTTTGTGAACAGTGTGGAAAAGCCCACCATATAATACCTTAAAAACCAGGTCAGGACACTGAATTATCCGAGCAGAAAAATTTTCCTCCTTTTCAGAGTAAATAACTGGTTTTGGAGAATAATTTTCCTTCTTCCTTAAGAAAAACCGCCACGTCAGTTAGCCAGGGATGACTCAGGATTCTGCATCAAAATCCCGGCACAGAAAGTTCATCTCAAAACCAGGCTGTGACACAGCAAGGAGGAGCAAGAGTCAGAGAGTGTACACGTGTGAATACACACATGTGCAAGCATCTCCTCTTCCAGGGATGGGACTAAGGAGGCAGAACATCCGACCCCTCTGGAGCGCACAGGCCCGATTTACAGCTAAGCACGGGCAGTGGGTCAGCAGATCTAGCAGGGAAGGGCGTCCACCATAACAGGACAGGAGAGCATCGCCTGGCTGCAGAGGAACCACGCCCGAGGGCCTGCAGGGAGCATGGGCAGAGTGTCCCAGCGAAGGCCGGGGTGGGCAGGGACCCCTGGCCCAGAGCCCCCTCCTCCAGAGCCCGGAGGACTCAGCTGCCCTGTGGTTTCAGATCTGCAAGATTCACAGCAGCGATGACAGTGGATGAAGGAACTAGAGATACGCAGTTGACGCAAGGAAAACACAGGCAACAAACTTGACATCAGCACTAGATTTGGCAGAAAGCATTAAAAACAGGAGTTAAAGTAAAAATCACAATACAAGTAATTCAGTGCCCTGAGTCCCTTACTCACCACTTCAACTAGCTAGGCTCTAACATTTAGAGGGAAAATGGGCCATAGTCCACCTAAACCCAGCACCAGGATTACTCCAGCGCTGCTGAAGGCAGAATCCAGCCCAAAGGAACGGCAGCAAGAACACATTGAACATACACCTACTTTGCTCGGCCACCTCTGAGCAGCACAGGACACACGCTGCGGAGATGCGGCTGGTTCAACGGAAACGGGCAAGGCAGGAGGAACCAAATGAGAAGTGAAATCAGCCCTGGCACGCCGAGGCTGGAGCGAGCGCAGGGGCTCTGCGGATGGCAGCGCTGCTGGAGACGATGCCCTGGCCAGCTCGGGCGGCTGCGTGGCCAGGAGGCACGCGGCCAGCCCCGGTTCACAGGCAGAGGGGACCAGGTCTGGGGAGCCTGCTCTGGCCAAAAAAAATACGTGCAGCCACAGAGGAGAACCTGTTTCCACACAGCGGTTTTTCAGCAGAGCTGTGCACTTTTCAGGCTATTTAGCAGCAGTATCTGAGCTGCCTTTCCCAGGCCCAGCCTGGGGCAACTCCCAGTACTGCCTGGCACTCAGCACAGGGTCTGTTTTGTTTCGCTGTACCACAGAAACTAAGGAAATGAACCCAAACTGGTTCTTTTCCCTTCCTCTCTCCAGGAAGAGAAGTTTGTGTGCAGCTGGAGTCCATGTGGCAGGTATTTACCCGCGTCCTCATGTTGGAGATGTGGCTGACCCTCACATTCAAGCTCTGGTTTACCACACGAGTTGCTACTGGGACCAAACAAGCTTTGGGGGCTAAATTTAGGCAGCAGAAATGCTATTTTCATGCTTTCTCCTGCTTTGTAAGGAGACCAGCCAGAGCAGGATTAGCACTGCTTGGAGAGCAGCAGCAAAGCAGGTTGTGCTTTGGACAGACTTGGCTCCACTTGCAGTGCCTCACCCCAGGCACCCTGCTCAGGGTGACCTGATGGAGCAGCAGCATTGGAGGAGATGACCTCCAGAGGTCCCTTCCAACTCCCACCATGCTGGGATTCTGGGATTTAACCATTGTCTACTTTAGCTGAAGGAAAGTTCATGTCAACAGAGCGGTCCTTGCCCATCCCACCTCTGCCTGCCAGCTGACAGGCTCTGGTAGCCTCAAGACTGAATTCCTCCTGGTGAAGCCCACGTTGGGACACCAACACTGACCGCAGCAAGAGCGGCTGGGTGATGTAGGAAGTCCACCTGCCATGCCTCAGCAGCAGGTATCCTCACGCTCCTCTTCCTCCCAGCCCTTGGCACCTTCTTGTTTGCTTATGAACAGAGATGTGGTCAGTGATAACTCTCAGCAGAATCCGCACAGCTCTGTCTGGGAGGAGCTGGAGGCAGATGCCGCTGCCCAGGACATGGTTGGGAGAGCCCTGCTGAACCATCTCCCCAGCAGGCAGGGCAGGGGCCCTGCCTCCCGCCGTGATGCTCACGTCCCGTGTTCAGGAGGTCAGGGAATAAACCACACCTTGCAGAGGCACCAGGCTGTGTGGGTCCCTTAACGGAGGATGCTCATCAGGAAATCAGCACAAATCAGCACACCTAAAGGGGGCAAGGGGAAGGAAATAAAAAAAAATACCCCCCAAAACCACAGAGACCACACATGGATGTGTCCAGTCTCCTCAGAAAGGCACCCGAAAGTCCAGGCTGTGCTGATGGACTCCCAGCCTTTTTCTGCCCTTCTCTGGAGGGGAGGTAAGTACTGCAAGACTCCGGGAGGAAAAAACTGCAGAAGCCATCTGCTCACACATGGGTTTTGCCATGTCAGCAGATACATCAGCCAGACACTGCACACAGGACAGAGAGAGTGAACCTTTATCGAAACCACCCTAAAGCACCCAGAGAAGGAGAAGCACAACTCTCAGCCGAGTCAGAGCCACACAAAGGGAACCCCCACACCTGCCAAACACAGAGGGCTCTCCTGTCTCTGAGCTCTGTACAAAAGAGGAGACGGAGAATAACCCCCACGACACGCTCGAGGTGCCCCGCGGGAACGCCACAGCCGCCCTCCACGTCCTCCCGCCACAGATGCACGGCTAATCACAACAGCCATGGGGAGCTGCAACAAATGAGTGAGCGAGCTAAAGAAGCAATCCCAGAGCACGGACAATGGATCAAAGGAAAAACATCGGCATCGCCAGAAGCACTGCAACGGGGAGCGGGCACAGAAAATGTAACCGCGCCGTGTCTGATGTTGACTTTCCCAATGGCCGCTCTTGTCTGTGCAAAACATCTGCCATAAAATCCTTCACTGCTCTTTCTTCTATGCTGACAGTAGATAGAATCTCTGATTGAAACGGAACAAAAGTTGGCATCATTAATCTGGAATTCCTGCATCATTCTTTTCCTTGAAGTTATTTATAGCTGTGGTTAACTAGTTTAAGTTTTCCGGTTACAATTATCATAGAATCACAGAACACCAGGTTGGAAGGGACCTCAAGGATCATCTGTTCCAACCTTTCTTGGCAAAGCCCAGTCCAGGCAGGATGGCTCAGCACCCTGCCCAGCTTTCCTGTAAAAATATATCGTAATTCCTTAAACAGCTTTTCATCTAATATCTCAAAACACTGTAATTATATGGGCCCCAAATTCATACCTGAACACAAAATAAGAAAACTCTCTGGAGAAGCAGCAGCCTCCAGCAGCCCGAGAGCAGTCATGCTCTTCACAAAACTCTCATCCCATCGGTTTCTGCAACTGACAGTTACTGCAAAAAGGAAGGTTAAAATGATGCAATTGCATAGAAGAAACTATTCAGTGAGAGTTGCCTAAGAGGAAGAAGAGTCAGCCGTTCTTGCTCTCAAGATGAAGCACCAAGCCAAAGCCCACACACCGCAGGACTTTCCTCATGACAAAGAGCAGCCACTCACCCCAACGCAGCAGAGGACTCTGATCCTAGATCACTCTGAAGTCGGTGCAAACCTACTTGGGTGTCTGTGCCCAGCTGGGGCTGCCTGCCCTGCAAGCCCACCCCGGCAAGCAGTGACACGAGCAGAGGCCCCCATGGGTCTGACCACAAGCCACGTGGCCTTGCACTGGCACAGGGCAGCACAGGCCACGGCCCCTCACACACCGCTCAAGGTCAGCAGAGCTGCACCACAACACAACCTGTAAGCACTGACCACAAAGACCAAGTCCAACGGACAAGATGATGAACCTCCACAACACACCAGTTAGATGTCTGGACACAGCCAGAGCAGTACACAACCCCAACTGCTGCCACCTGCGAGACTGTCCATGTCCCATTCTAATCACACCCTTTTTTTACATCTCTGCTAGACTTTTATAAGTATTCCCTTTATTTACTTAACCCATCCCTATAATCACTCGATTTCTCCACATTTTCTCTCCTTTGGTCCTCCTCTTCCTAGATTTTGTGAGGGCTGGGGACCCAGGTCCAAGGAGAAATCCGCGCAGACACAGCAAAAGCAGTTGTTCTTTCTCCGTGAAGGAGAACACACACGCTCTGACACCAGGGGATACTCTGCATTCAAACCCGCGGATGCTCAGCCTGCATTCCCCTCTCAGCAGCCCGAGGCGCCTCCTGCGCTACAGCGAAGTCACCCACGGGCCGAATCGGCCACATCTGTCCCCACTTTTGTCTGACTGACCAACGCCGAGGAAGGAAACCCATTCAGTCCCTGATACACTGCGTTGTCCGGGCAACACGGCCCTGTCCGGGTGACGCTGATACACTGGGACCAAAGGTGGAGTGACCCAAGGCGATACTCAGCAACACGAGACTCTGGGGTGGTGCAGGGTTGGGTTTTTTCTGTTTATATTATTTTTAAACAAGCCAAACTTCAAAGACATCCACTCCAATCCTCCAGCATCCAGACACTCCTGGCAACCCCCTGCCGCCCGCGTCTTCGGGGGGTCCCAGCACCTTGTGCCCCAGTCAGCTCTGTCCCAAGCGGGAACAGGACGGAAAGTGGGAGAGCAAAACAGCTGGGATGGCCGGCTTGTTCCTCCTTCGCTCCTTCTTGCAAGGAAGGTGCAAGCAATCCCTAAGATCTGGTTAAAGCATTAAAAAGAAAGAGCCAAACAGATCTGTTGTGTTTGTTCAAGATGTAAGAACAAAAGGAAGCCTCACAAAAACAGATGGTGCTTTTTTCCCCTCCAGAGAAAACCAATATTCTGGCTGCCCTCCTGGCACAGGCTGCAGCAGCTCCAGAGGCTTCACCCGCCCGCTCCCTCCAGCCCAAGCCCCAGCGCATTCGGCGAGGGCTTTGTCTCCATGGGACCGAGGAAGAAAGTCTTTTTACTTTACACTGAATGCCCCTAAATGACGTAACCCGGAGCTCTGTGTCTGGGGGCTATTAAGATGCAAAGGAGCACGTATTCTAACTGGGAGAGAGAAAGAGAGCTGTACAAGAATGTGAATCACGCCCTGAGTCACTGAAACAGGATAAAGGAGAAGATCATTAAACGGTTCTCTCCAGCACCTCACATTCCTTAATCCAGACATGGAAAGATTTCACAGATCATTAAGGGAGCGGAGCTTTACAGTCAGTGACGAGAGCTAGCCTTGGGTATCGGCAGGAGCTGCCCAGCTTCCGACACTGCGCTAACAGGATAAAATATTATACACACGAGTCAGATCAGATTATCCAGCAGCGCCTTCTGGCCTGAAAAATCTGTGCATTCATGGATCCACTGAACCAATTCTCTTCCAGGCTAATGCTTTACATCTCTATATGCATTAAAAAGATACAATAATACCTTAAACAACTTATCATCTAATACCTCAAAGCATCCTGTAAATTGTGATCATATAAACCTCAAAAATCTCTGAGAAAGAGGGAAGGATTACCACACTAATTTTACAGACAGGTTGAAAAAAGCTCTTTCCTCAGACTTTGCCGCTGCTCTGTCCCCACCGTGCCATTCTGCCGTGCTTGAACTTTGCTCCAAGGCCAAACTGCTCACAGTCTGAGAAGGACACAGAAAGTGACAAGTGAAAACAAATTGCAAAACAGTAGACTTGAATTTAGGACCATGTAGAAATCAGCTTGTCCGACAACAGCAGTTGCCCAATTTCTTGTCTTTGCTTGATTTAATGTTGCTAAAAATATCATGGGCAACAGGCTCCCCAAAGGCTGCAGCCGGCAGGGACGAGCCCAGCACGCCCCAGCAGCGTGATGCCAGCGAGCTGGGTGTCACATCCCTTCCTACGGCTATGGAAGGAGACCTCCCTCCGTCCCAGCCAGCCTCCGATGGCTGCCCACCTGAGCTCTTCTGCTGCCCCCACCAAAGCAAGATCGGCTGGTCCCAGACAAAGTTAGCCAAGAAGGGGCAATCCCAGCTAAGAAAGGCTTGGATGTTTCACGAGTCCAAGCCCAAGGGTGGACGTGCTCAAGGTGAGCATGTCGCAGCCAATACCCACTGCAGCCACGAGCTGGTCCTTGCTCATGGGATCCTCAGCTCACAAAGCACAGCTCCTCCAACGACAGAGAAAATTTACGTCCCAGGAGGGTCAGTGGAGCCGGGGGCTGCAGGCACAGGAGCAGCACTGGGCAAGGCTGCCCAGAGCACAGCCCAGCTCCCTGCGGGCTCCCCGGGGCTGCCGAGCAGCCCACGAACCGTGTGCTCAGGGCATCCGCAGCCTTGACTCCCCAGGGCAGAGGCTTATCAGTTTTAAAGAACAGTCCCAGACAACAGCCTGGGAGCTGTGCATGAGGAGAGGCTGCAGCCTCACGGAGCCGTGCTCTGTGCGTGGAGATGACGGTCCCGGAGCAGAGCCTTAGCCAAGGACCACGTACTGCAGGAGAGGGAGATAAAACACAGGGAAAGTCAACACGCAGCGTGTACTCTCCATACAACCCCTCACTCCCAGTATACTTAAGGCTGCCCAACACTTCCTGGTCTAAGTGAAAGAATGAATGAGTGAGTACATCCGAACGCCCCGTGCACACTGTCTACAAATACTAACCGAGTTGCACAAGAGACCAGTTGTTTTCAAGTCTGTGGCAAGCGTGGATGCCTTGTGCATTAGCTCAGCTCGCCCTGATCCCAAGGACTGTTACAACTTTTCCTGAGGTCACCAGTGTTTCCCCATTTAAAGTTTTGACATCCCATGACCCACGAAGTGCTGAAGGCCACACGTGGGATCAGCCAAGTTCATGCCCTGAGACCTCCCACTGAACTGCCTGAATTGGTGGCTCTGTGACGCAGACACATCAGAAATGAAGGCAATGGGTGTATCGTTCAGGAACAGCGTTATAACTGCTGAGCACAGACCTGTGCTGGGGACAGCCAGGGGTGGGATGGTACCGAGCGACACATTGAAGAAAGTTACACCTGCAGACAAAAATGTCCTGTGCATTTCCAGGGGCCGATTGTGCTTCACTCGGAGCATGTCCTGCTCACCAAAACCACTGCTCTTCCATGTCCCCCTGGTTAACTATCCCCACCATGCATTAGCAGTCCCATCATAGCCAGTTTGAGGGCAAGTGCAGCGAGCTCTGCCCGTTGTCTTCTTCAGCACACAACCAGGGAAGCCTCGGTTGCTGCCAGGGAATCGATGGTGCTGCTTCCTCCAAAGCCTCTGCCTCAGGAGAACCAGCCAAACATCAGCCCAAGGCTGACGCTGCTCTTCACTCCTCCTCCTTTTCCACAGAAAGCATATTAGAATAGCAAGGGAAAACTATGCTATGACCAACAAAAGCACACTGCCTTCCTCAGATGCAGCCAGTCTGGAAACTGCAGAGAGGAAACAAAGATAAGGAGGAATTTCACCTTCTGGTTCCTCGGAGAGGCAAGAACCAGCACAACTCTCCCCAACATCTGCAAACCCAGCCTCGGACTCTTGAGAGAGGGAAGGAAGAGAACTGCTTCAGGCTTTGTAAAACAAAATGAAATAGGTTTCAGTGGGGACCCTAATCTCCTTGAATCCTCATCCCAGGGGTCTGGACATCACACGGTCACGTGCATGGAGGGCAGCAGCGCCTGCTGGAGCCTCCTGACTGCCAGGGGAAAGCAGAGACCCCTCGTACCCCGGACCGCAGCTCCGGGCAGCCGTTCACGTCAGCCAAAGGACACCACGCACACCAAATCCGGCCCGCAGGCCTGCCGATCACAATCTTCATCACAGCTAATAGCCGACTGACGGGTTCTCTTGACCCAAGTGAGCAGATCCTTCAAACAAAGGGAGAAATTTCCTCCTGAATGGGTGATCAGCACAGACTGCAGTGCTGCACTCTGGAGTAGTTTAATATTGGATGAGTCTGGTTTGCTCTCAAAATCGGGGCAGGTTTGGGTGCCCGTACACTGGTCTATTTTCAGCTGAATTCAGTTTTAGGGTGAAGACAGACGTGCCGTATCTTACCACTGCACTGCAGAAGGATCACGTGGATATTCCAAAGGTAAAGAACGTGCGACAGGGAAACCAACAGCTGTGAGGAGATGGTCTCCAAAGGCTTTCCATACCAGACAGGACCCAGCCAAATGCTTCACAACCTCATCTTGAATTCATCATCTACTACAGACCTAGAGAGTGTTTCAGGCTGCAGACAGCTCAACTTGAGGCTAATAATACCCATCATGTTGGGATCACTGGATTGTGCCGCTGCCGCCCACGAAGTAGAGATAATCACCCTCGCTTGCTTCATTTCTGTGAGAGTCATCACATCCTCTGGTGTGGTCACGTTACTCCCTTCTAAAGGAGGGAAAATCAACATAAAGCATATTATCTCCTCTCCCCCAGCATGCCAGGCTTTATTTATTAGTGGGCACAGAACCAGATGGTTATAGATAAACAATAAAACACAAAAATAGCCTGTTGTGGCACAAGAGCGCTAAATTCCCACCCGGGCAATAAGAAAGGGCGCTACCGCTACAAAGGGACTCGGGCAGCTCTCTGGAGGAAGCCACTCAGCAGGCAAAGGCCATTGATGTGCACCACTGTACGTGGCTTTTTCCTGAAGCACCATCTGAGCAGAAAGCGCTCCCCGCAGCTACAGCTCTGGCTAAAATCAGCTGTCCCTGCAGGTGCCCGTCACTGCTGGAAAATAATCCCTTGAATATTTCCCTTTATTCCTTGGTATGCACGTAGCCAGAATGTCTGCAGTGCTCTCTCTGGAGGACTCAACTTGCCTTTTATCACACGTGCAAGGAAGACAAGACCTGGATGTAAGCACGCCTGCTAAAGCACTGTTTAAAACAGAAAATACCTTCCTCTTCTGCTCACATTTAGATGTGCAGAATTCCCCAAATCTTTGCATTCATATCCCTTCATACAAGGCAAAAACACGGGACTGTCAGGTTGACTGAGGCACCAATCAGATCATGACATTCACTCAAAGAAATAAAGCAATATGTCGTCCTAGCAAGGGTGAAGCAATGAAGGTTTTCACTTGTCCACTGACTGGAAGTGCTGCCCACCCAGGAGCAGATCTAACCTGCGTTCAAGCTCCCACCCAGAGTCAGCAGGAAGGTGCCACTGTCTGACCTGCCCAGCGAGCTGGCATCCCCACCGGAGCCGTCCACCGGCAGCGTGGGTGACCAGGCACCACGGGACATCCTCACACAGCCCGTGTCCTTCACGGGGTTCTGCAGCCTTGGGTGAACCTCAGGCTGGGGACACGTCTGCCTCTCCTGCACAGCACTGCTGGCACGTTTCCCAGCTTTCATCAGAGACTGGGAGATGGCACCTTACCTCCAAAATACATCAGAAGAAAAAGCCCAGGAACTCCCCTATTAATTATTTGCAATTGTTTTATTTGGGCTGCTGGCTGTCAGCAGAGATCCTTGCACATAAATATCACACTGAGGTAGCTCCTCACAGCCCCACCGGCTGCCATGGGGACGTGCTGGCTGGGAGTCAGCGAAGAGCCCAGCCCTCGGCATGTGACAGAGCTGCTGTCTGCGCTTCTAACAGATCCCTCCTGAAGCAGATTGCTAATTGCTCCTCATTTTTGCTCTGCTAAAATAAGCCTTGGCTGCAATCTGTGTAGATGCTGCAGGAAGACTAATGAATTGCCCGCCCACCTGAAACTCAAACTTTAGCAAAATGCGCTGGAGAAGAAGGGGATGAAATCAGCTGCCAGCTACTGTCACCGTGCCACTGCCACCCAGGTGGACACTCCTGTCTTAAGATGCAACCCTGGTTTAGAGGCGCAGGGAAATGCCAAGGACCCAACAGCACAGCGCGGAGCAAAGGAGGAACCACACTGAGGTCAACATGCACAGATCTTGGTGTGTCAGCAGCACACCCCGTTTGTGTTGGAGTCTGTGTGTGCCCAGAGGGTCTCGGCAGCTGCCCGCGGTTCTCCTCCAGCCTGGCTGGCAGAAGCAGCAGTGCCAGAGCCAGTTCCCTGGGATCGTGGGGCCAGGGCTCGGTGCCCGGCCAGGAGCAGGCTCAGAGCCCCCCGGCAGCAGCGATCTGGGGAGGACAGGGCAAGTGGGGACACGCGGGGACTGCTCCAAATACAGCAAAGGATTTTTACCTGAACTAAGTACTGAAAATGAAGCCAAAAAGGAAGCGTGAGAAACCACATCGCTGCAGCCAGGCTGGGGAGAGCACGGGGCAGCGTGCTGGTGGGCACAACCCCGCAGAACGGGGCAGTGAATTGATAACCCTGGTAGTCTCCGGTTTCTACCACCCATTTAAAAAAATGCATGGCTGCAGATGTCCACTCCAAGGAGCAAAAGGAAACAATTACGCAAACAAATCTCCCTAAACAAATAAACATATAATACATTTCATGACTTTATCACCAGATCGTCTTCAACAGCAAAAGCATATCAAAACACTATTTTCCTTCCATCTTTCTGAAGTGTCAGCTGTGGCTGTGACAAGGACAACACACCCATTCATCACTAGGGCACACTGCTCCACAACCTCTGCAGCCGTCGCTGCCTGGGCTCCGCTCTCAAACACGCCACACCAAGTCCCCCACGCGCCTCTCTGCATCACACTCCATCACACTCCGTGATGCTCCCGTGGACCAGAGACTCACTGTCACATCAAGGAAGGGGAAACTCCCCCCTGAAGCCGGTAAGCCCTTCATTTCCCAATTACCCGCCACGCCAAAAGCACGCGCAGTCGTGCCCATACAGAGAGCCCTCAGCAAGCACAGAGCGACCATACACGTCACTCGGGTCCCACACTCAAATATCCTCCTTACTGCACAGTCATGGCAAATGCACACGATGCACGCGTAAGCTGGCACGCAGGTGGATGCGGACACCACCCCATGTGTATGGAGAAGTGACAAATACTCGTGCCAAACTCGAGCCGTGCTGCTATCGCTGTCCCGGTGAACTTCCCCGCTGCCTGCCCGTGCACAAGGACAAGGCGTCTTTACTTTCAACTCTTAACCATTCAAGTTGGTGAACAAACAGCAACAAAAGAATAAACAATGCAGATGCTTTCACCAGAAAGAAAAGCCCTACAGCAAAGCATCTCCTCCAGACAAGTTCTTCAAAATTCAGCCATTCCATACACAAGGGAGGAAGGTGCTACCTCCCTCTGCATCAGCTGCACTCCTGGCATCACGACCTCCCCCAGCACCCGTCTCCCTGGAAGAACAGCTCGCATGAAAAGCACCACTGCCCTAAGCCCAGCGAGTATCAGGAGGCCTATTGCTGTTTGGACTCTACACATTACTGGTTTTAAGACCATGCTAGCGCTTCTAAAAAATCAAACCAACCAACCCACCCCGATGCATTTCGGCATCCGTAGGCTCCCCAGCCTGCCACAGCAGAAATGCAAGCCATCCCCGAGGGCAGGCTCCAGCCTCTGAGGCAGCTGCAGAACACATCCCAGCAGGGCCATGCCTCATCCCTGGCCTCCAGCTTTTCCCTGATATGCTTCTCCCAGCAACCAGACAGCTCCCTTCCTTTCTCCCCCACTCCTTCTTGCTGCAAATGCAACTCCAAGCCTCGAGGATGAGCCAGAAATATTCCCATTTATCTCATGTTCCATATACTGCCTCATTTTGCTCTGTTTTGCTGGGAAGATTGCCTTCACAGATCTCCCAGTCCTCTCCTCTACTTTACTACTCCTATTGTCAAGCTCCCGCTCGCTTTCCACGCGTGCATTCCCACCACTGCTGCCCCAGCTCCAGCACACACAGGGGACACTCAGGGGCACAGGCGAGTGGGAAGCGCAGCTCTCCACAGGGACCTTGCAGCAGTGACGCAGGCAACTAATTCACAACCCTGCCACCTTTATTCTCGTGGGCAGCCTTGTCAGTGCTCTCTGCGCACGGCAGCATGGAGGAACTGAGCCTGTAACCCGCCCGTTCCTCCTCTTCCAGCTGAGGATGATCAACCCTCCCCACTCTTCCCTCTCCATCCCAGTTTGGCCTTCCTCCCCTCCGGCATTCTCCCCAGTTTCCCACCGCCCAGCTCTCCTGCCCTGGCAGGAGTCCTGCTGAGCAAACAACCGCGGCCGGAACCCAGCACAGTCTGCTCTGCCATCCCTCCCATTTACCCT
Organism: Eurystomus gularis; assembly: GCA_013400335.1. Classification (NCBI taxonomy): domain Eukaryota; kingdom Metazoa; phylum Chordata; class Aves; order Coraciiformes; family Coraciidae; genus Eurystomus; species Eurystomus gularis. The sequence goes on along the minus strand of VZZY01019626.1, from coordinate 263,160 downwards.
CATCTGTTTGTCAGGGTTAATTAAAAGATTCCACATCCCAATCTCTACTCAGGTCAGACACGCAGCAGGGAACAGCCCTGTAGGCACCTCTCCACCCCACAGCTCCCTGCGCCTCTGCTGCTTGCGCCTTGGGTCACCTGGGTATGGGTGAGCATGGGGACAGCTGGGTGCATCCTGAAGGATGCAGCTCAGGAACAGCACTCATAGCTAGTTACCACAGATTTTCTGGTTTAAAACACTGTTAAACAAAGGGCTTATCTACTGCTGCGAGCCCTCCCCCAGAGTGCTGGAAACACAAGCATAAAAGCAACAGCATCATTGCAACAGTGCCTGTGAAGTCCAGCGTGGAGCTGCACGAGCTCCCTTCCACCACCTGCAGAACCGAAGTACAGGTCTGAGTCACCATTTCAGTTTTCTCATTAATCCACAGAGGACCTAAAGGAAAGCAACCATTTAACTCCATACTACGCATCTTGAGCGCGGCTTGTAATTACCAGTTCTGGTTCTCTTCTATCTGACAGCTTCTCAAAATACCCTGCGGATCTCTGAGTACGTCCCAGCACCTCCCAGCTCCCTTCTCCCCTGACTGCCATCCCAGCTGCGGCTGCTGCATCAGCTCCGGTATTTATATCCCCTCTCTGCTGATTCACTATTGTTCCTTGCTGATATAGAAGCTGCTTTAACTAAATTTGCTTTTGAAGAAATTGCATTTATCACTCAAACATGTAGTCCTGACACTTTGCCCTTCCAACACTGACACAGAAGAGACACCCTTTGCCTCCGTGTGGGGACAGCAAGGGGTGTTGGCTATTTCCTTGTGGTGCTTTCTCTCCTCCTACCCACTTCAGATGTCTGAAGAAACAGAACCTGGCTAAGTCTGTTCGAAACAGTCCCAGCCTGGCAGGAGACGTGAGATCATGCAGGGCAGCCAACTCTGAACCCACCTGGTTTGATGCAGGGGGCATTTCTGAGCAGAGATGGAAAGAGCCACTGAGCTGCTGCTGTCTATTTTGAACTAACGGACAGCTTCTTCTCAACCCTCTCCCCCAGTTATCTTTAATCTGGTCTTCAGATGCTTATTCACACCACGCTAATATTGCCAACACGACCTTGGGCTAATTGCCAAGGCACTACAGACAGCAATGAGACGAGGGGGTTTCCACAGGTCGGCCAATTAGAACCAATTGACAAACAGCATTTTTTAAATCTATATTTGCATTTCCCATGTATTCATGATAACAAAAAAAAAAGTCCTGTTCAGAAATCACATTTCTTCACCAATCAAGTCTTGTTCAGATGGAAACACCTGCCCTCCTTTTCTGGGGCACAATGCCCAAACCTTGGAGAAGACCTTTGCCTAGGGGACTAGCATCTATTAAGGAACTGCTAGGAACCCCAAATTTAGAACATTTGTGTATTAATGCTTAATTAAAACACAGATTTTAGGTAGCAGCACCGCCTTACACGCATCACCATCTTTTAATGCATTATTGCACTAGTCTGTATTCCATACGGACATTTTATTTTCAAGCTTTCCCAGAATTCCTTTTGAAATACTGAGCTTCTCTAGGCAGGGATCTTGAACCTCCCTTGGCCCCAGGATCATCTCCAGGGGTCCATATCCTCAGGCCATCCCCAGCACATTTTCAGGACAGGGTCTGACACTGGAACCACCTTCTAAACACCGAAGGAACCAACCCTGCCCTGCCTGCTCCCAGCTGCGACCGAGCAGAGGCTCTCGCCTCCTTCAACAGAGCAGCACATTCGTAGTCCCTCTGAAAATTATTCTCTACCTGACCTGCACGATGGGAAAAGGCTTCTTCTCCCAATTTGTCAACCAAAGAGTGAAAAAGAAGTAAAATGACTTTGTAAAGTGTTTATCCATCGCTCCTGCATGTATGAAACTCCCACTGACAGCCTGATGGAAATCTGGCAAAATGTTTTCCTTCTAAAGTAATATTTATTATTTTTTAACACAAAGTTGTTAGACAAGTACCTCACGGTTATCAAAGCACAAAATGAAATGACCTTAGCAACAACAGCAAGTCAAGCTTAGCGAGATGACAACTTAATGTTCTTAATATTTGCTTTGTCCAAGCAGCCTGTAGGCTCAGCTATTTTAAACATCATTCCCTGAGCCTATATAACACACGTGCAATATGTTCTACGTTGGTAGCGCTCCAAACACATGTTATCTTTTCTAATCTAACCAGTGTCTTTGTTTTGAAGGCATAGGCCACGATTTTACTCATCTTAAACCAGCAGAACGCAGCACCAGAGCTTCTCTGTGTGCGCTCCTCCCTGGCCAGCCAGCAGCTGCCCGCATCAGGCTCCACCTCAGAGCTCTCCTCTTTCCCAGAGCACAGTTCCCTTGCGCATCGCTTCCTCATCGTTTATTCTGGTGAGCAGCACCACAAAGGACATCACCCCAGTTCTCATGGCAAGCGCACCAGCTCATTTGGGAGCGCCTTCAACCTCTGCCCTTCAGACACCAATGACCGCTCACTTGGATTAATTTGCTGAAGAAATGGGTGTGGGTGTCCCCCCAGGCTCCTCGCAGGGCCATCCTCGCCTGGCTTCACTCCATACGTTATTCTCATTCTCTCCCCCACATCAACTTACCCAAATTTATGTGATTCTGAAATCTGTTTAGCACCATCTCCTCACTCAACAGCTAGACCTAAAGCCCAAATCCCATCACCTCCCCACTCCACATGCAGTTATTGTCTAAGATGCCTCCTCCAACTGTCTCTCGAGCTGGACAAGCAAACCGAGTGTCTCAGAGGACAAAAGGCAGGGTGGGCAGGTGGATGTGGGTCTGTCCTCTTGTTGTGCACAGCGGCAGGAGTTGATCCCAGCATTGCCTCCCACACAGCACTGCTGGGTTTCGGATTCCGACCAAACTCCCCATCCCCAGCAGTGTATTTTAGCACACAACGAGGACACATGCTTCTTACCTGCCCCTAAACTACGTTTTCTCTGTCTTAGTACAAACCTGGAGCTCCCAATGCAGGGAACAAGTTCTCCCTTCTCCACTGCACCTGTGGTTGGCACCATGTTTTAATGCAGATACCACAAAACCCCACCGATCCAGCTCTCAGTGCTCTGTGCAGGCCGCAGCCCCCCGCCACCTCCCTGCCTACTGAAGCAGAGCCCTCCCCACTGCTGACAGAGCCCAAGTATTTCCAGTATTACCAAGACACAAGATGGGCATGACAGCACATGGGAACAGCAAGGGCACGCTTCCGTGCTCCGGAGTACCTGTCAGAGCAGCCTCAGAAAAGAGCAGGCATCTTAAGTCTCAGGGGAGCGAGCTCTGTCAGTCCAACCACAGAGCACCTTAGCCCAGCACATCCCACAACAGCCACCGATATGGTAATGCTAAGTCAAAAACAAAAAATATCCCTAATCGGCATTGGGTTCAGAATTCAGCCCTGCATATTCATATCCCTAAGTGCCACCGGATCTCAAGTATACTGAAGAGAAACATCTTTATTGCAGCCTACCCCGTGGCTCTAAGGTACTGCAGCATCACTACAAAGGCAGGCACCACAGACACCAGCGTCGGGACCGAACATCAGAATTACCAAATCTGGGAGTTCTTCTCCCCACCCGCAGCAGCCACCTGCCCTTTTGAACCCAATTCTTTTGTACCTGTTTCTGTTCATCTAAGGTGTCTCCCAACTGAGCTGTATGAGATACGCCAAGCAGCACCTGGGCAAGGCAGCAACCCCTTCGCAGCTCTGGGGAGAGCAAGGCAGAAGCAACCCCTCGATGCTGCCCGCTGGAGACAGGACCACTGCTCCACGGGCTAGCGGTCTCCATCACGCAGACAGACACCGACATCTCAGGACCCAGTGCACGTACCAAACAGCAGCAGCACAGCATCCACAGCGACTCGTCACCGCTTTGGGGTCCTGCTCCTACAGCCCTAGTTCTGTGCCACTCGCCCCTACACACAAGCTGCTCTCCACCACCTCCTGAAGGTACTGCCCATCCTCCTGCTCCAGTGCCACAAGCCTCTTTGGTGGTATATCGAGCATTAGCAGAGCAGGCAGCTTGGAGGGCTGGGGTTTGTTCACATCTCGTCTATTACTCAACACCTCCTGAATGAGATTGAAGTAACACTGACTTTGGTATTCAAAGAGCTCCAAAGCAAGCCCAAGGGCAGTCTTGGAGAGCGAGGAGTCCTGCTCATGGCTCCACAGGCTGGCAGACAGCCCAAGCCGGGCCACCCCCGAGCCGGGGTGCTGGGCTGCCTGCAGTGAGCACACTGCGTGCTCCCGCTTTAGGGGAGTGAGGATGGGAGCATCGAGTGCCCCAGCTTACTTCAGCTGCTCCGGGAGTATCACAGAATCCCAGCACAGTGGGGGTTGGAAGGGACCTCTGGAGATCACCTTGTCCACCCCCGCTCCTACAGCACTCACCCAGAGCAGGGTGCCCAGGATCGTGTCCAGGCAGGCTGTGGTGGGAAGAGTGGCCCAAACCCAAAGCCATCAAGCAAGAACGACAAGCCCTTCCTTGCCTGATGTGAGGTTTATTTTAAATAATGTTGTAGCTCCTGATTGGCAGCACCAGACAAAACCTGCCAGTGAGAACAGCTCACCATCAGTGCCCAGCAGCACGTCACGGACTGAAACCCCCCCTGGAATCACATCTACTGCTGGAAAGGAGGAAACGCAGCATGGTCAGATCTCCCAAGGCCCCTGACAGCAGATCTCATGGGTTTGGATGCCGAAGCAGAGGAAAACATTCCCAACCATTCATTCTTTGCTATTGCACATCTCTCCTCACCAAATCATCCGTAAATCAAGTTAAGTATTGAAGAACTTTTGAAAGTTCTTAGAAAACAGTACTTTCCTCATATTACGCTGTCTACAGACTTCTTTTAAATGCAACACTTTAAACAAAAGTGGCAACATGCTGTGACTGTTCCTCACATGAGCTCCTAATTTTATGATTACATCCTGCCATCAGTGCTAGGGATAAACAGAAGGCTGCAATCATAAAATAACTGTGTTTTTCCTGTAACACAAGCCTCTGCAGTGGAACAAGTCCTGATAGAATGCAGAGATTCAGAGCGCGGCCCTATCTGAATTTGACAGCACAAAGATGAAGCAGTGAACAAATAAACTTACGCGACTCATTTAGCCGTCAATAATGAACGTGGAATGTGCTACAGCCGACTAATGATTTGCAGCAGAACACACGAAACCAGCCTGAGCAGCATCCCAGCTCCGTATCTACCGACACACCGCGTTATCTGAGACTAATCAAACTGACACCCACCCTTCCCTGCACGTGACGTGTGTAACCAATACCCTGACGAATGCTCCTGAATGCAGATTTCTTCTCAGTCACTAACATTTTGTCAATGTCAGCAAAAGAATCCAGGGGCTGTGTATGATACAACCCATTGGCATTTCTGCTTTGTGCAAGAACCATTCCTTTTCTCAGACACTCACAATAAAAGATGATTTGTGCTGGCTACGAACAGTCAATATTGACCATTATCCCTGGAAGCTGTCAGGCTGTTCCTGCAGAGCTCGCCAGCTGATCAAACACCAGCACAGGAGCAGCTTCAAGCCCGCTGGAAAAACAGAAGAGATTTATCTCACTGAACTGAGAAAACAAGGCTTTACCTGCTGAAGCATAGCGAGCACTAAGCCAATATAAGGTCATTATTCTTCTCTTCCAATATGCATATAACCACTGAAGCCTCCACCTACACTTCATGCTCGTTCTGTCCTCTGGCCTAAACTTCATCGTGCCTTTTCTTGCCCTTCTCCCAGGATTACTCACTCACTCTGTCTGCCAAGACACTCTTATTTCATCACATCACATTTGGCTTTCAGAGCAGCATCTACCCACTGTAACCCAGAGCAAAACAGCTTCTGAAGTATTTTTAGGCCATGTATTCCATGTGACACTAGGTTTTTCATCCCCACTGCCTAGTTCAGGAACTAGGTATCTATCAGGAACTATCAGTATCTAGAGGCAGTAACACTGAACAGCACTGGAGAGGTGTGAGACCCTCTAAACAAACACCCAGATCCGACTGTGCTGTCCAGATCTTCACCCCTACAGGAGAGGAAACGCTGGCCACGGCAACGAAGGAGAGGTCAGTGCCCATCCCTGCAGCTGAAGGCAGGCAAGGATTTGTTGTTTTCCTAAGCTTCATGTGGTCCATGATAATAAAAGCACTTGAGAATTTAAACCCATCTGTTCAGGGACAGGCAAGCAATTTTTTAATGGCAGAATGACCTAGCACGTCTTTCTGTCCATTTTCGTACTGTCGCCCCATTTGATGATGTCTTCCCTTGTTGAAGAGATACAGAGACGAGATGAAGAGCATGAATGGACTTTTGAGGGAGGGAGCACATTTAACAGATGGCCTTTAGCACCAACCACCAAACCGAGTTCAAATAACTGCAATTTGAAGGGAAGAGCTGACAGTGACTTGACATGGTGTCTTACATAAAAATGCACCATACTTCTTTCGTGCTGTACCCTTATCCACTTTGATGTATTCTCATTCCCTGCTCCTCTTGACTGCTTTTCAAAAGTGATCTAATTTAATGTGAATTGGTAAAGGGTAATTATTCCTATGAATAATTATTGCATGCTAATAAATGCAAAATAGGACAAACTGCTAAGTTTTATCAGCATTGGCAGTTCTTGCCCATGCCACCCGCTCCGGTAAAAGGGCTCCTACTGAAGGGGGAGCGTGGATAGCTGCAGCCTCACTGCAGGAGTAAGGAGCTACTCCGCACGGCACAGAGCACCAGAGCTCCTGCTTTTTGTCCAACGTATGAACACACCAAAGAACGGCTGGTTTTCCCTTAGCAAAATCCCCATAGGAATCTATATTATTAAAGATACATGATACTACAATAGGAGGAAGAAGATATTACCAAGAAGAGGAAGACAAAGATACTACCAAGAAAAAGAAGAAGATATTGCTGACAAGAGGAAGAAAAGAGAAGGCTGTAATATAGACATTTGTCGTTAACGCTCACCGTCCTGCTTTGCTGATGGCCACGCAGAGCTTGATGCCACCCAGGTCCCTGCAAGGCCAGAGCAAGTGGCCAGCAGCAGGAACCCTGTGCTCAAAGGTGGCACCACAGGCTGTGCTCCAGAGCACACGGCTCCACCACCGCACAGCACCGTCCATCCCGCACGCTGCCCCAGGAAAGCATTTAATGTTGACAGCTTCCATTAAACCATTAAACTGAGTAGCTTCAGACAGCACTATTTAGAGGGACCTCCAGCACACTAATTGTATTAAATGGCACACAAGAACAAGAAGAAACATTAAAGTGCCTTCTTAGCAATGGTAGGAAGCTCCACAAGTAAGAAGTCAGATCCTGCTTAAAATAAACAGCAGCTCAGAATTCTCTCCAAATTGCCTTTGATACCTCCTCAAAGTCACGACAGACATTCTGGCATCATGATGGGAAAGACATTAGTGAATTACGTGAAGCATTTTAAATCCAGTTGTAGTCCAGCCCACCATTATTTTATTAGTTTGCTTTTTAAGAAGTTTAACATGTAACTGTATAATGAATCTAAAAGGGATATTTCCTCATCTTTTGAAAAAAAGACCAAAAAATCTCAAAGCCACGTGCCCAACCTTCGCATTTGCGCTGCCTACGCATACCTCCTTGTCAAAGAGTTATAAACATGGTGCAGTCAAATTAGCAAGAAGACGGATGGAAAAAAATACTCAAGTTCATCTACAAGTTTTTTTTAAATCAGACAGCAATTACTAAATTTATTAGAGGCTGAAACACTCTTAGATGGCACTCCACATTTTCCTAGTTCTGTCTCTATGACCCAGGTGTGTGTATCAGCACTCCCCCAAACACTTCTCCCACAACACCCAGACCCTAAGATCCGGCACTTACCTTCCCTAAGCCCGAGGTGTCAGAAGCTGCTGGAGCTTCCACTCACCTATGGGGCTCCAACTTCAAAATCCTCTCCTGAAAAGACACCTTCTGCTACAAAACTGCAAGTGTGTGGGCTAGAGCCTGGATCTGCGCAGACTGATTTGCACTCACCAGTTCAATCACGCTTTAAATCTGCAAGCAGGAAATCAATTTCAGCATGTTTTACATTCCTAATCTGTAGTTATTTTCTTTAGGAAAGAACAACTGATTATCAGTGGCAGGCATAAATACAGCTTTCTGCTACAGGGGGAGATCCACCTGTAGTACTTAACCAATTTTGTAGCTTAAAGCATGTTTACTCAGAGATTTAATGCTTCTGGTTTTATTATGGTAAAAGGTAGTCTTGGTGGGTGGATTTTTTTGTTGTTTGTTTTTTGTTTTGTTTTTAAACGAGTACGAGTTCCTCTCCAAGCCACATGGAAGCATTTCACACCTATTTATTAACAAATTTATTAACACCTAGAATGGTGAAGTGGGCCAGAAGCTGCCAATATCCACCCAAGCCAGTACACTGCGTAGGGGGAAGGCCAGAGCACCCAGCAGGACACTGCAGCTCCTTCTCCAAGGAAACTTCTTGCCCATCTTTCCAGCCTGTCAAAGTCCCTCTGAATGGCAGCACAACCATCTGGTCTTATCAACCTCTCCCACTTCAGAACACATGGTAACTTCCTTGAAAGTTTCATGAGAATATTTCAAGTGGAGGATTGCCATAACGATTGCTTTCTTCACCCAGGATACAACTGGCGTCCAAGAAAAGTTTTATGCATTCTCAAAGCAATTTTCTCCTTAGCGTCTTGGTGCTTCCCTTTGCTGTCCCTTCCACTCAAGCTCAGGCTGAGTCTAAGAGCTGACAGCTTTTCTTTATAATGTAATTTCCAGTTGCTGAGGCCAGGCCACACATCACTTAATACCAAGCCACCAGAGCACACAAGCAATGCAGCTAATGAGGCTGCCATAAACAACATGATAAACGCATATGCTGAGGAGCCAAGGCACCGCTGCCCTTCCACTGGTGCACCTCATGAAGGATGGGTTGTGAAAGAGTCACCCACCATCCATCACACTGAAATCCCCATCAGGTCCAGAAAAAGCAATTCACATTTCCCTCTCTCATTCCCAGAGCAATCGTGGGTACAAAAGGAGATTTATGCCACTTTCTAAATTCTTTGCTAAGCAAAGTAATAACACTTTAGCCCATGCAACTATTCGGTTTTATAAAGGCTGTCTACTCGGTTCAGCACACGGCAGTGCAGATGTCAATCTGACTTACAGGAGAGTTAAAGTAGGTTCAGCTTGGATCCACTGTGTAGTTAACTGGTAGAGGTAAAGTACGGTGGAAACGCAGCCCTGGGGTCTTGGCTTCCTTTCAAGAGGGAAGTTTTGCTCAATCTGGGGAAAGTCAGAACTGGAAGAAGACGCGGAAACAGCCTTCCCCTGCACGAGGGCTTGTGTGAGGATGGCCGATCAACTCGTCTTCATGAGCACAATGAATGCATGAACAAGTCAGCTTCTTTTCACAAAAAAATATTTAGTTTAAATACTGGTGAAAAAGCAGGGTAATCAGGACAGCTAACAGACTAACCATCTCCCCTCGCTGCAGGCTTTTACCAACAGATTAGATGAGCATCTGTCAAAGATGGCTACACTGGCAGGAAGATCCAAAGCTACAGAAGAGACATGTTTTGGGGGAAATAATACACAGTTTATTTAATAATGCAATGGATAAAATATTAGCTTGAAGGGCAGAGGGTCCCCATCGCCGGGGTGCAGGACACGGGGACTCCTGACCCCAGCCAGGCCGCGCTGGCCGCCACCCTGGCAGGCCTCAGCCAGCCCCGGCCATGGCGGGCCACAAAACTGCCCTTCCAAACACACAAAAATAACAGTTACTAGCACAAAAGGAGTACAGATAGTAGCAGTTCAGTGAAATAAACATGAAACGTCCCTGCGGGTCCCAGGCTGCCTCTCAGGAGGAGGGGCAAGGGGAGGGCATCTCATTCATCAGGGCACACAAAGCAGCAGCCAGGGTTCTCAAGGCCCTTTGCATTTTGATGGCCTTGTGCTGTTCCCTTTTGGGGGGGGGGGGGGGGGGAAAAAAAAAAAAAAAAANGAATAAAAAAAATAAAAAAAAATTTCACACATAATGGCCTTCAGGGAACTAATTAAACAAAATATGCTGAGGATGGCAGCAGGCTAGGGACAGGGGAGGCAGAGTGCATGAAAGAAAACATCTGAGACCCTTCCAAACAATCTTGTTTTTCTAACAACGCTGGTAAAGTAATTTCAAGATCAATTTTGATATTTATACTTTTACTGAAAGTTTTTTAAATCTAAATTATGAACAAAAAAACTATCACTTCAGTGAAAAGGTTGAAGGTTACATATACAGACTGACATTATTTCACAAAATATTGTTATGGGACTGTACCTTATTAGGGAATAGTTCCAAACTAATTCAGTGAAAAAAAAATCTCCCTTTAACTTATGAGTCTTTGACTCAAACCAGCACTGAAACTGAATAAAACAAGGTAGAAAAGTTGTCCAGTCCTGGTTTATTCTCCAAACTAAGCAATGTGCAAATACTGAAGTAAATTTAGCAATAGATTTCATTAATAATTATAAGCAAACGTACTTTTCTAAAATACATGGGTTTTATCCTGACAATATTCTTGTCAGTGTTAACATTACTTTCTCTCTCACTCTTCCATCAGAAAATGTCACAAGATCCCTTTACACATAAATGATGTCCAGTAAGTTGCCTCCAGCTAGGGTATTTTATTAACTGCCGGATAAAGAACAGCTGTGCTATGGAGCTGTAACTGTGTTCTGAGGAAAAGATCATCACGGAAGCATGGTTTTCTAGTTGGATTTAAAACTAGCAAACAAAACCGACCCCCCGTGCTAATATCAATGCACAACCTCAGTCTCCCTTTGAGCCTCTCCACATCTCTGGCCTGCTTTAAGAGGAGAGGCACCAGCAGACACACTCGCTGGCAGGGCTGCAGGGATGCAGCCGGAGCCAACGCCTGCTGATCGGCTACCGGCAAACAGGACATCAGCCAAAACCTTCAGAACCGCCGTGCAGCCTTACCCACCCTGCTCTGCCCGCAGGACACAGCCGCTTTTGGCACACTGATTCTCCTAAGGGAGAAGGAACAGAAAACTCAGCATTATTTTACAGCTGTGATGACCAGAAGGGCTTAGCACTGATGCAGACTGAAAGCTCATGTCACAAGAGATGATGCAAGTTCTCTTTTCGTATTGCTATTCCGCTTTCCCTCTGCATTTCCTCCTCCTGCTTTTAGCTGTCCACTGCACTCAGTGGCACATCCATATTTCATAGAATCGTTGAATGGTTTGGGTTGGAAGGGACCTTAAAGATCACCTAGTTCCAACCCCCCTGCCATGGGGACACCTCTGACTTGATTGATAAAGGACCAAAAGAGATGTTGGGAGACTGCAGAACACAGCCTTGCCAACAGATTACCATCAAACTGTCGCTCTGAACCGTAAATTATGTTTATTCACATTAATCATTTTGTCAAAAAAAAAATATTTCCCCCATGGAGTATCATATCTTCATTTTTCAGCAATGAACTACAGCCTGTTAAACAGGAGAGAAAAAAAGGGGGGGAGGGGGAATCAAAGGGCTGTTTCTTGTCTCTAATGAATTTCAGAAAATTTCTTATTCAAAATCTGCCATAGCCCTGCCAGCAACAGGAAACAGGCACTGCTCGAGAATGATGGGTGAAACCACAGGTTATCACACAACACTAGCATCGGCACCACTGCAGTTACCGGTTTCAAAAAGCCCACCACCAAAAGCCCACGTTGATACGATACCAAAGCTCTGAGCTAAATCCGAGGGTTCGCAGACGATCATCAGTATTGCTAGCACAGGGCAAAGCCGTGCAAGAGCAGGCACAGCAGCGTTCCCGTCCTGCTCCAGCAGCTGCCGCGGGCACGAGCAGCTTCAACCCAGCTGGGGAACATCTGCCACCAGAACTGCCAGCCGGTCACCTCGAGCCACAGGCTGCTGCTGGCGGTAGCACCATGCTCACGAAGGGGCAGTTCTCCACCATTTTGGATATACAGCCACCAAGGACCCATGAAGCAACTCCACGTTACTTAAAAGCAAGCCCGGGAGCATGAAGGGGACCCGGAGCACCATGCCAGCAGAGGAGCCACGGGCTGCGACTGACCAGCCACCCGCCGCACACGCACCACTGCCCGGCCTGGACCACGTTACAGTGCATTTCTGCCACAAAACGATGGCAGGAACATACTTCCTCAGACAGACCTTTAACTGGCTGAACAGCTGGAGATTATTTTCTTGCACTGCCAGTCCCAGGCACCAGCCCTTGACGAGGAGGATTTGCGTTCAGCTCCCTGCAGTGCTTCCAAACACCCCTCGGACTCCAGACACCCGTCTGCCACAGCTCATGCCAAGGGACCGGCAGGTACCAGCCACCCCGACAGCCTGGTCCACCACCTCAGCCCTGGGAGGCAAAATTCAAGTGTCCTACCTCACACTCGCATTGCAAGACTAGTTCACCATTATAGAAAATGTTCGGTTACTATGGTAACAGGGAATCGAAAAAAAAACCTTTGTGTAAACACAGGTTTTCATATGCAGATTGCAGTATTCTGTACTTCCAGTTCACACTGATTTATGAATTTTCAGTTATTCAGCAAGCCAGCAACAACCGACTGATTATTTATAAATATAACAGCTAAAGTTCATTCCTAGACAAATCACAAATGAAAACAGGCCTGAATTTATCATATATATTATTCACAATGACTAATTCACTCACCTCCAGTTATATGTTGAAACCTAGTCATGCTAGTTGTAATTACTTAATTTAGGGGGCAACTCTTCCCTGTTTCCCTCATGCTAGATTTGTTTACATACATATGTGTGTCTTTTCTATCCTTTGTGGGTAACACACATAGTAAACATGGAGTAGAAGCTTTTAGTGAATGCTTCTAAAATTCCCTGTATTCAGCTCTGAACTGCCGGCCCGAGGGTGAAATCAGCGCTGACTCATAATGTCTCGGATCTTAAGCTGCAACTGAACATTCATAGAAAAACGAAAATAGTCTGAAACAGTTTTGGCTACCAGTTGTAATGGCTTTTAAGTTCCAACGTCCTGACACCAGTCATCCATTTTTCTCCTTTTTTGAGTCTTTTCAAAATCGAGCTCCGGGAACACGCACAGAAATAGGAGTCTCACACAGCAGACGTCTGCCTACTTCTCTTGCTGGCTTTCTATGTGAAACCTATCAGGAGACCACAGCTTCCGAGGAGGAAGTTCCAAGGAGTCCTACCTCAATTATCAGACGAGTTTCTGGAACATTGGGAATTAGCCTCACTCCATCCCAGGTGGCCAGCGCTGCTGGGTCCCACGCTGCTGCGCAGCCAAAAGACACAGAATTCACCCCGCAGCGGTACCTACTGCCGGCAGGTTCCCACTCCGAACACGCCACGAGGCTCCACGCCAGCCAACACCGAGGTGCAGCACTCCAATATTTTATCTCTGCTCGGTTTACACGGGATGTGTTACTTTAAGCGCGCATCCCCTCTGCCCTCGGAGGAACACGCCCGTGCCGTAAGCCATGGTGCAGCGCCAGCCGATGCCAGCGCAGGAGCCCTTCAGTAGCTCAGCAGCAGCAATAAAGGCCTCGCGTTATTCTGGCGCTGACACCAGGCAGTCCGCAACCAGATGGATGTATTTGTAAATAAGGCAGATCCGTTTTGTCAGGTTGTAATTGGTTTTAGAATGAGCAATTCCCACGATGACAAACAATTAAAGAGCACGGAGCTCCCACAGTGCACAGCACTGAACGGGTGTTAGAGAGGGACAGAGGCAGAGGAGAGCAAGGGAAGTGCTACCGAGGGTTAAACAAAGTGTTTCATCCCAAGATGGGCCTAATGGTGCCACCCAGGAGAATGGGAAAGGCCAGCAGCACTGTCAGGGTGATTCCAGAAGAAAGCAGAGCCTCTTCCACCTCCCAGATGTCTGGTGCCCATTCAAGCTGCAGCTGGAGCCACAGCAAACACCTGCAAAGACCAGCTGTCCTTCCACCCTGACCAGCCACCTGCACAGCGAGCTTACAAGGAACAGTGAAGTTACGGGGGAACTTGAGAGGCTACACACAAAGATGCTACTGGGAACAAGGAGTTCTTTCCAGTGAGCTCTGGATATGTACAGTCTGGTAAAGACTCCCCAGAAAGCTAAGGAAGAGGTCACTGAAGATTATTTTCTTTCCAAGGTACATTGCCACCATGAATTTCTGCAGGCTCAGTAGTTAGCTTGGTGGCCATAAATGTCTCTTTTGCTGTCATTGTGAGGTACAGCACGGACAAGGACACTGCAGCAAACACTCACTAGTGATGACGTGACCAGCCTCCACATAAATTCTTGGCACACCAACGAGACTACACACACTGGGAACCAACGGGGTAGCCAGGGTTCACGCCTGGCTCTCATGCAGTCACACAGCTCCTGAGGAGAAGACCTGTGACTATTCCCATAGCCAATCGCTGCTCTCTCATGGAGCTTATCACCACAGTTGTGTGCAAACTGTCAGAGCAGCTGGATGACCTCCACAACAAGAACATGCTACGGCTGATAAACAAGGGTCCTGTTTCACCACGTTCAAACCAAAGAACCGGTTCTCCTGGTGTGCCTCATCTTTAACGCGGCGCCTTAAACCCCCAAAACACCATCCCCCCATATGAAATCTTCTGGGTGTCACCCACTCCAAGGGAGACAACAACATTAACCTCATTCTCCAGGAGAAGCAGCTTTGGTGCAAAGAAGCCTCACCACTCAAATCCACAGCTTTGGCATAGAAGTCAGAGTTTAGACCTCCGTCCCTTTTGTGCCCTCCAACACCAAGGAGATACCCCAGCACATCCACTGCTGGGACGCACAGCTAGCTGGACACATTACATCAGCTCTGGAGTAAAAAAAGACATCTACCACAAGCTGTCGGAGCCCTGGCATTATGTCTTCTGAGGTGACTGGGTGCACGTTTGGGTCTGGAAATGGAAAACAGCAAACAGTCGTATTGCTCTGTGTCGAGTAGTTTCCAATAAAGATTCTTGAATATTTTTTTTTCCCAAATCCCCAATGAAAGTTTAATTCTGAAGAAGTTACTCTCTGGTTTTGTGACCTGCAAAATTCTCTCCTTCTGCCCGGCACCTCAGGAGAGGTCCACCATCTGCTACACGTTACTCTCCCATCTGACAGGGGAATTCTCACTGCATTTGAGACGCGTTTGTAAGCAGCAGGCAACTACAGCAGCAGCACAATCCAGGAGATGTACCAGAACATGCCGAGAGATAAGGAGGAGGGGCAAACAATGTGCATTTCTTCTTTCCTCCTCTTCCCACTCACCCTTAGTCTTGGGCAGACCTTTTACACTGTTGGAATAACAATAATCTGTTTCCTGTATCTCAAACTGCCATCCCACAAGGACAATGAGTACACCAGGACCCTTTTTGTTATGGTTTCACTTTCAGCGGTTTATAATTTGTCATTTTCACTTACAGTGTGTTTGCTTATTGTTTCTTTGGGGATTTTAGGGAGAGTAGGTCAAGAACGCAGAAGTACTGTGTAGGAAAATCTGCTTTTAAAAATGTGAATCACTCAGAACACCATCAAGCAAGGATGTTAATAGAAACAAAAATGCTTTGGTAGAACCTGCTGCTGAGGGCCTGCTTCCCCATCACTTGATACACTCCCCGTCACAACGGGTTCAACACTGCTATTTAGTTTTGTTGGGGTTTCACCACACCTCCTCAGGTTCTGCATGAACTACCCAAAAAATACAGTTTCAGCAGAGATCCAGCATCATTTATTACAGCAGTAGAAGCCCCATTCACTTCAGTGGTAAGAAAGAACAGGATAATAGGAAAGCGCTGACAAAACATTTAGTGGAAAATGAAGAAAGGTTAAAGGAAAATCTGGCAAAACACAAGGTTAATCTTGCAGAATTTCTGTATGACTGTTGCAGTCACTCAAAAAGCTCCGACGGGGATGTTGGACAGTCCTCCTCTGGGTGCAATGCTGAATTCCTTTGCACCTTCCCTGTGCACCTGCAAGCCGTTTGCCGTAGAACGACCTGCACAGTAAGTCCATCTTCTCCAGCTCCCTCTGGCTGATGCATGTGCCCAGCCCTAGCCACAAAACAGTTCCCCTAAGGTATGAAATCAGCCTCAGCTTGCACCTTGCTCTCTCCTGGAGCTGCAGTACTTCTCCAGAATGTGAAGTTACATGTTTCTTGCACCATGGTGGTGGAGATCCACCTAACTCTGCACCACAGCCAGAGGAACACTTCATCCTGCCCCGCGGAGCCGACAACCTCACGTGACAACAGGAAGCGGCAGTTGAGCGGAGCAAACAGGCAAGAGGCAGTCAGGGGCCTCAGTGCGACTTATCACCACAGATCAGCCCATCAGATGCTTTTTCAGACCTTGCAAAACTGCCAAGCTTCAAACGGATGGTTAAAGGAGAGCCGCGCAGCGCACACACCACCCGTTTGCTGGGGCAGCACAGGAGGCACATCCAGTCGAAGCAAGTGGCCGGTGCAAAGGATGTTTCTGGTCCTCGTGCAAGACCTGGAGCTCAAGGACCCGACTTTCTGTTCATACTCCTAACTACCCTGCTCTCGCCCGAGTCCCCACACCTCTGCATCACCCAGCCAGCCGTACGGGCACACCGCTCCTGCCTGCCTCTCGGGACTGCTGGGGAAGTAAAGTCATTAATACTCTTAAACATTCTGAAACTATTACACGGGTATTTGCAGAAATGCCAGCGTTACTTAATCCAGCGGCCTCTCTCAGAGCCCTGCTTTGATGCTGCGGGGGAAATGATAATGTATCCAGCCAATTGTGTAATGCTCTACACGGGGATAGAAATTGTTTTCTGATCTCTCTAGCAATCACATTCCACCCTGAAGCATGCTATCCAATTGTGCTGACCTCAGCATGCTTAACTGTACATAATACTGACTGTAGAAGTACTCAGCCCTTTTGTAAATATGCCCATCTCCAAAAAGAAACAACCGTTAGGCAACGCTGCAGAATAAGAACGTTCCTACTGGAGTACTCAACACAACCACCGAGGTCTCTCACCTACAGGAAGAGATGTCCAAAGGAAGAGCCTTTGCCAGAGTTCCCACCACTGCCCATTTTGGAGGAGCGGCTGCAGACAGGCTTCAGTCGCTGTGGTATGAAATGCAAGGTGAGGGATTCATCGTGACTCTTTCCTAACGGTGCAGTGCATGCTGCGTGACCCCTCATGCGGGCAGGGATTTTGGCATGTGATCTCATGAAGCACCACATGCCAAAGTCGATTGGAGATCTCTTGCCCATCCAAGAGGACTTGCTTCAAACCCACCACACCATGTTTGACAGCATCCAAGTCATATTTTCAAACAAAACTCTCATCTCTTTTGGCCAGAGCAGGACTTTCCCTCCCCTTAACAGACACTTAGGACATGCTGTCCCTCCAGAGGAGTTAGCACGTCCTCCCAAACAACCGAGAGGCAAAACCAGCTGCCTACAATAACATTTTCTTAGAAGGCCCAATACCACTTCATCAGCTAACACCATATCTCCTTCCAGTGGAGGTCACTGCTGATAAGTGGCCCACAGCATCCTTCCGGAGACACCACTGAACAGACATCCCCACCCAGCTCCCAAGAAACAACTCCACAATGCCCATGGGTCATCTGCTGCAACACCAGTATAAATCTGGAGTAACTAAGCAGCTCTTGAGGGCAAACAGGAACAGAAGATGGGGGTTTAAGAAAAAGCTAAATACACTCCCTGCTCTCAGCAGGATAATCTTGCAGACAGGATTTCTTCCTACACTAACAGACCAGCTAAACACAGTGGGTTCTGATATCTCACATAGCTTTAGCTGATCACTTCCCATTAAGGACACAAAGCCGTTTGCAGACAAGTCAACAGCCCTGTTTCCACCTTGTCCCGAGTCCCGCTCCATGGCTACATTCCCAAACAGGACTCCTGCACACGGATTCACCTGATTATCCCTGTCCAGCAACACCACTCCAGTCTTCGAGCTCTCCTGCAGCTTTAATCTTGCTACAATGCCAATTCTGTAACATGACAGCTGGATTTTTTTCTCTCCAGATCAGATCAAAGTCTGTATCTTTAAAATTTCAAACACTAACAAGCTGTCTGAAATGAAACATGATTTAGGCTCTTCCCAAATATCAATTAACCTTTTTTCACACAAAGAAAATCTTCAATTCTCTCTAGAGGCTCAGAGGTGAAGTTGGTCCGACAGAGAAAGGCAGTGGAAAACCAGGCTCCCTTTTCCCTTAATGGGAATCCTTAAAGCCAGGCCTCTATCTCCCCCAGTCTGGTCATTTACACGGTTTCTATCCTGTTTTCTTCTTTAAATATTTACTCCTACAACACAAGCAAGATAATAAAACAACACTGAGTCTCACCTCATCACCAGTTAGCTCTGCTATCTAGATAACGGCCAAAGCAAGAGCCCTATGGGTAAAATCCTCACCCTGGAGAGCTGTAGCCCCGAGCATTCCCGAGAGCAGCAGGATCAGCAGCCACCCAGGAGCTGCATCTCCTGTCTCTGTCTGTTTTACAGACAGGCCACTGAGGCTCAGAGGCCAGGAGGGACTGAGCTAAAAAATCAGAGATGATCAACTACAGAGCAGCCTCCTCTCAGCACAGACAATTTAGCTCTACAGTCGTTCTACCAGAAAATTGCCGAGCTTTCCTGCACACCTGCCGTGGCCACAAGACAGAGCAATATTTTATCAAGGTACTTTGAGAAGCAAGCTGCATCAGAGCGGCTGCAATCCCTTGCCACATACATTACTGTTCCTCCAAAAGGCCTTGGTGAAAAAGTATAACCTCCTTATTTTTCCCCTTTTCAAAGCTATTCTTCAACTCCGAAGGAAAGCGATAGACACTAATGAAAATTCTTTTCTGAAGCTGTTGGACACAGAGGGGGTGAGTAATTTTCCCAAACTCTCCAGCTCCCAGACTAACCACCTGCAGCACCAAATGTCTTCATGGAGAACCTCCCCTGAATGTCAGCTCAGCTTCAGCGGTCAGAAAGGACACCAGTGCAGCTAACAGAAACACGTCTGTCATTCAGAGAGGCACGCTGTTGTAAGGCAGCTCCACAGCGCAAGATGTGCAGGCAGGAGAACCTCGCAGATGTAGCTTTCTCGTGCTTTCCAGCTCCCTGGTCGCTCCCAGGCCAGGGGTTCCCAAACCAGGGAACTCACACCAGTGCAGACAGACGGACATACCACCCCACAGCCACGTCTCAACAAACACAAGAGGCACTGCTGTTGCTCCCCTCCAACGAGGCTGCACCCACAGAGCTAAATCTGGAGACCCACCTTCTGGAAGAGGCCAGGAGGGAAGCACCAATTTCCGCACTGGAATTATAACACCACACCTTCTTACATATCTTTGTTTTTAAGGCAAAGGGCAAGATTTAAAATAAAGAGGATGATTTAAGACATAGGGGATGATTTAACACAAGAGGATGACTTAACACCTCTCCCTCCCCACCATGGATGGGATCCTAACAGCTGCCTCCTCCTCCATGAGTAATGACAACGCTGGGATGAAGACCCAGGCTGCACGTTCCCCAGCCTGGCACGCGAGGGCTGCCGTGTTGGTTGTTGACGGTGCCATTCTTCACACGAGCTCTAGAACCAAGCTTCTGACCACTCAGCCGTTAACAACCCCGCAGCACCGCGCCAGCCCCAGCACCGGCCTGGTCCCAGCCCAGGGAGCCGGACCACGACTGCGTAAACTCCCTCAGTAATTGTACCTCAATGCTCCGCTTCCTCTCCTAAAATTGTGTCGCAACAGGCTGTTCTGCAGCTGCCCCTTCCTAAACCACTGCAGCTGTCTTCTAGAGGTGAGAAAAGGGACACCAAAATAAGTCATCTTGGGCCAGTTTTTCAGAGAAAAGTTTACGAATGAGGCTTTTGAAGACGCGAACAGCTTGAAGCGCATCCAACGAGCGCAGGCACAGAGCCGGAGCACTGGGCGAGGACTGGAAGCCTAAGGAGGTCATCGGTGACAGGTACAAGCCATTATCACCACTGTCACTGCGTGGGCTCACGCTGTTTACTCGTTTCTATGTCCTCCCTCGCTGCTATGATACACCCCAATAAAACACACAGAGGTGGGGCACGCACAACACAATAGTCATTGGTAGGAAATGTTTGTCTTCTTTAAAGAGGAGGATTCGCTGGCAGCTCAGCAAAAGCCTCCTGGGATTAAATCAACGTTCGGGATTAAAGAGCCACCCAGGCTGTCAGAAAGGGGAGATGACTTCATGCGGGTTTTGCTGGAGAGAGGCATGAGGGAGCCCGTGCTGCTGTGTCCTTCTCCAGCACCGAGCCCGACACCCGGCATTACCTGCTCACACCGCTCCATCAGCAGCCTCCCGTCAGGGCTATCAAAGCCTCTGGAGTCGGTGGATGCATTTCAGGAGGCAATTCCTGATGCTGATGTGGGTGGTACCTTGACAAACAGCTACTGAAACAACGCCAAATTCAGGCATGAGAAGCTTTAAAAGCTCAGGAGGGAGTGTTTCCCCCCACCTTTGGTGGGCCAGCAGAAGGGGAGAATAAATCCTGCTCCTGACAGGGGCTGGAACTGTGCACAAAGAACTTAAAATATTACACCTTGCCGAGGCTTATAAATATCTGTTAAGCACCTGAAGCGCATTTGGTGCTGCAGTCTTACAGCCCTTAAAACTCTTCACCCGGAACCAGGACTAGCTACAGGCCATGAATAAGTGTTGTAAGAGGTGTTTACAGTTATCGGGAAGAAGGGTAGATGGATAAATAATGCCTGCTGCACCCAGGTACCTGCCAGCGACCAAAAAAGAAAACAGCCAGGCTTACAAGGATCAAAACACCCTTTTCTACTGAAATCAGCTCTCAGCAGAGCACTGCAGGACCCCGGCTCCTGCACACCACCAGAACCCTTCCTGAGGCCAAGCCACAACCTCTGGACTGGCCTCACTGTCCGGTGCTTCTGACCACATGGCGAGACAACCACAGAGAGGTAATGAAGAGGGTGGAGAACTCAGCCATCCTTGCTGGAGACCCTGCTCACTACACACATGAGCCAGAGGAGCTGCTGAGGATACGTGGACCCGCTCAGGGCAGCGAGCTTTGGCCACACATACACCCTCTCCTGGTCCTCACATGATGCCCCAAGTCCAGGGCAGGAGTTCAGGGACACAAAGTAGGCCTCCAAAGTGGAGCAAAGCCCAAAGGAGGCTGCTTCACCACCACGCACTCCCAAACATGGCTGGATTTCATTTTTTTAATGCATTAGAAGAAAGTCACCTTAACAAAAGAAACCCGAACCAAAGCCTGACCTCCAGCCGCAGCCTCCCTGGGGGAAGTGCAGGCTCTGCCCCATGCTGTTGGCCACAGGACCAGCCATCGCCTTCCATTTCATATAGATGCTCCCATGAGAACCCAAGGGTTTAAGAAGCATGGCTGCTAGATGCGACTTCTGCCCCATTCTGGGGTCAGGCCACACTAAGGAGCTTTAACACAGAGCTTCAGCTTCCTCTTCCTCACCACGTGGCCAGAGAAGCCCAACCACCCACACTCAATCTGCATAAGCACACCACAAGGCGCCAGGAGACGAAGCCCAGCCTGGCAGCAGCAGCCAGGAACCTGGACTTAGCAGTGAGTCCTGCAGAAGGTTCATGGCTTGTCCCTTGGCCACTGCACCTTCAGAAGGAAAGCAATGCTTTCCTGCTTATCCCACCAGAGGCACCTCCGCTCAGCCACGTTTGCTTGAACAGCTTCAGCTGGGGCCAAAGAGCTGTGTCCTACAAAGAAAAAACTCTTTAGTGATGTCACCTGTCTTCTCTTAAAATATCACTCCACACTCATTTGGGGTTGTTCAGCCTGGAGAAGAGAAGGCTCCAGGGAGACCTTCTTGCAGTCTTTCAGTACTTAAAGGGGCCTGTCAGAAAGATGAGGACTTTTGAGCAGGGCCTGTCAGGACAGCACAAGGGGTGATGGTCTTAAACTAAAAGACGGAGATTTAGACTACAGTGAAGGGAGACATTTTTGACACTGAGGGTGGTGGGACCCTGGCGCAGGTTGCCCAGAGAGGTGGTGGCTGCCCCATCCCTGGAACCATTGCAGGTGAGGTTGGCCAGGGCTCTGAGCAACCTGCTCTGGTTGCAGATGTCCCTGCTCCCTGCAGGGGGCTTGGACTAGATGACCTTGAAAAGTCCCTTCCAACCCAAACCATCCTGTGATTCTGCTAGAAGGCCACCATACAGGCTTTCAGACCCCCATTCAGTTCGCCATCGAAACACGGCCATGCACCTAAACAGTCTTTGGGTTTAGTGATGTTTTGACAAGAAATTGCAGCCACGGTGCCTTGGCACACCCCACTCCTGTCACCCGCCCCGGTGCCATGAGGCAGCGCCCAGTGCCGTGCCCGCTCTCCTGCCCTGGCGAGCACACCAGGCTGGCAGTGAGAGCTGTGTCCGACCCAGAGTAGGTGTCCAGGCACGCGTGCACACACACCTGTGACCAGCCACCGCGAGCTGGCAGCTCCTTCTCCTCCCTGACTGCAGAGCAGGCTGAATCCAAGGCATTTTAGGAAGGTCCATCCCACCAGCAATTGTACAGAGCCGCTGATGGTCAGTCGTGTGCAGGAGCCTCCTGACTCTGCTGAACCATCCCAGCCTCCACCAAAGCGCTTTGCAGGAAACAACTCTGGTAGATTCAATTTGTTTCCATTAGAGACTGCCAACTAATCTTTATTATGAACCACATATATACTTCTCTGCTACTCTCTGCACATGGCCCTCCCAGTGCCCACACACCGAGGTCTCCTGTAAAACCCATCTGCCAGGACCATGCGATCAGACCCTGCTGAGGAAACTGGAAGACAGCAACAAAGAAACCTATGTGGAAATTACCCAAACAAGGAGCAATGCTGAGCAGCTACTCTGAAGCCCCGCAGTAGAAGCTAGCTCAGATCCATCAGGATCCATCAGGATCTGATCTCTCTTGCAGATGACTCCACTGGAGCTACACCAAGGCATGCAAGCTGGCCCTCGGGTCACACCTCCCCACGTTCTGTCAAGCAAAACAATGAAGCCAACGGAAATTTTATGTCTGTTCCTGAGATCGGCATTTAGCAGTTTCCCACCAGCCCACCCAGAGGGGTGGAACCTTCTCTTTTGCGTGGAACCATTTTATTAATTGGGCTGTCAAGGTTCAAGCCTCGGTGCCTCCTCCAGCTGGGAACCAAGATTCCCTCTGGAGCAAGCCATAATCCCAGAAAATAATCTGGTATGAGAATTTTCCCCAGATTTTCTGAGCAAAGCAGAAAGAGAGCAAAAGGTGGGAAATGAGAGCAGACACGGAAGAAGCGATGCAGCTACTGCAATAGAGAAGTGAAGCTAACGCGCGATGATAGATTAACCTAAGCTGCAGTTCTGTGAAAACAGACATTGGTTCCTTTGCCCCAGGTTTGTGAGCCTTTTTAATGTTTACGTGCGAAATCCATCAAAACTCTAGTTCTGTTATCAATTTACACAGCAACTAGGAGCCCTAGAAGTGCAGGCAATCATCCCTTCGCCGCCGCGCAGCCAGATGCGCCGTCTCAAGGCATCGGCTTTGGGATCACCAGGGAGGCTGGCGGGTGAAAAGCTACCGACTCACAGCAACGATCCCCAAACAGATCACGCAGCGACCTGCACGGTGCCAGGGTTCAAGGGAAGCTTCAGGAAGCAACACAAAATTAAACAGCCAATCAAGGCGATGCCCAATTTTCTGCAAGATTTACAAGGCTGTACCACAGACGGGTGCATCCACGTAATTAAAGCTGGGGAGTTTTGCTGCATTAAAGCAACAAATCATGCATTTGGCGATAACGAGGGAAAGATTTATTCCTCTTTCTGGCCAGACAGACCAATTAAAATTGTACATCTGAAAACACTCACTTTAAATTGGGCATCTAAGGATCTACTGTATCCTGTATTCCACAAGTAGCTTTAATGTGGCAGCTGTAAATACGCAGCCACGTCTGTATTGGCATTTATTTTTCATGCAGCCATTCCTGTCTGCAAATCTGAGAAAGACAAATAAGAAAGCCTGCCTCGTAAAAAGCATCCTGAATATTTTCTGTTTGGTACCGTCAAGCGAGCGGCTGCTGCCAGAGCCGGGGCCAGCTCTCTCCTCTCCTGACAGCTGAGGAAGGATGCAGAGCAGCAGCAGAAGGGAAGGACGGACCCACGGCAGGATCGCTGACAGGAGAGGCCACGCCATGGCAAGGCTCCTGTCAGCGGTGGCGTGCTCCGGAGAGGTCGCAGCGAGAGGTCTCACGCACGGGCAGATGGCAGGCGCTGCGGAGAGCTGCAAGGGCAGCCAGCCTGCAGCAGCCGCGACCAGCGACAAGGAGGTATTTCCACCCCTGGAAACAGAGCAGCACAGACCCAACGCCGCAGGCACCCCACATCAGTACCAACAGCACGTAACCGTGCCCAGCTATCGGCCCCCAGCCCTCCCCGCAACACGCGGCGGGCGGGCGTGCAGCAGAGGACTCACACAGATCTGGGCGCACACCCTCTATCTTTTCAAAGCACTTCCAGGACAACTCCTTCCCACCGTGAGAAAGGCAGACAATTCTCCAGGGAGGGAAAGAAGATACAGAGCCATTAGGGCTGATAAATCACCCCTGCGCACAAAGATTATTCACCAGTTAAACTCCACTTACGCCAATCACACTCCCCACACCAAGCACGGACTCATCGATTTTTCTACCCAAGGCCCGCAGCGAGCGCGGGAGGTCGGGGCAGGGCTCGGCTCTGGTACTGATGGGCTGTCCTCAAACCTTCGCTCGACTTCCCAACAGCCCGAGCAAGAGGGCTTCCGGCAAAACCTTCCTACCAATCAGTCCAAGTCACTTTTTTTTCTCCACCACGCTATTGCCAGTTGCCGTCGGGCTCCTCCAGTAATACCTGGGCAAGTGAGGTTTTTTCTGCACTTCAGGCACTACTTGGTCACTGCCTTGTGAGAGCCCCAGGCGTGGCTGACACCTTATGTCTTCCAGCCCGCCCAGCACATCAGGCTGGCCAGCACCATTTCCAGCCCTCCCTGACATGCATCTTTCCAATGCACACACACCTCTCCTGTGAGTTACTCTCCGTTCCACCCATGCTGATGCTTTCCCTGGAGTTCACGCACAGGGCTTTCCACCTTTCTCCCCGCTGTTTTCTTGACCATGCCATGGGGACCACCACTGTGCTGTGTTCAGATCTCAGCCTCATCCTCCACAACAAGACATCACTTCTTTGAATTTTCACTTCATCTTCCCACATCAGCTCTTCGTGCCAATATTCTGTTTCTTAGTCTCCTTCGCCACCGCTCCACCTTTTCTTTCTCCTTATTTCCTTTCCATTTTAATCTTTCTCTGGAGATTTGGGTATCTATCTTCACCAGGGTAGCAGGAGTTTAGATATGAATAGAATAACGACTAAATCCCTGAAGGAAACAAGCAGGGTATCTGGGATACTGAGGTGGCCTACATGAAGCCCCTGGGTCAAGCCATGATTGCTTGCAGAAGTGGAGAAGGGTGTTTATGGTCACAGCCTCAGGAGAAGGTTTAGGTGACGACAGACCCGCCCCCACGCTGGGTTCTGCTGACACCCAGGACACACAGACAGGTTGTGTTTGCCCACATGGCACGCAACCAGTCAAAGCAACAGCCCATTCCCTCCAAAGAGCATCCTCGGAGCGGGTCCTCCTCGGTCCCTGCTAGCGTCACAACCAACCCCTGACTGTTCACGAAACCCTTTTGCCCTGTCATGTCTTCTTCCACTGCCCCTGGTTAATGATGAAGCTCAGGCTACAACAGACCTCCACACTGATTCCTCTGGAGATGGACATTTATCCTCCTCCAGCAGTTTGGCAACGCGGGAATGTCAGAGCCATCCCGGCCCCCACAGGGAGGTGACCGCAAGGGGGACAGCTCTCAGGATGGAGCCACGAGCACCAGAGCCCCTTCACCTCACCGGGGTCACCCCAAGACCACGCTGGCCCTGTGATGGAGCTGCCACCACCTCGAGGGCAGTGGGCAGGCAGCACACGCAGACACTGGGGTCCAACTCTTCCCACCTCACCCCAGCCTTAAGCACAGTTAAACCCTGGTCGCATCCAAATTAACCTTTATTCAGATGAAAACACAGACCAAGCGCCCTAAATCAGAACAAGGACATCTCTGGAGGTATAATTAGGCACAGAACAGTACCAAGGAAGCTATTACCAGCCCACCAGCGAGCTCTGTCTGCACTACAGCTGCCCAGAAAAGCGGCCCAAGACGGTGCAATAAAACACCCCTACACACAACCCAGCATCAACTGTCTAACATATGGAAACCATGAGGCTACAGAAGTCGGGCCAAGAATGATCACGGCAAATGAATATTCCAGTTACAAACAACAAGAAAAAATACTGGAGATGTCTGCAGCAGAGCTTTTGGAACAGCTCAGGCCCAGCCCTGCCTCCAGCCACCCCTCGGCAGCCCCCAGCAAGCAGGAACCACCCGGCCCAGGACATCTTCAAGAACACCAGGGAAACGTGGGATAGTCTCCGTGAATAAATGCAGATCCCCTCCCATAAACAGAACAATACCACAGGCTAAAAGAATATTTCATCCGCTTAACTGCAGGGTGCAATAACATCAATTTGCCCAAATTACACACAAGCAGAAAGGTAATTGGCACCGAGCAGAGCATGTTGTGACTGTTACGTCACTCTTCAAAGCCAGCCACAAAGGACTGAAAAGCAAGGAAGTAAACAATGGCACGAAATCAACAGACAGCCCCTTCCCCAACATCCCCCCATCCCGCACCGCGCTGCAGCCTCTGAGCAGCTACTTCTTCAAGGCGCTGGACGTGCGGGCGAGACGTCGCTCAGCCCAGCTCAAGACCCAACACGCCAAGTGACCTCCAGAGAAAACAGGAAAGCTGTTTAGTTTGCACGTTCACCAGTTCACTTGCAGAAAAGCCGTCTGATACCTTCAGTTAACTCTGTGTTCACCAGAGAGCGGAAGGCAGGGACTGGTGAGCACACACCTCGAACCCAGACAGATGGGAGGACTTGGTGTAGCAGCGGTGGGACTGGAAGGGGGCAACAATAACGGGGGTTAAATAAGCAGCTACGTGTCCTCGGGCTGGAAGTGGGGAGGGGAATTGTCATCGACTAAAAGAATTAGAAACTGCTGCAATAATGAGCAGATTTATAAACTGAAGTTACCCAAAAATACCAGTTTGCTACCGATACTAAAAATCCCATTTTTGTCACAGAGAGATGGCTCCCCAGGCTCGCTTCTGCCTGACCACGCACACCCAGCCCTCCGCTGGACTGCGGACATCGGCGATGCTTCAGAGGGTACCAACTTCTGCACCGAAGCCCAACTGCAGTCACGAAGGCGCAGCCCGGGCTCTGCCGCTCAGCGCTCTCGGCAGACACAGCCCCCCCCCGCCTTCCTCCCCAGCGCCCAGAAACAAAGCGGGCTGCTCCGGGGGTTCTCCTCCCGCAGCGCCGGGACTTGCATCGGAACGACCGCGTCCCTTGGAACCGCCGGGGCCGGTGCTCGGCGCAGCTCCTCAGGCAGGGCCCGCAGGGCCGATGCCGGCCGGGGGCCGCGGTCCCTGCT
>VZZY01019626.1:201753-234645 GCA_013400335.1 Eurystomus gularis | reverse complement strand
GGGAGAGGGAACGGGAGAGGGAACGGGAGAGGGAACGGCCCCGCGGAGCTCGGTCAGTCCGTAGCCACCGCTGCGTCCTGAGGCCGTTCCCCGCTCGGTGCGGTAGCGGCAGCTACCACGGTGCCCCCCTCAGCCCCTCGCACCCCAACAGCACCTTTGGGGTCTCTCGCTGGGACCGGTTCTCCAGCCGCCCAGGGCAAGAACGGCGTTGAGGGGCTGGAGCGCGGCCAGAGAAGGGCAGCGGAGCTGGGGAAGGGTCTAGAGCAGGAGTGTGGTGAGGAGCGGCTGAGGGAGCTGGGGGTGTGGAGCCTGGAGCAAAGGAGGCTCAGGGGAGACCTTCTGGCTCTGCACAACTCCCTGACAGGAGCTTGGAGCCAGGTGGGGGGTGAGATCTCTTGTCCTAAGTGATGGGACAAGAGGAACCAGCCTCAAGTTGGCCCAGGGGAGGTTCAGGTTGGACACGAGGAACAATTTCTTCCCCACAAGGGCTGTGAAGGGCTGTGCCAGGCTGGGCAGGGCAGTGGTGGAGTCCCCATGGCTGGAGGGGTTTCCAAGCCGTGGAGATGTGGTGCTGAGGGACATGGGTTAGTGGTGCCCTGGCAGTGCTGGGGGAACGGCTGGACTCCATGAGCTTAAAGGTCTTTTCCAACCAAAACAATTCTGTGATTCTAAGACCGACAGTAAAGCAGAGTTGGCAGCCAGGGCACCCAGGTGATGTGCCCCCGAGGAGGAGAAGGGAGCTCAGCGGGGCCGTGCCCCCAGGACCGCAGTGTGCCCCTGCTCGGTGACAACCATGTCCCCATCGCCTCCTCCGCTCCTCCACAAAGCCATGTCTGATCCGTACCTACGGGCCAAAACCTCGGCCACAATGGATTTACCAACATAAGCAACAATGAACCTGAGCACAGAGAGAGATTTAGGGCACACGTTTAACCCTTCGAGGCCATTCAGCTCGAGCAGGAATATCTTCTGACTGGCGCTGTCCTTTAAAACGGCATCGGGAAGGCCCCAGGTCCCAAAATACAGTGAACCACGTTGTTCAGAGCAACTCACAAAAGTTTGCTTTTGCTTTTCTGGCCCCAGGAGCAGGCCCAGCACATGTGTAAAAGGCCATTTTGAGGAGAGAAACTCCCGCTTTGTGTAATCCTTATGGAGCATCACCTCGTGGCGGCTTGCGGAGCTGGTGGTTCATTCTCCCTTCAGTTAATCCATCAGTGCACCAGCCCTGGCTCCTTGGCCAGTCACTGCAACACCACTGTTGTAGGGAAATCGCATCTGGAGAACGTGTGGCACACGAGGCTGGGCCTCTCGGGAGATTGGGGCGCAGCCGACGAGGGACCAGGGAGCAGGAGAGAAACCCCTTTGCAGAGTAAGGGTCTGATGCTAATGAGTTCTCCAACTTCATCCAAAGCTTTTTAGAGAGAGGGGCTGCACTTAAATAGGTTTGTCATTTTTTGTTAACAATCAGGTAAAAGGAAAACTGATCGTTCTAGCAGAAGCAACAATGCTGTTGAAGGCTCTTTTCCAGGGGTTTTCTGGTTGAGTAAGAAAGGGTAGCTGGGCTTCTGTCATGAAGAAGCCCTGTGCTGAGTCCTCAGAGCAGCACGTCCCGGCCCGTGCTGTGTGTCCAGCCTCTCGGGACGCCAGCCCCGCTCTACGGCTCTTCTGTCCGGCCCAGCTCCGCTGCGAGCGCGGCTCTGCACAATGAATCCTTTTGTTGGTGTCTTGTGTGGAGTGAATTCAGGGAGATTTGATGATTCACAGTTATCCTGCCAGCTTACAAAAAATAAACCAAGCCTATTAAACAAATAATTTACCTAGCACTAGCAGGCAACACAGAAGAGCATTCTGCATTTCCAGCAGCCATGAAAAGACCCAGGGAGGAGAGAGACAAAGCAGGCGCTGCCGGGGAAGCAGCAGCTCTTGCCGAGCGCGGAGGCGCGGGGCCGTGCAGCCGTCACTCCCGGGGTCCCGAGAGCGCGGGGGGCTCGCAGCCTTCCGAGGGGGCAGCTGCTGCCGGCACCCGCTGGGCACAGCGAGAGCACGGGGACCACGGCGTGGGAAAGGGCACGGGAACAGCAGCTGTGAGCGTGGGTCAACTTCTTGTGGCAGGGGCAGAGCAGACGGAGGGCCAGTGATGGTCTCTGGGACTAGTTGTGGTGCGTGGATGGGGCAGGACAAAGCGCTGGGTTTGGAGGAGCAACCTGTCTGGGAGGTGAGCAAGCGGGGATGGCAGCCACCAAGGTGTGAAGTGACAGGGACACAAGCAAGCGATGCGGTAGGATTCCCTTTGTGCCAGTGTGCAGCCCCGCAGAGCAAGCAGGGTCCCCCAACCTGCTGCAGAAGTTGAGGGGCAAGCCGGGAGGAGCAGGGTGCAGGGCAGCCCAGGCACAGCCCCGTACAGCGGCAGCGAACCTCAGCCCAGTGGAGCCAAGTGGGGAGAAAGGGTAAGAGTGAAGGAGCTGATGGGAGGCTTGGGTGCAGCCAGCACAAAAGAGGCTGGAGGAAACAAGTGCAGAAAGAAAGAGGCTGTGAGGAATCCTGGGGCTGAGCGAAAGGATGCAGAAGGCACCCAGGTGCAGGACCTGCTTCCCTGGTCTCGGCAAGGGAGGTGGGGCAGGATGAAGGAAACATCAGTGACAAGTGTTGACACCTCAGCTGAGGACAGCTAGGAAGTCTGGCGGAAAAAACAGCAATTGGTAAACTGAGATTTAAAAAAGGGGCAAGAGGGAGAGAAGCTCTTAAGTGGGGATGGGGAAGCTGAGAAGCTGTGCCCACTCTGTGCCCGATGACGTGTCCACCCACCAGCTGTGAACCCTCAGCAGAGCAGGGAGCGGGGGAGATCAGAGATCTGCTGAGCTCCAAGCAGCTGTGATAGAGGGAAATAGCAAAAAAAATGACAAATTTGTCCAGAATGGGAACATGGCAGGATTTTCCATTGAGAGGGATTCTATCAGGAAAATCAGATGTGTAACAGCCCTTAGGGGAGGAGTGGGCTGAGCAGGTCTAGGAGCCGACTCCAGGGTGTGCGGGTGAAAATAAGAAAATAGTAGGACATTGCAGAAAGGAGAAAACGGGAGCGTCTCGGACATTTTACTGGCCAAAATAAATCCTCTGTCAAACAAAACGTTCAGGAGATGAACCTCAAAGAATCAGCACAATCCTCTCCACTAATGCGCTGCTCCTCTGCACCACTCACACTCCACGTTCAGCTGTTGCCCCAGAAGTACGAGTTTGGTAGTAAACCGCACTCTGCGTAAAAGCACAGGCTTTGGCAGAACTGCTCTAGCAGGAAAGAAGAACAACAAGCATTCCCGAGCCAAGTGACAGTCCTACAGCTGCTGGGCTTGCTGGGGTCCGGTGGCAATGCCGCTGGAAACCCCTCGCTCCAGCCCATGCCCCATCAGGGCAGAGGCTGCCGTGGGGCGACCCACGGACAGGCAGAGCCCCAACTATCTTAGACAATGACATGCTTTAGAGCACAGGGATAATGATGTCGTGTTCCTCTGCAGCAAAGACCAGGATGGTTGGGACCTTGTAGTTCAGAGTTTGCTCTTCACGACAACAGCAAAAAAAACCAACAGAAAAAGAGCAGCACAGACCACTTATAACAGATTAGCCCCAGCAGCAGTTGCTTTTCTTGTAACATTCGCAGGTATTAGGAGAGCAGGTACCAACATTTTCTAATAACAAGCAGTGTCACGGGACAGGTTTTGTTTTTCTCGCCAGATTGGTTCAAACACGTGTGGCTGCCTCTGAGGTCAAGGTTGAGCATCTGAGGATGTTAAATATCCTTTATCAGAATAGTCCACAATACAGTGGTGAAAGAAAAAACCCCAGACCATGATGGAATTGTATAATAGGGTCAGGATTGTCTGCGATTCAGATATCACTAACAGTAAAGAAGCAGTGATGTCTGTAGAAAAATAATCCAATCATAAATTAATGATCTTTGATAGATATCAACATCTAAGAACATTTGCGGAATCTCTACTTAAAACAGGTTTTTAAAAGGAAGGATTGCATTCTGATTCATTTTGTGACACTTCCGGCACAGAATTTTGAAGTGAAGACTGGGATGGGATTTAATCATCATAAATACTTCAAG
Source organism: Eurystomus gularis (assembly GCA_013400335.1). Taxonomy (NCBI): domain Eukaryota; kingdom Metazoa; phylum Chordata; class Aves; order Coraciiformes; family Coraciidae; genus Eurystomus; species Eurystomus gularis. Next base: position 230,537 of record VZZY01019626.1, on the reverse strand, counting down.
CCCGAGGTACAGCGAAAGCAGCAGTAACTATGGCAACGTGGTCACTCCAGTAAGGCTAATGCAGATTATTTCCAGGGCAGTAGCCTTGTGTGTGCTCAGGAAGCAGAGGTAATGTTTGCTTAAAGCAATTCCTAATTTAAGGAAAATTCTTCAGGCAGAAGCTGTCTTGCACCCTTTGTTTCTGGCTTCAGCCTGCAAGTGTTTCATGATGGGCTGGACACGCACACAGGCCTGCGAGGAGGATGCAGATCCTGTTTCCAGAGAGATACTCGCGTACTGTGGCCGTCAGCCGGGCAGAGCCTCCGGCCGAACCCACCCTCTCATGCAGGAGGCTTTGGAAAGGGAGGCTGGAGGCAGCCAGGACGGACCGGCCAGGCACTGAGCGGTTTGTTAAAACCCTTCACGGCTTCATGCCAGTATTAGCAGCTGCAGCATTGCTGCCAGTGACCCGCTCAGAGCAAGGCAGCTCGTGCTGCATGACCCCGGATCTTCCTTGGTCTTTTTGCTTCCCGAGATCTCCGAAAGGCAGGATTCCCTCTGCCACACCTTGATGGAGTCGGGGAAGAGGGACCACCTGTGCCTTTGATGGGTTGCAGGACCCTTTGCAGCCTCTCTGGGAAGCTGCTGTAGCCCCCTCCCTGGTGATACTCCAGTTGAGGCTCAGGAGTCACCAGATGTGGGCTGTTCCCTGGGCTCGTGTCTCCTGCAGCAAACTGCAGGGAGCAGCCAGACTCGGAGAGATTGCTTCCACAGGAGAGCGCTCAGCCTCAGTGGGGTCATCTGTGGAATAACATCTATGAAATATGAACTAGGGAACCAGAATCGAGCCATGATGGCTTGTCAGCTCTGCTGGGCGCTGCTGAGCTGCTGGGTAGACTCCCTTGCACCCATCTCCCAGTGTAGGGATAAACTGGTTGGAAACACGTAATATGGAAGTTGTTTGTGCTGCCCTGCATCACCCTTGTTTTGAACCTTACACACTCTTTCCTGCCAGAAAAGTGCCGTTACTTTGTCACACCAATAAGAGAGAGAGAGATAGTTCTCTCGCCGTGCCCTGTCCTACCCAGGGCAGAGCTATCGGTCCTACAACAACGGCCTTGAGCCAACACAGCAGCATCAGGAATCTTTCGGAAAAGTGCTCTGCTGTGGGCAGCACCAAACAAGACTTGATGCAGCAAATTTACCACGAGCCGCTTCCACGATCTATTCGACAGGTTATTTGCAGTTTGCCTTCACTCCTGTCCCCGGGTAACGAGCCCATTTTTGCTGGGAGCTCTTAGCAAAGAAGGCTTCTTTGCCTCCCAAACCGTTCACATAGGAGGATGTCATTTGGGAGCCAACATGTTCCTTCTCAGGTGAAGCAATCCACAGTTCGCTTTTTATTTTTGTTTTGTTTGGGCTTGCAAGAGCTCAGCCATAAGTAGAAGGATATCTTCAAAAAATATGAGTGTAGTGTCTTTGAAGACATTAATATTCAGAGAATAAAAAGAGCACCCTAAAAATATGAGCCCGTCTGGATACCTGTCTTTTTGACGGTTACCATTTTTAAGCCTTTGTAGAAATGCTAGAATTGAGCACTGTGCTGGTCAATAATTCAAGTCACCGTAAGAAACGGGAATATTTACTTGTGACTAAAAGTGCGAGGTATTATGATAAACAACATGGCAGCAGCAGTTCTTCCCAGTAGCTATAATTCTCCTGTAAAAGGCATTTGAGTCACAACCTACTCAGAATTTGTGAGGCCAGAGTTGCGCTGCACGTTGCTTAAGCAGTTGTGAAAGGTCTCTTGCCAACAGTTTCCTGCTGAAGATCTGTTACCTCTCGTTCCCTCGGGGAGATTACCAAGACCGTGCGGTCAGAGCTGCGCCCTCGCTTCTCTGCTGCAATCTGCAGATTCTGCTGGTGCCAGCACAGCCGCGGCTTCAGGGAGAGGGCACCCAGCACCCACCCTGATGGCACCAGCACCCACCCTGATGGCACCAGCACCCACCCTGATGGCACCCAGCACCCACTCCAATGGCATGAAATGCAGCGGGTCAGGCGGCAGTGAAAGGTGGCTTGAAAACGCTCTTTTTCAGCATGGGAGCTGCCAAACTGACCCACGTCCTTCCTCTCAGAGAGGAATACCCACAGGAAAAGGCGGGAGGCTGTGTTGTCCCGGGGATTTTTAGGAAGGACATCACCTGCATGACACTGTCATTGGCATATTAATATCCAAGGTGGACATGCAAGTAGCTGTGTAAGTCCTGTCCGCAGGACAGTTTGGATGGAGTCCTTTGCCCTGTACGACTTGAGCCCACAAATTAGTGCTTTTGCACAACAGCTTTCAGGGAAAAGCAACAGGAACCTTGTTTCTGGTTCACTCCAGTGCTCTACTTCCTTAGATTTAATCTTGTACCTAAACCGCAGTGGCCCAGAGCCCTGCTCGGGCTAGTTGCTCCTGCACACGCCATGCTGAAGCTGAAGCTGCCAGAACGAAGCTGTTATTTATACTCCCACTAATTAAGAGTAAAGCTCAGTATGTAATATCTCGTGTGTGCCAGTCCCCATATGTCGTTGTTCCTCTGTCTCCATTTCCCCCCATTCTCCCGCTCCCCATGGCAAGGATTCCCTGCCCTGTGCCCAGGAGAAGCAGCTCCTCCAGGCAGCCTGGTGCCATCCCCTCTCCTGCCCACGGGGCCATGGCACAGCCGTGCCACTGGCCAGCCCGGCTTCTCACAGGCTCCAGGGCCTCCGTACAAACCTCTGTGGTTTGTTGCAGTCAGATCTGTGCTTTGGCCTGTGCTTTGCTCACATGCCATGGTGCTCTCCTCCCCTGGTGACCCACTCCCAGGAGCCCACCACAGTTTCAGTAGCAGTCCGTGTTTTGTGTCACCTCAGACAAGCTTCACTGGCCTTTCTTGCCCTTGGACCAGTTTTCCACAGCGATGAGCGCAGTTAACCCTGCCCGGAGCAGCGCCCGTCACACGCAGCACACACAGACCTTTGGCGGGCACGCAGTGACGGTTCGTTCCAAAGGTTCAGCTGTGACCATCCCCACGCCAAAGTTCCTGACCTCCAGCAGCTGAGGGTGGGGGCTCTGAGGGTGTCGGTCCCACCAAAGCCAGTGTGGGTCACTTGTCGAGCTGTGTTCTGCCATCATGGGGTGATTCTGCATGTGCCAAAGTGAACCCGGAGATTCATGTTCCACGGCCTCCTCCGCTCTGCCCTCCCAGAAGTACAGACGGGGGCACAGGAACGGAGCTGCAGCGCTGCTCTGAAAGCACTGCTGACGATTGTGAACTCAGATGACCCCCGCTACAGTAATTCAGATTATACATTTCTGATCTGCGCCATTGGCATAAACTGAACTTTGCCAGAACCAAACTTGCCAAGAACTGTTTGTTTCTTTTTAAAGAATATTAAGGCTTTGGGGATTTTGGTACAGAATATAAGTTGTGGCTTAAAATACATGATGTCCACATACAAAAGAAATAAAGCCAAGAAGTCCAGCACTTATAGCCACCCACTGGATTTAAGTTAGCTAATTTGATTTAATTGGTTTCTAAGGGGAAGGAAGAAAAAGCAGCACAGGAATTCTTGTCCCAGGAAGGCATGATTTCTATCTGAAATGTAACACAATTAGTGGAGTAGGATTCAGTTACTGAAGGCAAAAAAGGAGGCAAATCAAGAGTCAATTGAGTTGCTGGAAAATTTAATATCTCGCTGTCATCTTTGTTCTTAGTAGAGAGTTGCTGTAGCAACAGGCCAAAAAAAGAACTTGTACTGGAGGAGGAGCTTGCTGCTCTTTTAAAAACGTCTTATCATCCCTGAATTCCTGTTTATGGACCATCAGTCACACCCAGCACTATCAATGACTATAGACACAAGGACAGATCCTGCAGATATTAAGCCTCTCACACAAAGAACGGTGTTTTCACCCCTCTCAGTAGGTTATACGATGGCAATTTTCTTCCGTAGGCTTGAGCCCATTTTTCTCAGGTGGAAGACGCAGGAGCCCTCAATCCATCTGCATCCCCAGGGACTCTGCACCTCGTGGATTAGGACTGCTTGTGACTACGCAGCCCATAAATGAGAAACAGCCCGTCCTGCTGTTTCCCTTCCCAGCGATGCAGGCAGCAGAGGAGGACAGGGCATGGGCAGCAGACTGACCGCAGCATCTCTGGGGCTGGTTCCCCAGGGCAGACCCCCCCAAGACCTGCACACCAGGTCCAACCAGCACCAAGGACCTGCTCAAGCCCGGCACCGTCAGTCAGGCACGGACTTGCTTTCTGACATTTGGGTGGCTGCAATTTATTGTTTGCAATCTAGTCACACATGATCTCTGTTTCTCCACCTGCAATATGAAACCCATTAATCCCATTTTCAGGTACTTTGGGATCCAGACCTCATAAGGGCAGGATGGCCAAAGCCTGGACCTGCTCTGGTCACGGTTGGAGGGTGGCTGCACAGGAGCTTTGCCCACGGATGGGTGCGTGTCCCTGTGAAATGGGCCCTCTACCCCCTGCCCTCAGCCCAGCAGGACCAGCATCCTCCTAGCCTGGGCACAATGGTCCCCGAGCATCCCTGCAACAAAACAGAGTCATAGAACCACATAATTGTTTAGGTTGGAAAAGGTCATTGAGTCCAACCGTTCCCCCAGCACTGCCAGGGCACCACTAACCCCTGGCCCTCAGCACCACATCTCCACGGCTTGGAAACCCCTCCAGGGATGGGGACTCCACCACTGCCCTGCCCAGCCTGGCACAGCCCTTCACAGCCCTTTCAGGAAATAAACTGTTCCTCATGAACAACCTACACCTTCCCTGGCACAACTTGAGGCCATTTCCTCTCGTCCTATTGCTTTCCTCACTGCACATCACAACACATCCACCTTACATGATACTTGATTTTACTCACCAACAATGCACAGAAATAAGGGTCGATGATCCTTCCCCCTCATCCCGTGCCTCGCCGGGGCCAACATTTCCACCAGCACTGCCCGTTGTTTGGCAGCAGTGAGGGGCACGAGGCAGGAGGAGCATGCGGGCGGGCATGAGGCCCACTGGGACAGAAATAGGGCTTGATCTGGGACACTGAGGGCTCAAGCAGACCTCTGTTCCATGTCTCTAAATGGAGTGAGCATTCCTGCTTTCTTCTGGGGGACGCTCTCATGTCTATGATGCCAGGCCTGTGTGGGGGCTTGTATCATTGCTGTCCTGCCCCTCTTAACGAGCACTGTCCACTTACTGCAGAGATTCAGACTATTTTTATGGTTTTTTTAAACTTCAACCTGTTGTTCCTCATCCCAGCATCTCTGTCAGTCCTGAGCAGTGCTGCGAAGCAGCAAGTCCTGGTATCGGGGTGCAGGGACCCCAGCACCCACTGCAGCTCCCTGGAGCAGCCCATGGCACACTGCCCTTGCCAAGGCAACCCCAGGCTGCCTTCATCCCCCTGCTCCCGATGGCTTGCACCCTGGTTTGCATTTCTCACTGGAATCACTCAGGTCTGTTGTACTTGAGGCAAAGGATCCACAAGTACCTGCTGTTGGACCCAGCTGCTGGGGAGGGGGAACCCCCACGCCCCACAGGGACCCCGAGCCCCTCGCCCCTTTGTTTGGCGGCCGGTGGCAGCAGCCTCTGCCTGCTCCCGCAGCGATGGGGGCTTCCAGCAGGAGAGGGGAGAGGAGAAAAGGAAAAGCCTGGGAAACTGAGACTGCACTGTGCTGCTCACACAAAGCGCTATTGTTCGGGGGGCTCCGAGATGCATTTTAGTAGGGCAGCCTGTCCTCTGCGGAGCGCGGCTCACAAGCCGAAGGGAAGCCGCATGCAGGGCCTTCTGTCTAAAGTGACAGCGATTGATGAAGGAAAAGGGGCCAAATGGAAAACACGCCTTTCAGGGAGAGTTTAGCCCTCTCATTAGAGCTGAATGCAGCTGGCCAAAGGGGCCTTCTCGTAGAGAAGCCCGGGGCTCCAGCCACATTCACAACTTCATTGTAAATTCCAGCACGATGGTGTCATTTCCTGAAACAGAGTGGAAAGTTTGGGGGGTTTTTTCAGCACCCCTTCTCAGTAAGACAGGCCTGAGGAGCAAGCCCTTCCTCTCCTTTGTGTGCTCCCCAGACCTGCTCAGGGAGGGGAAGGGGGAAAAAAAAAAGCAGGCAGCGCTTTTTTTCCTTTTGAGAAAGAATGATCACAGAGGATCTTGCCCACCTGTTTGATTACAGAGGCTGAAAGGTTCGGTTCTAATGCCTGAGCTCTCAGTTGCATGGTAGCAGCCCACCTGGAGGAATGAGCTTTTTTTGGAACACAGGCACGGCACAGAGAAATGGGTTCAGTGCATTATTCCTGACTGTTCATCCCATGGACTGTCTGCCACTGGGCACAGGCAAGGAAACACCAACACTTCCAATTGCAACTTGCTTCCCTAGTTCTTGGCTTCAGTATTACTCTAACTGACAGGGATTCTTCCAGTTCCCCCCACCAACTCCACTGAATGCCAAGTAGCTCAGGACAATCACAGCTACAGGAGCCGAGGGCAGCGTGGAGGGAAGCAGCCTGTGCGTTCAAGGGCCGGCTCGCCGGGGGTTCGCTGCGAAGGCAGAGAGAAAACTGTTCAGTCTGCGCTACTCAGCACACTGTTTCTAGTGGGTTCTGTTTCCTCGACCAGCCCCTTCTGCTAACGCCCAAATGACACTCGGACTTGCTTTGTACGGTAAAGCCATCCCTCAGTACACAGCACACAGCCGTGGGGGTGCTTTTGTGTGTGCACATGGTGAAAAAGGGAGAACACTGGTAATTAATATGGTTGTTGGTGTACAGTGAGGTCCTAGAATAAACCCCATTGTGATGGATTGGCTTAACATAGAGAAGAAAAAGAGAGAAAACGGAGAGGAGAGGAGAGGAGAGGAGAAGAAAGAGAAAAGAAAAGAGAAAAGAAAAAAGAAAAGAAAAGAAAAGAAAAGCAAAGCAAAGAAAAGAAAAGAAAAGAAAAGCAAAGCAAAGAAAAGAAAAGAAAAGAAAAGCAAAGCAAAGAAAAGAAAAGAAAAGAAAAGCAAAGCAAAGAAAAGAAAAGAAAAGAAAAGCAAAGCAAAGAAAAGAAAAGAAAAGAAAAGCAAAGCAAAGAAAAGAAAAGAAAAGAAAAGCAAAGCAAAGAAAAGAAAAGAAAAGAAAAAGAGCACTGAAGGAAAAGGATGAGAGCAGTAGTGCACAGAAGAAGAAAAGAGAGGCAGAGATAAAGCAGAAAGTCACTGGCTACCTGCCCCAAGCCTGCCAGCATGTTCAGCCGCCGCGGGTCTTGCTGGCGTCCCTCCCTGACACAAGGCACAGCCTCTGCCGCGGTGCCACCACGCTGCACCGCCAGCACCAGGGCCTGGGGAGCACAAGGGGGTTCCGTTCTTCTAATAAAGCCGCTGCTTCAGGGCTAGAGCAGCTGATCCTCCCTGTTTCAGCAGAGTCGGGGTTAATCTGCGCTTCACTGCCAGCTTGCTCTGCCTGTGTCCTACAGGCACAGCCCTGCCGATGGAAAACCTGAACCCAATGAGGTGCGGATGGAGACACACCTTCCCAATGAGAGGAAAGGCTCATTACTGCAGCAGTACAAATCAGATGTTCATGGAACAGCTGAAGCAACATAAGCACTTTGCTAGTATCTGCTCTATCAGCATGCCTGGAACCAGCCAAGCACCCTTCCTGGATCCGCAGAAGGTCTTGGGCGGATGTCCACAGCAATGGGGCATCGCCGTGCACAAGCCATGTGCTACCAGGCTCTGACAAGGGTCACTGGCCCGCCTCTCAGCTGCGAGGACAGCGATGCTCCCTGCAGCTCACTGCAAACCTGGCACCTTCCCGCACGCTGCAGCGGGGAAAGCTGCGGGGCCCGGCGCTAGCACAGGACAGGGTTCACAGACCCCACTCCGCTCCCACCATGGGGACACTCCTTCTACCACGGGAACGGGAGCAGCCCACGGGTGAATAGAGGGAGCAGTGTTTAACCACCACAGTCATTAGCTGCAGGCACATCTGCCTGGGCCCTGACGTGGTCTCCCCTGGTCGTGCTGCAGAAGGCAAAGCCACTCCAGAAGTGAAGGACAACAACCTGGGGGTTTGTGCCTTGTTTTTAAGGCTCTGCTTTCTTCCCCCTGTTCCTAGCACCACGGTGCTTTGGGCTTGAAAATTTGTGTGCGTGGTGCATCTAATTTGATTTTTATCTGTTTTGTCTCCCTCTTTCTCCATTGCACAGTACATTAGGCTTTTGTTCCAATGCAGTTAAGAGCAGATTTACTGTGTGATGAGACGCTGCCGAGCAGTAGCTGGCAGACCTTCACCGCAAAGACAAGTGTCACAACTAGATATGCTGTTGATAAGGTGGGGAAGCTTTCACAACAGGGGGACCCAGGAGAGCAGGGGTTTTCAACAGCAGCAGCAAACCCAGTTGTATCTGAGGAGGTTCTTCTGGTTGGAGAGCTGCACTACGCAGGGCTGAAGTGCTGTGCTTGCTAGAGCTGCAGCAACTGTGTGGGACTGTGTCAGGAAGAGTTCTGACTAAAATAGCAGCCCTGCTGTTGTTCCATGACACCCTGATGTTTGGTTTCTCCTTTCCCTTTTTTCAAGCTCGCCATGTGTTGACTGACTGTGCAGCTTCTGCAGCTCTGTGAGACATGAGGGTGGGCAGAGAAACAGCCTGTTTGTCACCAGAGCTCTGTCCCAGCAGGCCCCCGAAACGCGCTGCGGGTCGGCCTCGGCAGAGCCATGCATCACACCTCTGTGACCCAGGCTGGGACAGTTCCTCTCGTGATGCTGCTTGAGGAGGTGCATGTGAATCTCTCCTTTTAGATGAAATCTGGAATGTCCTGACATGCTCTAAGTGCAGCCACCATTGCTTACCAGAGACAAAGCCAACAAACAACTTTCCAGCCTCCTGCTCCCAGGCAGCATGACCCAAGCTATGCAGGATCTCACAGCATCTTCACGACCACATAAGAAGCTCCCTCCTATAGGCACTGAACAGTACCACTGACCCTCTCATCTAATATTTGCTCATCTTCTCATTCTCTTTTCACTTAAAAGTAAGTATGTGTGGAACAGAGGCTTTGCCTGGGACTTCAGTTAGTTTTTTCCCCAGGCGGAGATGCAGATAGCCCAGAAAGAGGTATAGAAGAAGACTCCGAGTTGTCTGCAGCATTAGCAGCTCCTTTCTCTTCCACTAGACTAAAGAAAACAGTGCTGGGAGATGCGGTTCTTCCACCATCCTGGCAGTTGCTGTCCCTTGTTTCTGTAAGCCTTGGCATCCTCCCCATGTCCCCTTTCGCTCCTGGTCTACGTTCTTCCCAGAGCTGTTTCATTCCCAGCTTTTGGCATCCAGCCCTTGGCATGCACTTAAGAGGAGGAAATTGAGCTGACACCAGCACCAGAGCCTGCTGCAGCCTCACAGAGAATATGCTGTATGCGCACGGACCCGGGCCAGCGCAGAGCGAGCACTATTTCCTGAGCAAATCACCCAGCAATGTCACTCGTTTCATAACCAGCAAACTTGAGCCAGGCCATAGAAGAACAGCATGCAGAACACTGCAGCCCTCCGACTGCAGATGTCTTTAAAATGCTACAGAAACTCTGCATCAACAAGATTTTTGCTCTAACATGTTCCGCACAAAATTAAATACCACTAATTCACAAATGGGTTGCTACGTAAGTGCGGTTCAGGTTTGAAGGTGAGGGAAGAGCTGTTGCTCCCTGTTCCCTCAGCTGTCACTTCTCATGGAAACCAGCTCCAGTTCACAGAATATCCAGGTTAAAAAAGATGAACCAGGTCAGCAGAAACAGTGACTGACACCTCCATGCTCTCCCGCGCCATGAAAGCACCAGGGAATCACCCGGCAAGGAAAGCCACAAATTCGAGAAGACCGGCACCTTCCTAAAGTTCACTTCCACGTACTGATTTACCCCAAAAAATAACACCCAACTGATGGAACAGCACTTTTCATTCCCATTCAGGAGCCACATCTGACATCCTGCAGCCTAACACTGCAGGTTGTTTTTCACTGCAGTCTTCACCAAAGTGTGGGGAAGTTGGTCCCCTGGAAACTGTATCACACACACATTAAATACACCACACATTACACATCACAAGTATAACTTGCCACCAAGGCAAACAGCAAAAGCCGTAGCACAGGTGGGTAACAGGGGTAACTCTACAGAGGGATTTTTATGCCCTCCAAAACAAAATCTTATGGATAGGAAGTTGGGTGAACGATCTGTATCAGGAGCAAGTGGGATTCATTATTCCAAAAGGGTCATCCTCTGGCCCTGTGAGACGAGTTTGGCGATCTGTCACATTTCAGAATTCCAAAATAACAACTCTTGATTCTCTGGCTTTGTTGTTTTGTAGCTAAGAGAAATCTCTGTCCTGTGCTGCAGAGGTTCCCTCAAGCACAGGGCGAGGCACGCTGCTGGGGCTGCACTAGAACGTGGCCTGGCCAGAGGATTGGTGTCCACAGCCCAGGAGACTAACAAGCGAGGAATTACTGTGACAGCTGCAAGGATTTCATAGAAGCCACACTAGATGAAAGAAGTCTGCTTCTAACAGCTACGTAGTCATGGATATAGAACAAACAAATCACTAAATTGCAGAAAAACAGTGAGAAAATTTAAACCTGGAGCTTGTTCTAGACTCTGCTCCCTGTGGAGTTGCACAACTTCCCCAGTTTCTCTTTAAAATACCTTCATAATGTAATGCCAGATAGCTCGGGTTCAAGTGAAGTCTGGATTCCCTGCAGCTGATTTCACAGACTGAGTTCAACAGTATCTAACTGCAAAGGAATCTCCCCGTAGCCTTTAAAAAATGCAGCGCTCTAGAATCTGTTAAGTAATTGGAGAGATATCTGCTTTAAAAGAATGTTCATCACAGTGCAACAACGCTGAGAAGTTCCTACACAGAGCAGAACATGCCAGGGGTTTGTTTCTGGCCTAAAAGAGCACGTAAATGTACGAAGAATTCATACAGATCAGTGGTGCTTCATCAGACCCCAACGGTGACAGCAGTTTTGGGATGGGAACTTTATTATCAAATCTGAGGTTTTATCTTACTTATATCATCTTTTAAAAATTACTCAGGATGAAGGCGCAGCAGCAAGCATGCGTTTTACTCAGGATTACTTCTCTTCCTGGAAGAGGAAGGTCTGTCCACCCTCAGCGATATGAAGCACGTCTATAACTCCACAGGCCATCATGTGAGCTGTGCAAGTACCGCGGACGGAAGGAACTGCTGCAGTTGGCAGAGAACAGATAGCGGGAAACGCAGCGTGTAAACGTTGCTGTTTCTCATCACAACATTCCCTGCACTGCGCTGCCAAAAGCAAAGGGGACCACACTGCAAGCAGGCTCCTTCCCAATCTCGAACGCAGACAGGACGGATAGCAAGGTCACAGGCAGCGCAGGAGGGTCCAGTGGCAGAGCACGTGCAGCCGGTCAGGCCACAGCTTGAAGCAGCAACTGCCAGCATGTAAAATAAATGCGGCGGAGAGGGAATGGGTGGGGAAAAAAGTCACAGATTTCCCTGCTTTGCTCCAAGGCTTTCCAGCTGGGCCTGGCGGGCAGCTCCCATCTGGCAGGCAGATCCCGAGCCCGCGCTGCAGCGGGGCTGCGTCCTCCTGCCTGCCCCGAGGAGGCTGAACAGCAACTGGCCTGGCTGCCCTGCTCTCTGCCGCGCTGTCTGGTCCCTTCGCTGTCAAGTGCTCCAGAGGAGACAGCCGAGGTCTGAACACTTCCTTTGGGTTTTTCACTTGGTTTAAGCCAGCATTTTCATAGCAGTAACTGGAAGCTGTTAAGATAAATGCAGCAGAGCGCACAGTGCAAAGTCCTTGTGTAGTAGAAGTGATGGTTGAGAACAGGAATCCCACTGCCACGGAGATGTTCACACTCAGAACAAACACAGGCAGACTCCAAAGCGGGTGGTGGGTCTTTTAAACAAGCGAGAAAGAGATCACAACTGTGTTTTTTTTAATGGTCACTTCCCCTGTTCTCTCTCTCTTTAAAACAGGGGTGAAGGTACTGAACTTTTTTTAAAGAATGTTTTCAGAGTCTGACAGCAGTCACACAGTGACTAAACCTCTTACTAGCTCCTCTTGCTCTTGTTCCTAGATGTAGAACAGAAATTCCTTGTAGTGTCACCATTTTGAATCCCCAGAACCTCCCATTGCCGCCTTCTTCCACCTCACATGCCCTAGCCAGGTGAAAGCACACAGTCCATTTTCCACTCCTTACTCTCTTTTAATTGTCTTTCTGTGCGCAGGAGTCAAGTGTTCTCTCCACATGATAATTTATTTTTAAGAGAGTGAAGCACAGATGGAAGTGTCACCTGAATGATTATATTGCTTTCACTGTTCTTCATGTACAAATACCCTGAAAAATTACTTGTAAAGACCTGAGTTTTTTCCATCCAGCAATCTCAAAGCACCAAGGAGCACCAGGTTAGTGCAGATGGGACGTGACTGTCATGCGAGGCTGTTCACTGCCCACCATTCTCACCTTGGTTGCGTTCTCTGTTTCATACAGCTGCAGCATTCACTCCTCTCACTGTCCGGATGATCTCTGACTTGCACCTGCTGGTGCTCCTGGAGGTGAAAACGACTCTGTAGGCAATGGAACAGAGTTCACTGAACAAATGAAGCACTTGCCACACCCCACTGAAAGGCCGAGGTGGATTTGGACGGATCTTGCGCTGCAGATGCTGTATCTAGTTTCATTCTGTGTGTTACACAGACTCAGTAAGATCCACAGAATCACAGAATCATTCTGGTTGGAAAAGACCTTCAAGATCATCGAGTCCAACCACTAGATTCCGTCACTTTGTTCATGGGAACCCCCTTTCAGAGTGACTCACAGCAAGAGCAGCTTCCTGCCAGCACAGGCTCCTGCCACAGTCGCTTCAGAGCAGCTCTTCTGCTCTGCGAAATCCAAAGCACAGGGACATGATTCCAAAGGTACTTTTTTGTGCAAATAGAATTCAAGTAGGTGATGAAGTGGTTTGTTTCATATGTTAAAAGACAGTGCTGGCTTCCCGCTTAAAAGCAGTTATGTTTAAAATAGAAATGAATTTTTACTAGTAGATTAGTTTAATAGATTTTTAAAAATACAACCTGAAACCTCAGGCTCCTCCAAAGGACTGTTAAGTGTGTATATGCGTGCCAACCTTCCTTTAAATATTCTGCATGGAGGGATTTCCTTTTAGGAGCATAATTCAAGTCAAATATGTAGGATATATTTGAAGAAATCAGATTGCAGTTAAGCTAGACTGTTCACAGTCATATTCAGCTGCAGTGCCCGTACAGGTCACACACAGGCTGGGAGAATTCTCAGCAGTCATTGTCACAAAGTTGTCACTCAGATTTTTGCCAGGCTTCTGCTGTTTAAGAAGCTGTAACTTCCCAGTGAAGTCAAAGGAGGCTCCCTGCACTGCGCACACGGCGTACGTGGTACACAGGACTGATCAATCCCCGATCCATACACCACCCCAAGCATCCGGGGAGCCTGTTTGAAATGCACAAAAATTGTTTTGCTTTTTCTACCACAGAAGTGACCAACAGTGAGATGGAAACCATCAACTAGCCACGAACAAAGGCCTGAAACAACAGTGTTATGTATGGACAGTTTCACTGGCAGGTGCTTCTCACAATGCCTTCAGAGGAAGAGAGAGGTCAAAGCACGTACGTGCCACCACTGAGTACAGCAGCCTGCTTCTGTGGGAAAGAGGCTGGAACTGATTTTTCCTAGCTCAAAATGTCAGAGAGAGCAGGATTGCTGAGCATCTGATACATCTTTGGAGTGTCTGGTTTGACGTGGCAGGTGTTAGAACAACAGCTACAGGAGTCTCACGAATCCTCGCATCCCCAGAGTAGGGTCACAGGGAGTTTAACAGCAGGTAAATTAACAGAACTCTTCTGATACTGCAATACATTATAGATCTTGCAAGATTCCATCCTAGAGAATAATTTAAAAGACTTTACAAGATAGCTTTTCTGAAAAAAAAAAATAAATAAATAAAATAAAAGAGACTTTACAATCTATTAGACTCTGTTCTGGCCCCTAAGTGATATTTGGCAGGTCTTTTAATATGCAAGCCTCAATTTACTCGCTAGTAAATTAGCTGTAAGGAAAACAAAGCTTCACATGGAAGGTATCAGTAAAACACAAACGCAAAGGATGAAGATGCTTGGTGCTCGTGGTACCTCACAGAGGCATCAGTAGCATCAGTATCCTTCTGGACTCAGGAATGAATCAGACACATCAGATGTAACAGGAAACACAATGATGGGCGTTGCAGGGTCACAACAAGGTGATCCCCCCCCCCCACCTTCTGAGGCGTGACTAAGAATTAAGAATTCTGAATTTAGAATGAGGAATGGGACTAGCAGGGACCTCCTTCTCCACAGCTCCCGTGTCAGCAAAAGGAGTGTAGGCACCCACGTGTCAGGGAAGTCTCTTCCACCCCATGCTTCTTTGGCCTTTGCATGGCTGAGGAGCGGGGAACAAACTTCTGGTGTTTTATCTCAATATTTATTGCTGCATTTCAACCTTTGTGCCATGGACAAAGACAGAAGATTGTTCCTTTGCTCTTAGCCTTATGGTTTTTTTAAGTGGTGTTACCCTTGTACATACCTCCCCCATTTCCTTCTCCCTTTTTTTTTTAGGAAAAGACAGTTCCAGTTTGGTTAAATCTTCTTAGAATTCATGCTTTTTAGGCCATGCTCCTTTCATCTTTTAAATACTCTCCATTTTTTGGAAGTGCAATGCTCAGAAGAAGGAAGAGCCAAGGCTCTGTGAGAGCCGGCACGAGCAGGCAGATTGCACCATCTGCTCGCAGGTCGTACCCTCGTGTCCATCACCCCAGCACGGGGGCTGCCTGTTCTCCCAGCGTGTCACTGCTGGCTCACACCCACTTGTGATCTACTGTTGTCCCCAGGTTCTGTTCAGCAGATCTGCCCCAGCAGTGCTTGCTCCCCACCGCAGCCTGCACTGCTGCTGCTGCATTTCTTCGCTCGAGAGAGCACGCAGAATCACAGAGCCACAGAATCATTTAGGTTGGGAGAGACCTTTAAGGTCATCAAGTCCAACCGTTCCCCCAGCACTGCCAGGGCACCACTAACCCCTGGCCCTCAGCACCACATCTCCACGGCTTGGAAACCCCTCCAGGGATGGGGACTCCACCACTGCCCTGCCCAGCCTGGCACAGCCCTTCACAGCCCTTGCCAGGAAGAAGTTGTTCCTCATGGCCAACCTCAAGCTCCCCTGGCACAACCTGAGGCTGTTTCCTCTTGTCCTGTCACTCCTCACTGCTGACCAGCACTGTGGTTTTCAGCTCATTTCAAATCCTAATCCTCTCCTCCAATGCTTCTGGAGTCTCTTCAAGCTCAGTGTTACCTGAACACCCAGTAAAGCCTTTTCTCTAGTCTATCACCAAACCATTAATGAAAATACTGAACACAGCCAGCAAGCCAGGAGGGTGTGGGTGTGGGACAGCACAATACCTGGATGGAGAACAATGCAGACTACGCTGGGTCATTACTCAAACAGATGGAGTAACCTTGCATGTGCATCCCCACCCTGCATCCATGCTGGGTCATGCAGCCGCTCTGGCGGTGCCCGTACAACACAACCCGTCCCCTGCCACATGATCTTCACGTGTCTACTGTGTGACAGACAAGGACCGTGCCCTCATCGCAGGGCTGCGCCACCCCAGCCCTGCCAACAGACAAAGCCAGCTTTGTTGTGTGGTGAGCAGTCACAGCTCTCACCGCGTAACGCAGGATGCCAGCTCCAGGGCCACCCAGCAGCAGAAGCACCCTTGGATGGGACAACCGGGAGCAGACGTCAGGCCAAAACACTGCTCTGGAGTTCTGCAGGAACCCACACTTGGTGCAACACGCACACCCTGGGCAGCTCCTCTCCGGAGCAATTCTGTCAGAGCAGGGAATTCGGAAAAGGACAAGGAGGGATTTGAAGGACAGATGAAAATGGCATTGTTTATCCTCAGCAGCAAAGAATGTTACAAAATGTTACAAATTGTTACAAAGTGTTACAAAAATGTTACAAAGTGTCTGTTATGTTACCAAAACATACTAAAAGAAACATTCCAGAGACAGGGATGGGCAGAATGGAAGCTCATGATGTTGGCAGCACTAAAAACAACAAATAAATAAGAAAGAAATAAACAAAAATAGTGGTAAATTTCAACAGCCACTAGAAAATGTGCGCCCTAGCCTCTTAATACCTAATCAGACTGAGAAGAGTCTTATCAAAGAATATCAGAGGACAAAAAACTCAGCAAAACTCAAAAGTATTTATTGGAATAAAAAGAGCAGAAGGAAAAATAAAAGTGGATGCTAAAATGCGGACTAAATTTCATGTGCCTGAAATCAACCTGGCCAGTAACAACTGTGACGGTTCCTGGCCTGCTACAGAACCATCCAGTTCTGGCGACAGAAGCAGTTTACAGTGACGTGGGGATTCACAAACTTCCTGTAGGACCAGTCTGTTTCAGTGAGGAGAAACCATCTGGACTGGTTTACGCTGGGCCAAGGCTGGCAGGGATGTGGCAGTCAGGGCGAGGAGAGCTTCCCCAGCAGGCACAGCCAGCCTACCGCTGACACCAACCAATTCTGCCAGTGGAAGGACCTTTACTATTATGTCCAGGGAACTGGTTTGGGGTTTCTTCTTTTCCAGAACCGTCCATGTCTCTTCTACAAACACACAACAGTCTCCTTGGCAGTCCAGCTGCACTGCCTTTGCTCCATCAGCACAGCCTTGGAGAGGCAGACACGTCCCTCATCATTCAGGAGAATTTTCTGCAGAACGGGCAAAGGCGGGTGGGCCGGGTACCAGGACAGTGACTTCCCAGTTATGTCCTGCACCGCAGCAGCACGCTGGGCACAGCACCTCTGACAGCTCAGGCAACCACAGCTGCAAACCGCCAAAACACCATACCCTCGGCAGGGCTGTGGAAAGCCACCAAAGAGCTGGAGCAGAGTTAGAGCAAGGATGGAGCTCTCAGGATTTCAGTTTAGTGGAATTTATTTTATTAGAGGGCAGAAGGGGCAGGGGGGGGAAATTCAAAGCAAAAAGATTCTATGGGCTTTATTCCCCTCTCCTCCCACTATGGCTGTGATTGGACCATCTGATAATATTTTGCCTTCAGACTTCTCCTCATAAAAGTATGAAACAGATCTCAGCTTCAGAAAAGCACGTATCCTGCGACAGTGCACTCCTTAAACCAGCCAGAGGCTGCGAATTGAACAGCAGCGACTGGGACAAGCAGCTCTCCAGTTCGGATTCTCATTATTACAACTCCCTTTTGATTAAACAACTTTCTTAAAGTAGCAGAGGGAAAGCAGAAGATTTGCTTCCTTTCAATCACCCACCGGCCAGTGGCAACGGCCTCTTCCCGCAGCCATTCTCCTGTGTGTGGTCTCCTTCATCAAGCTGCTTTATTTAAAACATGTGAAGGAGGCGGCTTGCTCTGAAATGCTGACTAAAGCTGAAACACACATGAAAACCCCTCAGCCACAGGAAGGATCTGAAAAGTCCTTCTGATTCGGGCCTCTCAGCCGAAGGCAACATTTTATTATACACATGTACATCCACAAAGAAAAATGAAAACCAGCGAGCTGGCGATGGCCAAACCCTGCTTTGGTAGCAGCAGAGGCAGCGTGCTGAGAGCGCGTTCCTCTGCCGCGCTGCAGGGAGAACGGGCCTGTTCATTCAGAAAAACGTGACACAGGCTGATCCCCACAGTCTCCTGATGGAAGGATCAGCACATTTGCGGTGTTCAATAAATGCTGAGTGCTGTGGCCAAGCGTGATGCCACGCGCAGAAGTGCACCAAGTTCCAATACTGGTGTTTGCCCAGCCACGTGTGCTGGTTACATGAGGAAGTTTTGACCCATGGTGGAAGGACGTGACATCCCAACAAAACTAGGAGCTGCTTCTCTCAGCAGCCACCTGATGACGCTTCGCTGTTTCCATTAAGAACTCCTAAGGAGACAAACTTCCATCATTAATGGAGAACGTTTTACAAACCCAAGCAAGTCTTGGCAGTGGCACAGCAGGTCCACTACACACACTTAACGACCTCCTCTACTGACAGCAGTGAAGCCTGGCTATGTTTTATGGTAATTTATTCCAAGGGACTTCCATTCTGCCCCACTGCAGGCAGGGAAGCCGTCACGGCTGTTGTCCAGTGAAGGCAGTTTCAACGATGGATGGACTGAATATTGCACAAACCTGCCTTGGGTTTTGAAAGATGGTGTTTGAATGACTCTGCCCAAAAATCCTGTCGCAGGGTGTCCTATCACAAGAAACAAATGGGTTTGTGTGTAAAACAACCCTTCCCCCTTTCTCTTCCCGAAGGAAAGTGAGCCCAGGTACAAGGACAGAAATCTTAAAAACACATTGTGGGTTTGCTTCCAGAGCTGTTAGAAATAAGTGTAGGGATTATTAGTTCTCCAATCTCTAAAGCTTATGCTAGCTCAGCAGGCACTTTGACAAATCCCCCTTTTCTGGATGTCAAAGCAGATTCAAGACCATGAAGTTGTATCCCTGAAGGGAAGAGAAGAGCTCCTGTACTGTGCAAGCTCTTCTCTTCCCCACATAGGCCACTGAGACAGCACAAAGGACTGGAGCCCATTAGACCTGTCTGACTGGTTTGCAGCTTGTACCACAGGCTATCTATGGACCGTTTGTTCAGACCTCACCAGCACCATTTGAGGTTAAAATCCCATGAAAAAAAATGAATTGTAAACTACTTAATCTTTGCTTTCTTTTTAATTTGTGTGTGTGTAAGAATCTTCTCTTTCCTCTGTCATGTCACAGCAAACTTGATGGCAAGAGATGCTCATAGGTCAGGAGGTTATCTGAACAAATCCCCATGCTAACCCTCAGTTCTGTAGTAAATCCACGGCCGCTTTCTGTGTGGCAGTGAAGTACCGCAGAAAGGGGAGTAAAGCCAGTACCAAAAAGCACAGAGCAAACGTGACATTTGAAGAGGAAGTGGTAAAGCTGTCGCCCAGGTCCCCTGAAAGCAGCACTTTGTTACAGAGGTCACAGAAGGAAAGAGCCTGACACCCTCACATGCACTGCTCACTGAAAAGCTTTCTATGCTGCTGATAACACCTTTTTACTGAAGGAGCAAACTTCTGATCTCACTTTCAAAACACCAAACGGGATGCCTGGCAAGTTTGCTGTTACTCCTGAAGGAATCAGAGCAACAACGAATGGCAGCGCAGGGCTCAGCGCTGTTCAGCCAGCTCGCTTCTAACGGCAGCTGGCAAAGCACGCACCACAGCAAGGCAACCACTGAAGGCCCACCAGATACACACGTTTACCAGTGACAAGTGCTGGGACTGAAGAAGTGACAGGGAGATTAAAACAGGATTTAATTCTCTAAGTCGTTCATGATAGCTCAGAATCAACAATCAGAGCAAAAAACCTTATCCAGGGGTCGGAAAATCACAGCGCTAGGCTTTCATAGGGAGCCTTCACGCTGTCATTTACAGAGGCGTTTAATCACCATACCTGAGCAAACTAACCTGCAAGTGCCAAGGGCTTCTGTCTAGGCGAGCAGTTCCCCACCTAAGGAAACTTCACACCTGCACCCCTGGCCATCCCTGGCAGGAGCAGTACCCCACGGATGCTGTCTCCAGGACGCTGCCGTAGCTCTCGGTGCACTAGAACTACTATACAAATCAAACTACATCTGTAATTTGCAAGTTCAAACCTGACCAGGAGTCATGAAATTGGCTCCATCCTTAAAAGTTCAAAGAACATTGGTTTTCACATGGTATGCCAACCCCACACTGTTGTAAAATACATCAAGATCTCATCCCAGTCGTGAAAGAACTTGATTTTTGTCTGAAAGATCCCGCAGTTCTCATTCTCAGGGTCACTAAGGATCCCCATAGAAATGGCTACAGGATCTGTTCTGTCGGAATACGAACTGGAAGAGCCTCTTCTCTCACACCCCTGCCTTGAATTGTCCTTCCACCACGAGGCAAAGCCAACACCTACTTTCCAGCTAGCCAGCAAGAGCTTCAACTAGGGGATTTGATGAGGAGCACCCTGTGCCAGCATCTGACGTCAGTAATGGACCGGTGAAGGTGTTGCTTTGAAACAATGGAAAACCCTGCTATTTCATAGTTTCAAGCTGTTAAAGCATGTTTTAAAAAGCACCCTCTGGAGCCAGGAGGCAGCCCTTTGAGATATCACACAGGGCTTCAAGAGAACAAATTAGAAGCCACAAACGGTCTACTCTGTATTTCTGAAAATTATCTTTCTGAGGCCAATGGTTACAAGTCATGGATACAGATCAAGCCAATGGATACAGATCAAGTCCTCAGAGATCAGTTTGGTAGTGTTGGAAGTCAAACTCATCTTCTCCAAGTTCTTCTAAATTCTTATGTTTGTTGAGGACTGAGCCTATAAACCAGCAGCCAGAGCAGCTCAGATACTTCCTCAGGCGACAGGTTTATGGCAAGAGGGCACACAGGCTGTCTGCAGCCAGAGGAAAGGAAAAACCTCTGGGAAGCAGAATACAATCTCTGGCCTTAACTTCTAGGAAAAGATATCTGCTAAATTACGTTTGAAACTGCTGATCAGACCTCATTTCATTTCTGAAATTTCTTCCCTCACTGGCCTTGTTTTGCTTTCCATTCCCAACAAGCCTGATCCAATTAAATCCAGTCCTATTACCAGCTAGCGCGATTTTCCCTAAGGGAGGTAGGAAGTACTCTTCCTCCTATCAGAGCTGAATTCATCTCAGTGGGCTCTTCACCTGCTAATCACCAGATCTTTAGTGATGAATAAGTGGAGCAATTATCATCTGACGGCTGTTGCATTAGGCTAATTGCTGAGTCTTAGCTGAGCTGTGGATAAAAGCTCCCAGGGAAGTGCCACCATCACTGCTCAAGGGCAGACCCCAAGGATGGGTGTCCATGCAGATCCCAGGACCTCCTGAGATGTCCGACCACAGTTAGGGGCACAGGGGTGGCCATGCAGTGCCTCCTGTCAGGGTTCACCTCTCTTAGGGGAGGACTTCAGAACACTCCAGGGTTTAATGTAAGGCTCTGCAAGGGCAGGAGTTCACTGAAACACTCCAAGTGTCATCTGGACGAGGTGCCAGTGATCCGCTTTTAGCTTCAGGCTGCACAGAAAGGTAGGACGTGTGGACATCAGGGCTGTTTACAGGAGACACCCACAGCTCTTTGCCCTAATGCCAGCCATGGCTGGCTGAGTTTTACCAGGGTGTTGGGCTTCTCTGGGCTACTCAGGGTTCAAACACGTAAAAGTTGCTGGTGTAGTTCAAACACCCTCTTGCTGTTTCTCACTGGGTATTTATTTATTTACCACAGCATCTGCATGCCTCGCAGCTTACTGAATTTCTCATAACTCCTGAGGTAGAGGAGAGCTATTTGAGACCTTTTAGATGTGGAGCGCTGTGACAGAGAGGATCATCTTTTCAGATATGCCTAAATGGACTCCATTTGTGGTGTGTAATCACACTGGAGCTCAGCACTCTGAAAATCACTGGAATTTGGGCTTTGAGTAGCTTGTTTTATCACAGGATGCAGTGTGAGCATGCAGTGCTTTGCTGCCGGGGAATCCACGGCTCAGACAGGGGCGTGCAGACAGGTTCCTTCACCATGCCACAGTGGAGGGGAATGGCTAAATACTCAACAAGGGATCTGGAAAGCCATCCAAACCCAAGCTAGCAGCAGGAAATGCAGATATGGGAGGTATCATTCAAGCCCCAAAGCAATTAGACACTTCAGATTTTGCACTTGGAATTTCCTACCTGTGGCATGTAAGACTAATTATCCTTTCTGCCAGGAAAAATAGCTTTCCCCACACCCTACTCCCTGGATTGCACCACCTTGTTCTGCCAGGTTTGGAGATGGAGCTGGAATCCAGGTAAGCTTTGTCCCAGAAATGCACTTCAGCTCCCAGTTGAGACCAGTCAATGGTCCAGTAAATACTAAAACCTGGAGAGGCAAATGCAACAGCAGAGACTTGGAACGCCACACAGACTGAAACACACAGCTAGGACACCCAAAGAGAAGACTCCTTCTCCAGGTCCCGTGAAAGGGGAGCTTTGACAGGCCCTCTCCCTCCACTCCATTGACAGGACAAAAGACAACCCAGCCAGCCAACCACAAAGGTCTCAACAACTTTCTTTTGGGAGGGGCTGGGGTGGAGGGGAGATATGCTTCAATTTAAGCAAAAGATGGATATCTCTGTATCAGCTTCCATGGGAAAGTCAGAGAAAGAGAAGGTCTTGTTTGAGAATCCTCCCAGGCCTTGGGTATCAACTGATTAGTAGCTTCAGAATTCAGCAGCTATGTTCATGTCTGCTGACAGAAGTTTAGTTGTCTGTGGCTTTTAGGTACCTACATGGTTAGGCAAGACTTTTCAGTTGCTGGAGGTACCTGACAACTGGATTCAGGTGCCTAACAACTGACTTGCACTCTCTCGCAGAGAGGGAAAACTGCTGCTCAAGAATATGAGACCAATGGCTGGAGCCGGGAGTTACCACTGCCCTGTTCTCTGAACAGAAGAGCAGCCCAAAACATCTGCCAGAAGCAAAGAATACAATAAAAAAAAAATACAGTCCAGATCTGTACTAGCTGAAATGAGGCAACTCTTTTCCTGAACGTGCTTTTTAAAGAATTTAGTTTTCTAAAATCTATATTCATTCAAAATCAAAGGAAAACTTAACAACGATGAGATCTTGCTCATCCGTCCTCAAATAAGGCTTCAGCTACCTGTGACTGCAGCTTTTCAGCCACCCCTCCTCTTCACCATCTAACTGCCAAATGGAGCAATGGTCTACAAAAATCCGCACAAGCCTGGGATACCTTGGAAACCCACTTTCAGTGACATTCAGCATTACAGGAATGCTCATTTTGTTGGCGTTTCTCTTGCCAGCCATGCACTCGGCGCAGTAATTCCCTGTCCATGTGCAGGACCCGTATAGAGGGCTTCCCTGGTGGTCTGCAGTGCGTTCATTTTCATTCACAGTAAGATGATATCATCCCTGATACACAGATCTAAGACAGCATACCGGAGGGAGAATGCTTTTGCATGTAGGGAGAGATGTCAGCAGAGCAGAAGACTACTATTTCTCGAGTTCCTTCTGATTTTGATTATTGCAGTGACCCCAAGATTGCCTTGAGATGAGCCTCAAGGCTACCTATGGAAGCCAATGAGGTCATCCCAGAAATTAATTCACTCTACAATTTTCATACGTCTTTGAAAAGCTATGGCTGGACAGGCAGAACATAGAAAGCCAGTCGTTCTTACAGAAATGTGTGACCTTCTTCATATCCACAGGAAAATGTGTTGAACTGTAGTTTTACTGTTCATTAATTTGGACCTAAAATGTTTTGTCACTACAACCAGAGATAATCCTGCTCTGCCCTGCAGTGTGACATGCTTGTACAAGGGCCGAGAGACAGCTGGAAAATGTTATCCATCTGTGACTTGCCAGAAACGCAAAAGGTCTCACACAGCACCACGTTGGAGGGAAAAGCCCACGCAGATTAGACTTGTACTGAATCCAGGTCAGATCTACACAGCTTCCACACAGCACTGAGCAGAGGCCACAGCACGGTGCTAGTGCTCGCCGTGCTGATCAGCGTGCGTCTTCTACAGGGTACACCAAAGTCATTTGCAGTGACTGGTAATTCCCAGAAAGACCAGAGTGCTGACAGCTTTGAGAGGTCTGGTCCCACCTGAAGTCAGCACTTCTAATCCGTTTGCGTTTTCCTTCCTCACTGTCTAATGAGCATTGTTATTGTGGTTCCTTTTCAGCTGCTCTGACAAAGAATAGTTTCTAGGGTGGTTGGAATGCTTCTTTTAATTCAAGGACATTTCAGGTAATCAGCCCTGAGGTTTAACTCATAAAAGTCTCCACAAACTACCTCAAAGAAACAAATGAAGTTAATCGTTCCTCTACTAAGGAAGTTAGGAACAGTATGTCAGAACCAGGGACACTTGTTTTTTCTACCAAGCACTTCAGGTTCTCCACAGGCAGGACCCTGAAAACCCTGATGGCTTCATCCTTCCCAACAGCCTCCAGGAGCACCATGGGAACCCAGAGACCATGAAAACTGAGCAACATCCAGATCACTCTGCCAGGCCCAACACACACTGCTGCTATGACATAAGGCCCAGGAGATCTTTGAACAGGAGACACCAGAGAAGCGCCAGCTGCATGTCATTAATGTAGACAGGCTTTTGCTTGGCTGAATAACGTCTGGAGTGACATGTGGCAGCTTACATGGGACTTTGCTATGAAGGCTGATGGCAAGGATTTGGATTAATTGTGATTTTAAATTTGGATTAATCATGATGTTTTTCAGTCCAAAGGAAAAGTTGAGATGGTCTGAAGCAAAATCCAGACACTGAAAAAGATCAGCTGTCTCATGTTAAAGTTTCCTTTGATGCGGATTTCTTAGGATGATATATCACGGATATTGGATCTTCCTGTCCTGCAGCTTTTCCATTATGGCCTTGAATATTTAGGGGTTCCAGCACCCAGCTTGTGTTTTTCTCTTCATGAGGACCGAGCTCCTCCTCAGGTATGTCTTAGGAGGCACAGGCTGCGCAGCTGTATGTTGAGGGGCTGATTTGGAAGAAAATATATTCCTTGCTCAAAGAACTTTAACCCTTGCAAACCCAAGTGCTGGATGGGATTTATACAACACAGCCCTGTTATTGCAAGACAGACCATACCAGTTCACACCAAATTAACTCCACAGCTCTGAAATTAACTCGATACAAGCAGTTTCTCCAGGCAAGGGGGGTGCAGACAGAACTTTGCGCTTCACTATTGGAATTTCAATGCCATCTCTGGATTTGTTTATGCCCTACCAAATTAATTAAGCCAATATACGAAGTTAATTTCAGTTACTCTGGTCCAAATGAAGCAAGATCTTTGAACACCTTTCACTGCTCTCACAAAACTGTTAGTGCTGTAAAGTTCTACGTGTGCATTAAGTTTCTTGCTAGATGAGGCTCCATGAGCAGAGTTCTCATTTCACAGCCTTACAGAGGACAAGCCTCGGTTTCTCTGGGCAGAGGTGCACATGACCCCGTCATAAACGGCTTGATCGGTCTGACATTTTAAGCACACTTTTTATGTTTTGTAGCATGAGCTTCTCATTCTTGTATCCGCTTATCACTCACCTGACCTCCCGAGCAGGCTGCTCTGCCACCACCCATGCTGCCCATACTGAGGTTGCTAACTGCGGCTTATTTGTTCCTGTGCAAACAGCAAAGGGGGGACCATCATCCCCTTAGTAACAAAATACTGCCAGTAGTAAGGCTTTGCCACACAATTTCTCACTTTAAGTTGTTAACTATTTGTCTTGGCTTATCACCTGCTAGCCTCAGTTCACACCTCTTCTGACTAAGGCGAGGGCTCAATAAATACTGACTAATCCTCCCCATCCGCTAACCATTAAGTTGCCAATTTGGCCCTCTTCTGATCTCTGGGTTTCAAAATAACATTATTTTATACTTCTGCTAGAGATTCTCAAACACAGGACTTGTATTAACTTTCTCTCCCACAGATGGAAAGAGTAAAACTCGAGAAAAATGAAGTAACTCCATCTTGTCCTAGATCAACCAAGGAGTCAATTCCTTGATTTTCACTTCTGAAATTCAGGGCTGTTTTCAGCTGTTTTGTGAATTATGCTTAGGTGACTCTTCCAAAATCACACAGCAAGGCAGTGGCAAACTAGCCATATAACTGCTGTGCACGGTCACATGCCTGCTTTGAGGCAGGTGATGATGCAAGATCCAGACTATTTTTTCATAGTCATCCTCTAGTCCTAATTACAGGCTAAGCTATTGGGTTTAGTAAGTTAAGTTTATTGTAAATGTTCTTCAGTTATGACCCAGTATTATGAGAGAAATACTTTGCTCCCGGATAACATTAGGACACTTTCCTTTACTGGACAATTGCTACTTCCTTTATTCTGTTGATTAACCCTGAAGAGCCAGCGTGAAGAAAACCCCCATACCCTCTGGGATGCAGGCTGCTATTAGAAGCGCACCTTCCGAATGGACAGACCCATTCACCCGGCACACAAAACCTTCCAGACAAATGGACAGCAACGTTCTTCTCCAGGTACATCCCAAACCAGCCATGAAATCAATGCTGCAGCTCATCAGGAACCGCTGTGGGCTGTAAACGAGTCTAACGGATCTACCCAAGCGGTACCTTCTTGCTTTAGCTGGATGTTTCTTCTGGAGCCAATTCATTTTCTTGGCTCTGGGAAAGGGGGTTCATAATGGACATGAAAATACAAACCTTGTTTTGTCTTGAAGACTTTGTCACTTTTTGTCTCCTACCAAAACACAGGTCCAATATTGTCTATATAGAAAAAATATACTGGCTGCTTGGGTAACTGAGAATACGTCTGCTATGACCAGCCTGACAAAGCGTGCTGACCCCACAGAGGAGCACGGCAAGAGCTCCTTTCTCCACCTACATCTGCAACAGTATGTCCCAGCTCACATATTTATGCAGCACCAACTGCCAGCCTATCTATGGTCTGCTTCTACAGAAAGAGACAGAAATGAGATCATTCACAGTTGAAAACCAGGGGTTTTTAATCCCACAGTCACTCAAGGAGGCTTTGAAATATACAGGAGCTGTCTATAACCAAGGGTTGATCAACAGATGGGAATTAAAACACTCAGACTGCACGGAAACCACTCTGAGTTTTGCCAGGGTCGGCTCTCTCCTGTCCCGTCAGTGCTGAGCAGATGCTGTCACACAGTGCATCACCGCGTTCCTACTGGAAGCAGCTGCCAAACTCCCGTAAGGGTTCAACAAACAGTGATTTCAGTGGCAGCCGAGGACACTGAGACCCTCACACGGCTGAGTCTACACCTTTTGAATCCCACGGGAGGACTGTCCTCTGGTTCACTGCAGGATAAGTTCACTTCTCAGGATAAGATCCCAACAAAAATGTTCCTGCAGTGGCATGTTACGCTGCCAGTGCCTCCGACACAGGAGGGTTTGTCCAGAATCCTTTGTTGAAAATTTCTCCTTATCCCCACCGACACGCGTTGTGCCCTGTGGTGCTGGTCCAAGTGGTTTTGTGTCTGTCACTCACCAAGGTAACATCTCCATCTATTCAAACTGAGAGATGCTTTGGCTCTACGTTTACAGAGTGTGTCGGGAGTTTTCAGGAGGGAAGCTGCAGGCGAGGTGTGGTGTTATTCTCAGAAACCGCCTTGCGTGGGTATGAGACAAACCAATGTCTTCAGCTACTGTAGGACCTGGCCACCGGCAGGAATAACCCTGCAAGTGGTGCTTGGACAGATCTCAAGAGCTGAAGCACAGCAGGCTGATTACCGGTTCTCACCTCTCAATCTGGGACCAACAGGGAAGGTCAGAGCTGCTGCTGGTAGGCCAGACACATGGAATTAATTTAAGTGTCTGGCAAACACCTTCACCAAAATATGCTGGAAATTCTGCTATTGGAAGCAGCTCAGCAAGCCGGGTTTGTTACCCCACGTGAACCACGAAGCTCTCCCTTACTATAGGCATGGAGTGCAACCTGTGAAATGGTCGTGAGCAGCAAGACACACGCCAGGACCCGGCCGGTGGGTTCCCGCTGCTGCGGCCAGGTCAGGGACAGCGCTGCGTGCCCGCGCTGCGTGCCCACGCCGCTCTGCAGACACGGAGCCTGGGAGCAGGAGGCCTGGCATCGTGCTAGCCAGAAACCCACGCCGCATCTATGGCGGAAAAATACCGCGGCAAAGGTGCAACATCGCGGGCAGCCTCCGCAGTCGCTGTGGTGTCAGGCACGGGAATACAGGCTCGGGCAGCCCCCACTGCACCCCAACACCGTGGTGCTCAGGAGATGTGAACATGCCCCAGTGCTTCTCTCTGCTTTAGCTTATTTTTGAGTTCTCATCAAAGGAGCTACTTCACAGAAACTTTCTCCAGTATGTTTATGACCCAGATTCCATGGGTTTAATTCTATATTTTCAGGCTGAAATCACAAGTTAAAAATAAACCGATGGAATAAAACCCACACCTTCCCTCCCTGAGACACGCTCGCACACACATTCCTCCCGTGTGGAAGCAAAGCGGCGCTGCAGGAGGACTGACGGCAGGAGCGGTGCTCCAGGCATCCTGCTTGTTATTAAAATGTCAGGGCGGAATCAGAACGTATGGAGGAAAAGGAAAATAAACGGCGCCGTTGCCAGTGTGCGCTGCAACTGCAGAGGAACACGCTGCAGGGGCAAGTTGTGTTTACATTTATAAATCCAGCGCTGGGAAAAGGTAAATTCTACAGGATTTGAAGAGAGGAGGAGGGGAAATATTGCCTCTTCAGCTCCAGGCAGCTCACACCTTGTCATGCTGACGCAGTCACGGGAGATATTTAGGGTGGCCTGTGTCTCTTCCTTTCTGTTCCTCACGAAAAAACCTTTAGCAGCTAGATTTTTATGTAAAAATCAGTTCTAGTGCTGGCAACACGCCAAAGACAACAGCCAGAAGACCAAGGAAATTCAGCGCGTTTAATAACAAGGAAATGAAAAGGCCCCCGCCCCCCGCGGCTTGGCACCGCGGAACGTGTTCCGGCAGCAGCCGCCGCTCCCGTGCGGGAAGGTGCTCAGCGGGCAGCACACACACCTCGGGGCCTGACCCCGCGCACCGAGCACGGCACCGGGACCCCGAGGGAGCCGAGGGGAGCTGTCGGCCCCCGCGCACCGGGACCCCGGGCCTGCTGCGGCCGAG
>VZZY01019626.1:153561-193987 GCA_013400335.1 Eurystomus gularis | reverse complement strand
GGGAGCCCGTGGCCGGGCGTCGCGGCCTGGTTCGGCTCCGGGGGCCGGGAGGCTGCAGCGCTGCCCTGCCCTCGGTGACATCCCCGGTCGCGCAGGCGAGCAGGGCCGCGGCCCGGGAGCCGTGCGGGGGAGCAGAGCCGTTCCTTGCGCGTTAAAAGCTGACTGCGCCGCGTTCTCTCGCAGGTCACCTCTGGCTGTTCCGCGACGCGGGGACAAACGACGGGCTGCTGGTCAACCGGCAGGAGCTGTTCGTAGCGACCCCCGGGGTGAACACGGCAGACATCACCCTGCCGGGTAAGGGGACGGGGCTGCCGGGGCCGGCGACGCTGGTACTTGGTCTCTTTGGCCTTTCCGGACTTGCTGTGCTGTCGGGACTCGGCGCTGGTGGGGCCGCAGCTCGAGTACTGGGTTCGGTTTTGGGAGCCACAGTGTGAGAGAGACCTTGAGGGGCTGGAGCGGGCCCGGAGAAGGGCAGTGAAGCTGGTGAGGGGTCTGGAGAACACGTCTTGTGAGGAGCGGCTGAGGAGACTGGGACCGTTTAGCCTGGAGAAGAGAAGGCTGAGGGAGACCTGATTGCTCCCTACAGCTACCTGAAGGGAGGTTGTAGAGAGGTGGGGGTTGGTCTCTTCTCCTGAGTAAGCAGTGAAAGGACAAGAGGAAATGGCCACAAATTGCACCAGGGAAGGTTTAGATTGGGTGTTAGGAAAAATGTCTTTACTGAAAAAGTGATGGAGTATTGGAACAGGCTGCCCAGGGCAGTGGTGGAGTCACCATTCCTGGAGGTGTTCAAAGAACGTGTACATGTGGCGCTTCAGGACATGGTCTAGTGGTCATGGTGATGTTGAGCTAACAATTGGACTTGATGATCTTAGAGGTCTTTTCCAACCTTAATGGTTGTGTGACCTAGTGAGAAACCTAGTGCTTAGATAATAAAACCTCCCTCAAAAATAAGAAGAGGCTGTGAAGGTTTCTAAATGGAACTGTGGTGTCATGTTAAACAGGTGGGCCTCTTGTGTATGATGACTCTGATGGGTTTCGTAGGGTGCCTCGTGCTGGAAGCAGCCAGTTCTTTTCCTCTCTTCCCAGTGAGTCTAGTGAAGTTGTGAGTAACACTGCTGCGTGTCATGTTCTGTATCTGCACAGCTGGAGAAGTGCTGCCTGTGTTGGGGCAGCAGCTAACGAGAGCCTTGTGATGAGGTCATGTGTGTGTGTTTGTTTCTAACCCCAGTGTTCACCCTGAAGGAGAGGTGCCTCCAGGTTGTCCGCAGTCTGGTCAAACCTATGGACTACAGGAAACTGGACATTGTTCAGTCGTTATATGAAGAGCTGGAGGATCGTCCTGATATTAGGAAGGATCTTCGGCGGCTTTCTCTGGAGAGAAGTGAAATATTGAGAAACGGAACCCTGGAGTAACAGGATTACTCACTCCAGACTAAATAGCAAATCACCGAGTTCTAAGCAGGGACCACGAAACACACCAAGAACTAATATCTGTGTTTTGGGTTCTGAAGCACAAACTTGGTTAAAATGTGGAAAACTCACTGTGATGGTAAGTGAGATCCAAAAGACTAAGCAGCTCCTGGACTCACACCAGGTTCTTGATGGTCCAGTTCTGTTCTTTGTTTTGCACATTGCAAACCTGAGAGGCCTCGCGCGGGTGAAGCTCAGAGAAGTTGTGTTTGGACTGTCTCAGAACACCGCATGGGAACGTGCGGTCAGGCTGGCTCCTTGGAGGTGATGCATATAGATTAACTTTGTGTTAGAAAGTAAATTACACCAAGGATTAATTTAATCCAGACTAATGATTGTAAGTGGCAGACCAAAACCAATTTGCTTGCATAATTTGTTTTCAATGGAATTTCACGTTTTGCACTTAGCTTAGATTTGCTGGTGAGTCACAAGGCGTGGGGGCTGTTGGTGTAAGTGAGGGTTTCCACCGCCGGAGGACCTGACCTGAAACTTTGCTGGTGGAAATATGACGTGTGTGAATGTTTCAGGGTTTTTCTGCCTCTTGCCTTTTCATTTGTAAACCCGTGTTGTCCACTCTGAGGCTGACACATTTTTACACAGATCATACTTTGAATGCCTTATTTGCCCTTCCTGACCAGATTGTTGCCTAGGTGATCTCAAGGAGATCCAACCTCGTCAGCCGTATAGACTGGATCCAAGTTTTGGGACACCTTTCTCCTGTGCAGCTACTTCCCCCTGCCTGTAGAGGCACATCAGGCACCGTTCCTAGAAGGCAGATGTGCTGAGTCCCTTTCCCCTCGCAGTGCAGTAGTTCAGGTCATAGCAGGAGGCCTTTTTGGGGGGCGTGGACCACTGGAGCTGCTGGTGTCTCCTAAGGGACGGAGGGCAGGCTGCGTCAGCGCCCGTGGGCCTGCCGGAGGGTCCAGCACACAGACAGACACAGGCTTTACTGCAGGTGAGAAAAGCAACGTTGCTGTGCCCGTGCTCCGTTCCCCCGTAGCTCAGCTAGAACGCGTGTGGGTGCGAATGTACACGCCTAATTCAGAGCAGAGTTTTTAGCAGATACGTGAACTGCCCACCCAGTGACAGATGTAGAGCTGCTCAGCGTTGGAGCAGGTTGGTAGGAGATGACGGCTGGCTGTCCCCATGGCACACGTGTCTTTCCAGTTACACGTTCTAACAAACAGCTGTGAAGCTGAGCGTATCCATGTATTCTGTAAGTCCGGAATGCCTTCCCTTGTTGTAGACTTGTTTTTCTTACGTGTTTGATGTGTATGAATTGATTTTTGTCATAAAAACATAAATCCACGCTAATCCAACCCTGGTTCTGTCGAGTAACTTCACAGTGCTTGTGCCTGCTGCTTGTACTCCTGCAGCACTCCTGAAGTCGTCCTGGTTGATGAGTTGCAGACACTTGAGATTGAGTTTACGAACTGTTCAGGCCCCTGTTTCCTCAGGACTGTGTTGTGGCTGATCCTAAACTGTTACCGCAGCTTTAGGCAGCGTCTGTGTGTGAGCAGAGCTGCACTGCGATTTCAGCTCTTACCCCCTTTTGCAGATCTTTCAGAGAAGAGCGAGCCTGCACAGGCCGGGGGAGCAGACGTCAGTAAGTCACCCGGCTCTCAGGGAGCCCCCGCGTTAGAGGGTGCCGCACTGTGCTCCGGCAGGCCGGGGTCCAACCAGTACCTGGGAGGGATTCCTCTCCCAAAGTCCTTGTGATGCTGCAGCCGGTGTCCTGCCAGTACCCAGGAGGAGTTCCTCTCCCATTGTTCCTGTGATGCTGCAGATGGGGTCCTACCGGTACCCAGCTTCCTCTCCTGATGTCCCTGTGGTGGTTGACGTGCAGTGCTGCCAGCCAGCTGCAGAAATGGGCCTGATGGACTCTGTGGTTTTTCTTTTAATGTAGTAGGTCGTAGGTTTAACAGATCTGTACATATTGTGAACATTCTGTATATTTCTGGTTTCTTATGTTGCTTATCAATTTAATTCCATTAGCCTGTAACTTCTTCCCATAAGCAGTTGGTGATGCTCTCCTCGTACAGTGTTCCTCACCGCTCACGGATCAGATTCCTTGGATCCCTGCATGTCAGCAGGCAGAAAACCATAGTAATGGATCCCTGACTTGCCAAAACCAGACGCAGGAAAACTACCGTATGGCCTCACTGCTGAGAGGAGCATCCTGTCTTTGTTTCATGTCTAGTTCAAAGGCAACTTGAATCCTTAGCTAAAGAGCAGCTCCTGAGGGGCCAGTTAGTCGTGGATGCTCTCCATTTCTTTGCTGTGGCTCAGCCCATTTTCTGGGGACACTTTCTGTCCGTGCTTTCAAGGGTTGACTTGAGGGCGGTTTGTCACTGGGTAGAAATGAACCCAAGATCCATCGGTCCCTGCACAGCCTGGCTGATGAGGGGTACCCGAAGCAGGGAGTGCTGGTTTGCTCCTCAGTAACTGTTCAGTTTAAATTGCATTGAACTGCAGAAACAACTGTCGGAGTAGAGACCATCCTTCACCTACGTGCCGTCACCTGCAGTTGCACATCTACAGTCTCTCCCGCCTTTCCCTCATCGGTTTGTGTTTTAAAAGTGAAACTTATTTAATTCTTTGGAAGACCGTGTACATTTACCCACAGAATCCCAAGTGGAAGATGGCACTTTCCTGAATCCATGAGGTATGTGAGTCCTCAGGAGTTTTAGAAGTCCTGCTTCAGTTCTTCAGCTTTGGCATTTCACTGAAGCACAGGTGCTGTCCTGCACAGCTGCTCCATCCCTTCCTCAGGTGGCCAGTGCCTCATTTGCAGAGCAGAGACCAGACAGGGACTTTTAGATTCCCCACCAGGCACCTGTCTCCAGGTTAGTCATCTGATCTTTAGCACCCAAGTACGTTATTCAGAGCTGGCTTCACAGCTTCATGCCATCATTTCACTGTGCCAACAGGAGCTGACTATTCTGCACAGCCACTAAGAGTGGGAAGAACTTTATTTTTAAAACAATGATTGCCTCTTGCTTAATGTACAGCCAGAGAAAATCCGTGTGTGAAATCTTACCCTTTTCCTAGACGAGGTAACAAAAGAAATTCTACTTCTATTTTGCAGATGAAACAGAGTTTTCCAGAGTTATGCAAGAAGTCAGGGAGAGGAAGGGACTGAACACAAACACAAAGTCCAGTGCAGAACCAATTCCTGCAGCTGCCTTCCCTGTTCCTTCCACAGCCGTGTCCTTGGCAGTGTGAATGCATTCTCTTGTGATACAAATTCTGTAACTACTTAGCTGATTTTCACCCTCACATACCATCTAAGTGTTGATTTTCCTGTTAACAAATAATAATTTTTTTTTTTCCCCACACTTAGCAACTTCCTCTCTAAGATGAGAGGCGCATCTCTCACGAATAGCTGACAGGGTTTTCTGTTTACGGAGTCACACCTGATGATTTGATCTTCTCGGCAGTCTGACAGCACCGTTACAGGTCTTGCTGGTTCTGTCTTGCTTTTTTAACCAATGTGGCAGTGATCATGAGCACGTTAAATAACACCTTTGTTTTGCTGGGCTAGTCCCAGGAGTCCAATGATCAACCAGTCAGAAGGCCTGACCACGGAGTCATTTACTACTAACATCAGCCAAGCTGTGGGTTTTGTTTTTTTTTCATTTGGGGGCATTCTAGCATAAAACCGCTGTGATTACATGTTCCCATTGGAATGCAACAGCTCGTAATATTTGTAATATCATTTGGTTTTCATTGTTCAGCCAAACCCATGGCTTGATACTTATTCACAGTGCAAGGCACTGGCAGATCTAAGGAAGTAATGGCCATAAAAGCCGGTTCAATTACAATTGTTAAAGCGGGTGTATAAATGCCACACGGTAGAAATTTTTGGTCGGTAAAAGAACTATTGATAAAATATATTTTAAAAAATAAAAGCAGAGATGCTATAGACAGTTAAACTTCTGGAGAAATGGTTGCCATATGGAAGAAAGTGCATTTCTTCTGCTCTGGAGTGCTCCTCTGGGTCCGAATAAAAAGGTCAGAGAAGACCCCAGCTGGCTGCGAGACGCGAACATGGGACAGTGGAGCCTCCTACGAGCTGCTCGGCTGGATCAGTAGCGAGTGAAAGTTGTCATGTACTTGTGACAAAGCCATTACTAACGCGGGGTGGCTTTCAGTCGGAGTCAGCGCTGTCTCACTTGGGAGTCACGGGAGCAGCAGCGTGTTGAGCAAGAGGTTGGCGCAGCCCGGGAGCGCTGAGCGCGGGGAACGCGCTGCTGCAGGAAGTGGCTGGTCACGGCTGAAGGGGAGAAACATCAGAGGAATAACCAGTTATTCTGACCTCGGTTCAGTGCCTGAGGGCTCCAGAGGGATAACCAGTTATCCGATGTCCGTTTGGTGTCCGAGGAGAGCGCGCAGCCCTGCCTGACGCCCCGTTATTTGTGAAGGCTAAACCGCAGCGATGTGTCGGATCATTCCAGTCTCCCGTTGAAAAAGTCCATTTCAGTTCCCTTGTAAAACCTGTTATTACTTAAAATGTTTAGTGTGAAACTGAAGCTGCATGTGCAGTGAGATGTTCTCTCCCGTTTTCTGTGAGGCAAATGGTCCAAATGCTTCCATGGGTTTTTTCCAGTGCCCGAGGGCTAGAAGTGTCCTTTCTTCCTGCTTTTATCCGGTTCCTTGGCACACAAATTTCAGTCTCGCCTTCTGTGACTCTCAGGGACTCTGATCACCTTCCCACAGCAAAGAGTTCAGGTATGTGTCAGAGGGACAGTAAGCAGGGAAAAGGGAGGGGAAAAACCCATAAATTCAACCGTTACTGTTGAAATAATACTGCTGCTAAACCAGCTAGGTCCCAAGGCAACCTTTCCTTTGTGATATTTAAAATAATAATACACTTTGGGTATTTTTGTTCAGTTTTTTTCTGTCTTTTTGACCTTGTAACTACATTAATACCATGTTTTTCAGCTTTTCCTTGACACAGTGGGGGTAAGAAATTCATTATTACTTTAATGGTACTGGGAAGGTTCATGATTTCTGAGTTAAGAAGTACAGAAAACTGCCAAAGTTTGATACTGAAAACAAAGAGTTAGCTGTTCAGTGAAATGTATGCAGATTATAGAGAAAATGAAGTGCTCTCACAACTTACAGTACTGTGTGCAGTTAACAGAAGAGCAGGGCTAAATATGAGCAAAAAGAACAGAAAGAGGAGTGGGCTACGGGTACGTACTGCAGACTATGCCAGAGATGCTCCTCGAGGCCCTCCAAGTAGGTCATTTTGCCAGAAGTATTTGCAGCACTGGCAAATCAATTACATTTTTTTATTGCAAGCAGATTAAGCGCTAAAAAAGGGAGAAACTAAAAATTTAGAAGAATTCTTGACTTTAAGAACGTATTTTCAACCTAGTCCTTGGCTACCGAGACCTGGCCGTGTGTCCACTTTGGCTGTTTTACCGCTCGCTCCCTGCATCTGCTGCCGGGTTGGGTGGAGTACTAGAGGTAACTGGAATCGTGTGTGCTGCCCTGGGTGTGCGATCCCGGTGGCAGGGGGGCTGGCGGCAGGGTCGGTGCGAGCTGGCGGTGCCCGTGCTGCCCGCTCTGTCGGCGGACGGGCCTGTCGTAGGTCTCGTGAGATGTTTGAAATCTTCTCGATCCGCAGTTGCGCAGCGTGGTCGGTGTAGCTCCGAGGGGGTCTCCGTTACGCACACACACACACGCATCTCTGCACCCGTGCAGGTGAGCAGGCCACCAGCAGACCATGGCCAAGGGCTGGGCTGAGTGGACAAGCCGGCTGTGCCGGGCACCGCGCCCGGCCCTCACACCCTCTCTTCGGCTGTCGGCAGCTGTTGCGCAGCCCGTCGGCAACACCGGCTGCGCTGACACGCAGGAAAGCATCTCTGGGCTCCATCACGTGGAACGCAGAGTTTGGCAACTGGTCTGGAGCAACGCGCGCTCATGGAAGGAAAAATCTAATTTGCATCTGGGGCCGGGGCCTGACGTCAGCGGGCGCAGGAAGCAGCGAGTGTGGTCTGACCTGCCAAGAAACACCCGCCTGTGTCACGGCTCTTCCCCGGCACACAGCGAGCAGGGCCGGGTGGGGACAGCCTGGCCAGGCCAGCCCCTTGGAGAAGAGGAAGCCTCCGGAGAAAATCCACCCTCTGCAGCGCACGGAGGAGGCAGAGACCAGCGAGCGTTGCTGCCTGTGGCCACGGTCCCTGCCCTGGGCGTGCACCATGAGTGGCCGCCGCTGATGGCCACTGCGGGGACAAAGGACTCTCCAGAGAGGGACTGCGAAGCCATGACCCTGCAGCGGCCACCCCCAGCCCTGAAAGGGGGCTCGCCCCCCACTCTGTACCTCCACAGCATGCCCGCCTGGGTGCTGGAGGACTTCTGCCAGAAGATGGACTGCCTGAGCGAGTACGACTGGATGCGGTTTGGTGAGAGGGGACACGTGGCGCAGCGGTGGGCTGGTGGGGTGGTGATGGCACGCTTGGGACCATGCTGGGAGGGTGCGAGGTCCGGGCAGGGGACGTGGCCGTCCTCACGCAGGGCCTCTGGCCGCGTCCTTCCCCAGCACCCTGACAAGCATATCCTGTAGACAGGGAGTTCCTGCGCACCAGGCTGTTTGCAGGATCAAGCGAAACCTCTGATTAACAGATGGAATTCCAGACTTCCGTGTTCCTTTGGCTTTTCCCGGGCAGCCAGGCTCCCTCCCCTCGCTCTCAGCTATCTTTCACGCTCCCTCTCTGTTTGGACTTTATCTTCTGCTGCATGTTTGCCCATTTTCACAACATCCCTCACGTGTGCTTAGATGTCCTGGTTTTTCTTCCTTCACTTCATGGCTATTCCCTCATACTTCCTGCCTCTATTTTTTCCATCCTGGCCATGTCCAGTTAATAAGTATAGGAAATATAGTCCCTGAGGTTTTAACTGTTTTTTCTATAACTCAGTGCAAACAATTCTAACCTGAATCTTCTCTTAGGTGTCCTACCTTTCTTCACTGAACAGGATTTAATTTCATTCAAGACTTCACTAACTATCTGCTGAGTAAACTCTTACTCCAGTTAGACCTTAAATCCCAGGGTGGGATTCATCTGCACTATCTCCAGATATACAGAACTGTGTCTAATGTCCTTCTAAAGCCAGCTGAGGTGTGACCCAGGAATCTGTTCCCCCCTTCCCCAAGCCTCGCTGAGTCAGACGGGCTTCTCGAGGGGTGTCTCCACCGGCACCCAGAGCCCACAGCCGAATTTACACACAACCCCAGGGCGCAGGGACAAGGTGACTGTGTCACAAACCGCTGTTTCAGCACAGTTCATCCTGGCCTCGCTCCCCAGCCCCTCTGCTGTGACACAGCCCCCTCCCAAATACAGGGACACTGTTGTGATTGTACCGCTCTTGTCACCTCGCCCTCCTCCAGCCCGTGGGGCTGTAGCTCCTGCTCATGCTGTGGCCGGTGTGTGTGGTCTACTGGGAGCTAAACCCGGGGCAGTGGGTTACCTAGAATCGTAGAATCATCAAGGTTGGACATGTTGGTGAGCCAGCTGAGAAGAGCAGGGGGGTGAGCAGCATGCTGTGGGCATTCAGGAATCGGGGCGCATTGTGCAGGGTTGGCTCCAGCACAGTATCGCCTGCTCTTAAAAGTAGCTGCGTTTCAGCAAGAGCTTTATCTGGGAACAACACCCAGGTGACTCGGTTGCTATTTGGCTTACCATAATATTGGTGTTTAGTAATGTAGACAGGAGAGCAGGCTCACCACTGACCTCTGCTACCTGTTTTGGGAGAATCGCACCAGGGGTCTTGTCTGAGCTTACTTTAGTACAAAGTATTTAGGTGAAGGAAGATTATGGGGAAAACACGCTGAAAAGCGTGACTGGGTTTTCTTTTTGGGTCTCTGATAGAACAACGTGTTTTCCAGAATAGTTGAAGGAATAAAAGGAGTATCTCACTGTAGGAACTGAATTTTCTCCATGTCCACATAGCTAATTTATTGGGATCCTTCCTTTTAAAATTGTGCAGATGAAAAAGCAAAGTGTCTCGAAGCTTCCTTTTCCTCGCTTGCACTCCCTTGGTTTTCCTAGTTTTTAAACAGAAATATCTGTTGTCTCCCACCAGCCTCCTACGTGATAACTGATCAAACGGAGCTACGGAAAATCAAGTCCATGGAGAAGACGGGGATCAGCATAACCAGAGAGCTCATGTGGTGGTGGGGAGTGAGGCTGGCGACAGTGCAGCAGCTCCTGGACCTGCTGCAGGGACTGCAGCTCTACCGAGCGGCTCAGGTCATCCTGGACTGTGAGTAGCTGCCCTCCCTCTGTGGGAGCCTGCGCTGCTTCCCGCAGCACCGCGCCCACGCCAGTGCTTCTGTCTTGCCAGCTGAAGAAACCTTTTGCTGGAAGTCTCGTGCTCAAATTCTGTAATTTCTCCACTGATTCTGATTTTCTGCTCTCTCAAGTAAAATCTGTGGTGGGAAAGGAAGAGGCGGGAGAGAGGAGGAATCACTGGTCCCTCTAGTTCGTCATCCCACCCTTGTAGTGGCCACCTTAGATGCTTCAAGAAGTGCCCGAGAGAGATGGGCTGTGCTCTGAACCAGGGTGGTGCTTTTGTGCACCAGACAGCTTAATTATGAGTAGTTTAATTTTTCACGCATTCTTGTCTCTCTATGAAATTTTGTCATTATACTCTAATTGTGAACAGACTCACAGCAGAAAAGCATAAACCAGTTTTGCCTATGCCCTGCTTTCCTGCGCCATGAGAAAGAGGTTATGAAAAGGAGAAGTGGTTTATCGACTACCTACATGGCTATTTCTTTATCCCACTTTGTATTTTCTCTATTCCTGTCATATGTTCTCCTTGATCCCTCCATAAATTGAACAACTCTAGCATTTTCTACCTCCTTGCATGTAATTCTTCTCTCGTATCTCCAGTTTGCTCGATTTCTTATTTCTCTTTTCAGAGGTAGGATGGTTAGCATTTGAACTCAGGGTGCCTAGTTAAGATAAACATTGCCTTACAGAAGTCACATCACTTCTAGATATAATTTTCCTTTACATTTTTCTCCATTGAAAATGATGTTTAATTTGCAGCCATCCATTTTTGTAAGCCAGATTGTACTTTAATCCAGTTCTGCCACCCAATCTGTTGAGCCCTGGACAACATCCTGTCTTTCTGTATTGAGTTGCCTCAAAAAGTTGAGGGGACCATGCTCCCCTTTCACACATACTCCCACCCGGAATCTGCTTTCTGGAAAACTGTGCTTTGTGTGAATTTTGCTGGTTCACCATAGAGGATTGTTAGAAATAAAAACTACAAGTTTTTGTTCTGAGGCCAAAAATGCTTAGAGAAGTCGTGTCCAGGTGCACACGGGCCAAGCTCAAAGCTTATGAGGTGGGAAACGTGCGGGAGCACCGTCGGCTCTCCACGTTGGGTGCCGGGGCGGCGGGGAGCCGCAGGGCTGGCCGTGGGTGTCGGCACGGGCGGGTGCTGCCGGCAGCGGCGGCGTGCCCGGGCTGAACGGGCACTCGCTGTGCCGCAGATCCCGGCAGCGCGCCGGGAAAGTCCAGCCGTGAGCCGCGGGCTCCTTGCCACAGCATCACTTGTGCAGCACTGCTGGCTTTCTGTAGTTTCCCGGCATTGGTGTGACCTTAAACTTTTGTTTTGGTATGGCAGAAAACAATCTTTAACAAGGGTATTCTTTGTTCTCTTTTCTTTTTTTTTTAAAGGAATAGTAAATACTACAGCACTGGCAGCCTTCAGGTGAATTCTGTCCTAGTAACTCTCCCACAACCACAGACCCTAATGAGTGTGAGCTCGGCTGATGTAACTGATTTTGCAATCACCCATATGCAGCCTTTTGATTCAGCAGATCCACTGACACAAGGACACTTGTGTTTTTTCAGTCACAGCATCCAGCTCAGGGGACCGTAACGATCCTTACTCCTCGTTCCTCAGCAAAGCTACAGGAAAGCAAACTGGAATCTCTTTTAATTTGTCTACCAGTAATCCAGTCGTTAATTTGTGACTTTGAGGGTCCAGTCTGAGTGGACAAGACTGAAAACAAAATTTTGGTTTTTAAATTTTTTTGGTAAATCTCAACATGGAATTAGTCTGATCTAGATCTCACCAGTGCAGCAAGCCTGGCTCCCTGGCAGTGGTGTTTTTATGGATACTCTGGAGTAGATGGTGACTTCCGTGACGTGGTGGCACCTTTGCTCCGTGCCTGTTCAGCATTTAACACAGTTGATTCCTAGTCCATGAAGAGTTTCTGGGTGCTCTTCTATAGCACAGCACAACCTACCACACCTTGAACTCTGGTTATTACAGTCCTTGGCTTCTTTCCCTGCCAGAGCACATTCTGGGGCCCACCGTAGTTTACGGCTGCATTAATTCGGTGTGTTCCTTTAGAGTTCACTGACGTTTCTGCAGTCCTGCTTTACACATTGTGATTTAATAAACCCATTCTCTTTCTGAAAACATAGAAACTGAAAAATTGCTGAATTGCTGTGTGGTTTTTACCACCACATAACAGCAGTGGCAATTTTCAACGTAGTTTTCATCTGTCATGGAAAAGGCTGATTTATTCAGTGAGGTATGATGCCTTTTCTTTCCTATGTGGGTTAATTTAGCCATTTTTGCAAAAGCCGAGTTCCAAGAGCTTAGAAAAACTACTTGTAACAGCTGAGATGCTGCTGCTTTTTCCCCGGGACAGAGGGTTTTCTCTTCTCTCGGAGCCCTTTAAAACAAGGTCATGGGTAGATTTCACACAGAGATTGGGTCAGCGCGGTGCATCGCTCCAAGAGAGGCTTTGTGTAGTTTCAGGTAGCCTGCAGACCACAGCGCTGCTGGGTTCAAGCAGATGTATAGCTGGTGGATTTTGTAGACAGAAATAATGGTCAGCGCTGCACAGAAATGTCTGTCACCCTTCGCTTTGCCTGCTGGTTTGCTTTTCAGTGGTATGTAAGTATGGCTGCAGCTTGTGCAGCCCACACCTGACTCCAGCCCTGG
Source organism: Eurystomus gularis (assembly GCA_013400335.1). Taxonomy (NCBI): domain Eukaryota; kingdom Metazoa; phylum Chordata; class Aves; order Coraciiformes; family Coraciidae; genus Eurystomus; species Eurystomus gularis. The sequence continues at coordinate 181,537 of VZZY01019626.1, read as the reverse complement.
CACGGGAGGGCATTACCCGCTTTCTGTTGCGCTTCTGTCTGTTACTTTTTTCCTTTTGTTGGTTTTTTTGAGCTTTCTCAGAAACATTTCTGAGACTTTTTGTGCTTCACTTGCCACAAGCTGCAAAAACTCTGGGAGTTCCCCCTGTTAAAAATAAAACCCAGTCAGCTTCCCCCGGGCTGCAGGAGGACGCTCTGAGATTTCTAAGGAGAAGCTTGGTTTCTAAAAACGACGCTTGGCTGGTGCAAGTAAACGGGGATCTTGATAATGGTTTCTGTGGGCAGATAGCAAATGGGGAAAGTAAATATTAAGAGATGACGGCAAGAAGTGGGAACACTCGGTTCAGCTCATTAAGGCGCTGAGCTGATGTGACAGATCTAACATACCTTTGTCTCTCGGATGTCCTGTGACGCCAGGGGAACTGCAACGTTGGGCTGTTCCATGAAGGGCTTTGCGAGGAGTTAGGAGTCATTCTTTCTGGTTTTGACTCTGCATTCTGTAAAGCAACATGAAGGCTATGTAAAGAGGGCTTAAAAGAGGGTGGAAGAGACAAATCCTGTGGATTGATCGATTTTTAGTTATGTTTCTGGATTATCAGTATTGATTTTTGTCCCAGATAAATTCAAATGCGGCAAGTTGCAAAACTACAATGAAATTATCTTTAAAAAAACCTTCTAATAGCTGTCTTTTATACTGAAGTCCGTAGCAAAACTTTGTATTAATTGAGGTGGCAGAAAGTCTGGATTATTTTGTTGTTCAGCCATGTGGAAGTAGTTCGTGTTTGCTGGAATTAGCCCAATACCGGCATTCCGCTGGCTGCTCAGTCATAAGCAGAAGTGACTTCTAGCAGGATGTTTTTAGGTTTAGGCAAATATTTGAACTCTTTACCCTCTATTTCTGCTTTTTTATCTGTATCTGAATACACTTACTCAGGAATTTCTTCTTGGGCACACACAGAGAAGGCATTGCTTGTTCTGTTGGGCACTTTATTAAAATAAGTGGTCCTTACATCACCATAGTTATATCTGTTCTGACTTAGAGGGATCAGACACAGCACACAGGTAGATGTTTTGCTGGCAGGTTACTTCCAAGAGACTTCTACCTCCATTCAACAAATTCTAGTCCCATTTCTACATGTCCTTTTTTTTTTTCTTTCTTCATGTCAGTTCTGTAGTTTCAGTGGTGACCTGTTTGTCCGATGTGCAGGAAGTTGCAAAATTCATGAAAACCCCCCAAAAAATAGGTTGAAAGAGGGAAGTGATTCTAATTTTAGAGACTCCTAGTTTGAAGTACAGGAGGGAAAAGCCAACAGCTGCAGAATACAGGGACTGTCAGTGTTGCCTAATGGCCCACAGACTGTGGGATAGCTAATTTTAAAAAAACATAAAATTGGGGATTTTGTGGCATTCTGACACAGTCCTAAAGAAACATAGCTGGTTTTTCTGAGTTTTAGTTTGAAGACCTAGCTCCATGCGTTCCTAGGTGACACGGAGGTGGGTGCAAACCCCAAAGGCCGGAGGAAGGAACTTTCCTGACGTGCAGGTGCCCAGTTCTGCCATCCCTGCCTCTCATGCACTCCTGTCTTCAACCCTCAGACACGGAAGCTGTCCTAGCTCCTCTTCAAACCCTTCTGCTGGTGCTTGGTTTCTTGTGAGGAGCACAGATCTCCACCACGCTTAAGATACAAAGCTGATAAAACAGCGGGACAAAAAACCCCTTGTGTTAATATTAGCGCCTGTTTCCTGTAATATAAAAATAAAACATTAAGTTTGATTTTAAGAAAGTCCTGAGTGTATTGGTGATAAGAAGTGCCAGGTAGAAGCAAAAGTTTAGAACTACAACCACGGAAATGTTGTTATTGGGCAGCAGAAGGTCCTTATATCATCCCTAGTGCTCACTGGGCATTTCCAAGCTCCTTTTCAACCTCAGTTTTAAGTGTATCCGGGGATAAAAATTCAGCTGCTTCTGCAGGGGATTTTGCTAGCCTTGTATATGACAGTATCTTGAATTTTTCTCCTTTTTTTTCCGTCCTAACTATAGCCTAATATAATTTTAATAATTTCCTCTAAGATCTACATACTCTTATGTCCCTGTACACTTTGTACTTCTTTTAACCAGACTTCAGGATGCTTTTTCAGGCCCAATTCTGAGATTTTGCCAAGCTGTATAAAACGTAGGATCTTCTAGAGCTGCAGTGAATCAATAATTTGACCTTTAATTTTTCTTTATATATCAGTAAGTCTTGCCCTTTGGCCATTTTAAGTTTTCCCTCGATTGTCTCCAGTTTCTTTCTTTCTGCTCATAAATAAAAGTATGATTCTTTGTTGTAAATATTTCTATGTAGGAATTTTTTTCTGGGAATGAACATGGTCTCGACACTAAAACCACAGAATGGAAAGTTGTCCTAAAATATTTAGCTGACTGAAACCAATACAGTTCTGTCAAGCTTCCTCTCAGTCCCGTGACAATTCACAAGGAACTAGATGCCCTCATTAGGCTGGGAGATATTTTTGATTTGAGTTCATTGGCTGAAGGATGTTTTCTAGAAAACGGTCAAATAAATATACTATTATTGTTAGTTCCATGTTGTAAGAGATTGTACATCTTTTGCACAGTTATCGCTGGTGTTTGTTTGAAGCTATCACTTATTAATGTCATGACTATGGTCTGAATTTAAGTATCAGTAGTATTCCAGTAATTTAACAATAAATTGCTTGAATGTTCATTTTACTTTCGACGTTAATTTACGGTCTCTTTTCCTGACTAGGATTATTTCTGATAACTGATGAGAGTCAGACTCTATTTTCCCTGGTAATCTTCATCTTTCCTTTCTTCTCTTCTGAAGGGACATCAGCCTCTAATATTACCAACGCTGAAAAAGAAGAGCTGGTAGAGCCACCTAAACAGGAGAACATCTCCTTAACTCCCACAGAAAACAAAGGGAGAGAGAGAGAAAACGAGATAAGCCTGTTGCCGTCACCAGACACTTCACATCTGGGAGTCTCACCAGCAGGTAAAGTGAAGTACTAGGTTCTGAGTTTGCTCCTAACGCTGACATGACTGCATAGACAAGTCCTCCTCCCATTCGCCTCCAGTGTAGTATAATGAAGATCGTGCCCTTCAAAATGGTCACATTTGAATATTTGCCTTTTTCCTGCACTGTTGTCTCCTGAGCTGTTTATTCCTAACTTTCACACGCAGTCTCCTGTTCCTCCTTCCTATGGCGCACTCTGCCTTGAGGGATGCTGGCCGTGTGTCCTGTGGGATCTCAAGATGCCTCCCATGACTCTGAACACCCTGGTCCCATCCTGGCTCCATACTAAGACTAGATCAATCCATACATTTCCTGCCCCGTGTCCTGCTCTCCATGCGAAATAAGTCTAGGCCAGAACAGCCGTGCACGTCAGCAGGCTCCTCTGCCTGGGAAAGGGGAAAGAAGAACCACAGGACATGCTGAGGAGAGCATCTGACCAACCATATAGACACTAGGAGCTCTTTGTCCCCGAGCCAGAGATGTGTGTAGTCATCTTGCAAAGAGGAACCAGGGAAAACAGATCCCTATCTTCACACCGTATCTCGCATTTTAACAGTTTGTCACAGGTCATCCCTGCTTAGGAAATTCAGCAAGATACTCTAAACCTTCACAATTACTCACAGGCTGTGGTATTACAAAAATAAGGTGTCTTTTCAGTGCTGTTATTTCAGTTTCAGGTGCTGTTTCTGAAGGAGCCTTGTATTCACTCCCTTCCCCACCACCTCCCCCAAGAGACCTTTTGAAATCCTTACAGTCAAATCCTCCCGTCTCATCAAGTGTGAAGGTAAATCCCTTTACTACACATTGATTATAGCAATGAAAATTGGCTTTATGGCATTCTGTGTTTTTTCAATTAAAGTTTATCCCTCTACTTGTATGAAACACAGATCTGGTTAAAAAGCGGGGCTTGTCTACAATTTTTCTGGACTGAACAAATTATTAATGCTGCAGTTAGATTACTTATGGTTTACATCACTTTTTTTTGCCAGTGAAGGACCAGCGAGGGGGAAAATTAATGATGCTGCATAGCTCAGCATGGATACCATGCCCCCAAATAGCAATTAATTCTGAAGGAATCTCCAGAATAGATTTTACAGAGAACTTAACATTTCTGGTGTGATCATAGGACAGTGCAATATATACCACTGACTAATAAGAACGGCATACTTCTTGTAGTTTAATTTTATACTTAAAATGTGATTTCTGCAGAAAACCAGGCTAATGTGAAATTTAAGTCAGGTTGCCCAAAGCCTTGTGTAGCTGACAATTGAAAATCTCCAAGGACAGAGGTTCCGTCACCTCTCTGAGCCTCTGTTCCAGCACTTAACCTTCTCACTGGGAAGAGCTTTTCTCATGTTCCTGATGATCTCAGCACACGGTCTCCTGTTCATTCCTCCCTTTCAGATAGTCTAGCTAGATCTGTCCTGTGGGTCCTCAGAGGGTTTCCCAGATCCACGTGCACACTCTGGTCCCATCATGGTTCTGTCCTGTTTTCTTTGGGTTTTTTTGTTTGGGTTTTTTTTTTTTTAAAAAGAAGATTGTGTTTTAAGGCTCTAAACTCTTCCACAATAACATGGTTCAGGAGACCCAGCCAGCAGAGAAGACTGCTACAAAGAATGTGGTAGTTTCAGAGTTTCTTGAGAAGGAATTAATGTTTTGTTTTCTCAAGCCCAGAGGTTGTGAAAGCTTCACAATTAGGCTACAGTGGAACTGTGGTAACGGTTGGCATTAGGACTTGCCACACTGGAAACTAGTTATTGTGCAACTGATACCAGATGCTTCAGAAGCAGATGTGAAGTTCCTGCCAGAACATAAACACATTATGAGGGACCCAGCTTTCTGATCCAACTATGTCTTGATATATGGCTCAGCCATAAAGGTTAATATTTTTTTATAACTTAAACTAACACCACTTCAATTAAATATATGGACTTTTAAACACAACTAAGTCTGTTTTCCGGGAAAGGTGGAAATGCACGTTGGTGACTGTTTCCAAATCTCTTCTACTATGCAAAATTTTTATATCAGCAAAGCAGATCAAGGCAGGTGTTGCAGAGGGAAGCCCCGATGGGTGATTGCACCGTGCCTTTCTCGCTTTCTGTCAATAACCACGGTGGTTGTTTGAATCATGGAAAAGAAAATGTGACACTTGAAGGAAAAAGCATCTGAATTTTCATGAGATAAACTTGTTTCTTCTACAAATGTGTAGCCTTGCAGCTCTTCTACTCCTCAGCAGGAGACAATGACTGATCTCCCCAGCGGCAGCCTCCTGTGGACCCAGAGGGAAGTCACTAATGCCACGAATGGTTTCAGTGACAAGAGCAGGATTTGTGAAGGTACTTTTGCGGATGTCTACAAAGGTCAGAGGAACAACATGGTGTATGTCATCAAAAGACTGAAAGAGGCAAGTACACCCTTTCTTTTGTCGAGGGGGTGTGTTAGTAGTATCTCTTGAACGTTAGCAGTTATTGTTTAATATTGTATGGGCAAGGAACCAGAACAGCTGCACAAGAGGAGAGGTAAAAAGGAAATTATGTAAAGTAGGTAAAACTGGATTCAGCAAACCCATAGGAGGGATGTTTATGTGGGTAGTGTATGAACTCCATCCATGGGAGCAGCTTGCAATGTGGCTATTGGATCAGAGGTGTCTTTACGATGGTTTTTGTTCTAATTTTCAGTTAATCATCGCCTCTGCCACAGAGTTGCCATCCATGATAACCTGCCTGTTTTCTAAAGTAGCTTCTCATCTAGAGATCTGTACAAATGCAACATCTTGCATTGACTGTTGACATTCTATCACACGTTCTCCTGTTTCAGGTGGAGTGCACAAGCCCAAATTCCACCCAGAGATTCTTTCACACCGAAGTGCAGATTTGCTTTCGGTAAGTGGCTGGCTCTCAGGCGCAGTCTGTCCATGTGCTTGCTTTCAGGCCCACGTGTCTGTCCCCCAGACGCTCTGCTCTTTGGGGGTAGCAGGGTTCTGCCTGTCCTGGGGTGGTCAGGAAGGTGGTGCCTTTGGAGCTCCTCTTGCCTCCTGCCTGCTCAGAACAGGGCTGCACTGTGGTCTCTCTCTCGTTGCTGCTGTCGTGCTGCAGGGGACAGTGCCCCGTTGCCTTGAATCTGGGGATTTATTCCAGCTCAGGAATGTATTTTTCTGTGTTGATCTTACTTCCTGTGCAAGTCACTGTTGATCTGTGCCTGCAGGTGTTGTCACGTCAACATCTTGCAGCTGCTGGGTTTCTCGGTGGAAACCGGATTGCACTGTCTGATCTATCCATACCTGCCGAACGGATCACTACAAAACAAGCTTCAGTGCCAAGTAAGCAAATCACCTGGGTCTGTTGTCTATCTGTGATCACAGGTCCTGCCCTGTTATTGTATGAAAGCAGTTCATCTCGGATTTCTGAGAAACAGCCAAAAAAAATAGTGCCCCAATACCTTGACTACAAGCACTAGGAGGCTGCAGCTTTTTCCCAGTTTTTCCACTGCAAAGCAAATCAAGTCAACGGGAAGTTTCTGCTGGGAAGCCTTTGGATTTTTAAAGTAAAAAGTAATCTGCAAAATGTGCCTATTCATATTGTAATACTTAACTGGCTTTGGAAATACGTTTCTGCAGAAGCCATCATCGTACTGATTAGCACAACGTGCTGTGAGGCGTTACGAGGGCTTGAGAGGGAACCGTTTGAGATGTCAACACCTACTGAAAGCATGTTTGCAGAGGAGGTTGTAGGGCAGAGGTACCTCAGAAGCACAGCCCGTCAGACCAGTGCTGTGCCTCGGTGATGGCCAGGACGTGACGCTGTGGACAGGCGTGATCTGCTGTAGCCTCCTCTGCCTGTGTCCTGTCCAGGCAGTGTGCGGCACGGGATGTGAGAATAGCTTCCTTCCTCCACCTAGAAATCATCAGGTTCTGCCTTGAACCAAACTGCTAATTTAGTTCAGCAGGAGTCTTGATTGGGACTAAAATTAAGTCTTTGGCTTTCAAAGCTACTGTTGTCTTACAGTTTTTTATTCTGTAAAATACCATTTTTTGCCTCACTTCCTGGCAGGACGATTCTGCTCCGCTGAGCTGGGAGATGCGAGTCAGCATTTCGATAGGACTCATCCGAGCTGTGGAGTATTTGCATAATTTTGGAATTCTTCATGGGAATATCAAAAGGTGAGGGGTCTGGCACATCAGCACTTCCTTGGTCACTTATCAATCCCAGGATTTCTGTAACAGTAATGGCCAAAGGCTTAAGTGCTTTTGAAATCCATTTGCAGGCTCTTTCCACTGTCTCTGGTTCTGGGGGGAACTAGTTCATGTTTAGCCTGTCTCTCTTTTCTAAATGATGGAAGTTTGTCCCTTTGAAGTCACTTTTGGAGTGCTTGTCCTTCCCCCCCTCCCCTTCCACCCCTCTTCATCCTTTCACTCATACACAGCAGGCCAAATGCTGGAAACTTTCAGCACTGAACTTTAAAAGTGTAAAACTGTAATTCTTTACCTCGAGTTCAAGTAATTGCTCGACCAATATTGTTATTTGTCCTTCTTTATCACAGCTCAAATGTCTTGTTGGATGAAAACTTTACAGCAAAGCTTGGACATTCAGGCCTGCGACTGTATTCTGCTGATAAAAAATCAGAATATGCTATGATGAAAACCAAAGTTCTACAAGCTTCTCTCACTTACCTGCCAGAAGATTTTGTCAGGCATGGGCACTTAACAGAAAAAGTTGATGTATTCAGCTGTGGTGTGGTACGTTGCCTTTTATCCATGTTCTGTTGCATTCTTGTGCTTCTGGAGAGGCAAATGGATGTAAGAGCACGTGCCTCCTATGGCTGCTTCGCCAGCAGTTTTATATCTTGGTAGCTGACTATATAATGAGGTGGGATCCTGGTTTTAATCATATTCATACTCCAAAAACACTGCAGTTTGTGGCAAAGTGAGGTGAATCTTTTGAACCACAGAAACAAAATTATTTCTTGATGCCAAAAATTGATTGCTGCTGATTGTTTAAAAAGAGTACTGGGAAGATTGCAGTGTGGGTCTCAGAACTACAGAGCTACAAACACCACCTTTCAGTTTGGAATTTCAACTAAACCTATTGGTAGTCTATGATGTCACCTGTCTCCAGGTGCTTCCATTTAAATAGGAAGTTATTCTGTTCAGTTTGATTTCTTATCTAGATTTAGAATGACTTTCTTCTTGTTCTTTGCTTCAACAACGTGTGTTGTACCTAACTCTAAAATCTGGACTTGGCTCTGGAGGTAGATCTAAAGATTGCTCAGACTGGCATTGTTAAGCCATCTGAAGTAAAAATATAATTTGAAAATGCCCTGCAATTCAGTGTTTCTTTAGTTTCAAATCTGCTTTTTAAAAATAGAATTAATTCTGAACAAATTGTTTTCTCTTTCAAATGTACTTTCTAGGTCTTAGCAGAGATACTGACAGGGCTTAAGGCGCTGGATGAAGGAAGACAGCCTATTTATCTGGTAAGAAACAGCAGGAAAGATGAACACCAACACCAGTGAATGGCAGTTCTGTCATAAAATGAATTTTCATTTTATATTAAAACAGTTTGTTATCTGCAGTCATAGAATCATGGAATGTTAGGGGTTGGAAGGGACCTCTGGAGATGGAGTCCAACCCCCTGCCAGAGCAGGAATGTACAGTCTGCTGTACGCGTTGTGAAGAAGGGATGTTTAGAAGCCATGTCCTGGTTCCATTAGCCCGTAGCTGGAAGCAGAATATATATTCCTGTTTCACACACCCTACTCAGAATAACTGGGGTTTAAATACCTGCTTATTTAAGAGACAAGGCTTTGTGCTCGAGGTGTTGTCAGCCAAACTGGGTGAGGAAACCCGGGTAGGTGGTAACTGCTGCTGCTCATCATCGTGTTTATTGGGCGTTTCTGTATTGCACTGGTGTCTGGAATTTATGCCCTGGCCAGCTTGCCCAGGCTGTGATCAGAACTACACGAACTGCTTTCACAAGCCACTGACACCATCCTCCTGAAAGCAGACTCCACCTATGCTCCTTCGACGGGACCTGCTCCTCTGAGCTGTGTCCTGTCGAAGCCTTTGAGGGGAAAACGACAGTGTTCTGGCTGTTTCCAGGCAGCTCAGGAGCGTTCGAGTGGGTTCAGAACATGTGGAATCCCAGGGTTCTGATTTCTGTAACCGACGTTTGAACAGTCCTGTCCAACGCCGCGATACACAGCGCTGGTTATTGTTCGTTCCTATAAACGGGCACAGGCCTAGACGAGCTGGGTCTGCTTTAGTGAGCTGGGCGTTAGCCACGCACAGAGAAAACCTCTGGCCTCTCTTCTCCCATGAAAACAAACCTGTCAGTTGCATGAGCGGAGATTCTCAAAGCTTTTAGTTCTGCAAACCAGCCATTAAAGAGCAATAATAACAAATACGTGGCAAGACTCAGTGATTCAGCTAGAAATAGATGTTTGTGTTAATTTTTCCTTCACTAACGTGTCTCTTTCCACTGAACAGAAAGATATGATTGCTGATGAAATTCAAATAGCGAAAGAAAGCTCGTGCTCCAAAGTGAAAGGTTCTGGAAAGCTAGCTGCCAAGGAAATCTGCTGTAAATACCTGGACAGGAAAGCGGGACACTTGCCGGAAGAGGTTGCTGTTGAGTTTGCCTCAGCCATCTGCCTTTGTCTGAGAAAGAAGAATTCTAACATAGCAGAGGTAATATTTTAAATAAATGCATGACCAAGATTTTAGTCTTCTTGACAGCGAGGTCTGAAGCTACAAGATTCATACCTGACCTTGGTTTTGAGTGTTGGCATAGGAGGGTGTATGTAAGCAGGGCTACAGGAATTAATTCTGCATTCACAGATTTTGTTGCTAAAAACAGGTGCTTGAAGTTATGGAAACGGCTGAGAATAAACTGAGAGAGCATTACATCTGTGGAGGCAGCACTTCTGGGTTCTCCATGAACANGGGCCTGGCCAGCGCCCGTCCCTGCGCGCCTCTGACCGCGGCCGGGTCGCCGGACATCTACTGCGGACAGGCGTCACGGGTGCCTTGTGAATCGGACGAATCGAGCAGTTTTATGTGGAATCCTTCAGAAACATCTACAGACGAGCTATGCAGCGGCAGCTGTGGCAACTCAGAAATCACGGCAGCCCCCGATTACAGGATCAAGCAGGAAAAACCTGCGGATGGACTCCAGGAGAGAAGCGCAGCCTGTGCCGGGGGTGACGACGTCTCGGCAACAGCGTCCGCTGCACAGAGTGCCTTTCCCCCAAGGAATGCAGACCCTGACTCTTCCTGTTCTTCACAAGGTGTGTCTAGATAGATCTGCAGGGTGCAGACACACGTGCTCTTCGCACTGGTTGGCAGAACCACCCGTGCTCCTGCCCTGATAAGCGGAGGCTCTGTGAACGTGCTCTGGGGTTGTCATAGCAGGGACTGTTTCCTCTCTTCTCCAGAATTGCTTAGCTGCTTCTTCCTAATTCTAAACACATTTCAGAAAATATTTTCTCCTTCTTTCTTCTAAATATGTTTCAGAAAATCTTTTTTCCTTATTCTACAAAAAAATCTACAAAAGTATTTTCTATCAGATTTTTTTCTTAAGCCTGTTTTGTTTTGGTTTCTTTTTTAAGAGTTAAAATTATCTTTTATTCCTTAGACAATAGATGGATTTATTTTTTTTTCTCAATATCTGGCCTTTTTTGTTTTTCAGCATTAGCCAGAGAGACATCTTGGAAAATAAAGATCAATGATCAAAAAAAGAAGCTCATGGAAAATATTTTGCTGTATGAAGAAGACAAATTAAACAGTTCTGAACTCTTTGAATCGTAAATTACATGGATTTCTTAGCAGTGGCCAGCTCAGAAGCAGAAATACGGACTGTGTCTTCATCGGAAGGATGGTAAAAGTGTATCTTTCATGTAAGGTCAAGTAGCAGATTTGGATGGGAAACATTAGCCCTGACTGAAGGAAACAGAGGTGGTCAGGGTCAGAAGAATCGGAAGATTCCTGCTGTGAAGCAGGTTAAAGCGTGACGCGTGCTGCGAACAGAAACGCCTTCTTCCTTTCCATCTGCAATGTAAAAAGATAGGGCAAAATAATTTATGATCCTTTTGCAGTGTGTTCCAGACAGCATCTACACGTAACCTGTGTCTTATTAAAAAACACAGTCTCAGAAGTCCTAGGGCAAGCCGTGGTCACCGGCCAGTTCTCAGTACCCTTTATCGCTGTCCCGCTGCGTACGGGCAGACGGGCACCTTCGGAGGCTGGAGCAGGTTCCAGTTTCCAGGTGATTCTCTCCTGTCCCGTACCGTCTTTGTCCACATACCCAACGCCACTGCGTTACCAGAGAGGGGAAGTTTTATGCGAGTTCTCAGGTGTATTCTACGTGACTCAATCTCAGCCTGAATTGCACTGAACATAGTTGTAAGTAATTAATTTAAGCTGTGTTAGTCTCTGAGCTGCTCTACTACGTATATAATATGACGCCTTTGGAAGTCTAACCTTTAAGTTTCACTGTCAGGAGCTCCACGTGTTTAATACTTCATAAGAGTCTTTTTGGAGGTTAATCTTTTCCATGTGCCCTTCACACGTTGTTAAGGTTTCTCATTGTGTTCCACATGGTAACTGTTGTATATTTTGGATTAGTGACAAGATTTTAATTTAAAATATCTTTAATTTTGGGATAGGTCACTTGAAATTTGATTAGCTGTATTTATTTTGGCAGTGGGTTAAAGAGTCAGTGAAAGATGAGCTAGTGAGCGGGCCTGGTCCTGGCGCCACGCTCAGCATGTGTTCTCGGAGGGATCGTCTCGAGTGTCTCTTGGCTTGCCCAGCATTATAGTTATCGCTATTTATTATCCGTACTGTTGTTACCGTGTTCCACTTCTGTGCAGCCTAAGGAAATACAGGTTTATTATGAACAAAAATAACTCTCAGACTGGTGACTGCCACCTCCTTAGTGGGGGTAGTAGGGCCTGATGTACAGAAGTGGCTGAAAGTCAGAATGGAATTCGGGGAATATATTAAAAATATGAATTGATATGTCATTCTTTTCTTTGGAATTGTGTAATGGGATAGTTTTCCTAGCTTTGCACGAAGGCCTCGGAGTAAGGCCTCTTATCTTCTATATTTGTACAGTACCTAGTTCATTGTAGGTACTACTATGAGCAAGTAATACTCACTGAAGACGTGAGTATTAGAATCACCTAGACGTTTATCAAATGGATTTCTACACTAAAAACTGGTAAGATCCTTAATTACAAGTGCCTCGGACCCTGTGTATATATTTGCCAGTGTCAGGTTTTTTGTTTTACCCGAATCAAACCAAGAAAACATTGATACTAACACAAGAAACCTTGAGGTTGGTCAGTAAGTGCTTAATTCTACATGAGATCAAATTGAGGTAGTTCTTGGTGCTGAAAATTTAATATTTGTTGTTTTTCCTGGGTGTATTTTGGGAGATCCACGGTAAGTACCTTGGGTGTCCTCCAGAAGGAAGTGCACACAGACACAGCCCAGAGCTGAACGGAAAACCTACGGGCTTCTCCATTGAGAAACGTAATTCTCTCTCACAAAACTGCTTTAAAAGTTTTGCTCTCCTTTAGTCACAAAACAAAATTGTTATTCTTTGCTTTGTTCCATGTTAGTTTTAAAAATATTTTGAGGTGATGTTCGTGGTCCTGTAGAGTTACATCAGTATATAAGGTAGCATGTAGGACTCACTGCGTAGTCTTACAATGATGGTACTTTGTTACATAACCTGGCTGTTCCCTGTAACCTATGTTTTAATCCCAACTTGGCAAATTTATACATTATCATTTACTAATACCTTTGTCAATAATAATAAAAAAAACCAACCGAAAGAAGCTTTTCTTTATAGCCTGCTTTTTCAAGATTTATGGCGCGGAAGAATGTGTCTCAGTCCACCCTATTCAGGTAAATCTGTGTTCATAGGGAAGCAGCTCAAGGTCTCTTTGCATAATAATTAATAATTATTAGTATAAACATGTTCATTCACTCTTCCTAAGGTGGTTTAGGTGCGGAGGTTGAGGTTGGACATGAGGAACAGTTTTTTCCCCACAAGGGCTGTGAAGGGCTGTGCCAGGCTGGGCAGGGCAGTGGTGGAGTCCCCATCCCTGGAGGGGTTTCCAAGCCGTGGAGATGTGGTGCTGAGGGACATGGGTTAGTGGTGCCCTGGCAGTGCTGGGGGAACGGCTGGACTCCATGAGCTTGAAGGTCTTTTCCAACCAAAACAATACCACGATTCTAAAGCAAATGAAAGCTATTTGCAACCTGTTTCACAATGAAAATTTACATGTGACTGTCTGTTTCTTGTAGAGCACTGGCAAGTGTTGGTTTTAAAAATGACTTGTGAAGTGTGGGAACAGTTTAATGTTTCGCTTTATTCCGTGATGATGAGTACAGCTGTTTCTGCAGAGCAGAAAAGGGAACGTGACACTGCTTGTGCTCTCCCTGGGAGCTGCTGAGACCGAAAGAGTCACGGTCAGGTTTGGCCCGCCCGACATCCTCGTGCCAAGCAGTGCTAATGTTCACATTTTTCTCTGTGACTTAAAATTTTTGCTAAACCCTGTCAATGAATAGTTACTCATGTCTAAAAGCACAAAGGTTTAGTCACGGTCTTTAAATATATGTATGCAATTGTGTGGTGTCAGTTTGTCATCAGTCGGTCCCACAAAACTTCTGTTATCAGAGGTTCTTGTAGTCTTGAGTTCTGTTCTTGAAAACAAGCCTGTAGGTGCACGTGTAAATGAGAATTTCAGGTTTCTGTCGTCATTTCCTTTTTTGCCAGTTAATAACTCTTGGAGAGCGATCTAAGGTCATTTGTTCACTTACTCTAAAGACTCATAGAGTTTTTTCTGTCACTCCTACCTGTAGTTATGAAGTAATGTTTCTTTGTGGAAGTCTTTCAAATCTTGACTTCCTGTTCTTGCCATGAACTGTGAGAATGAACATAATGGATTGAGAAAGTGTTTCACTTTTATTGTAAAGCTGACGTAAAAATCCTTTGTTGCAGCAGAGCTACTTCTTTTTTTCACTGTGCTAGCTGTGGTCGGCTGCTTTCTACCAACCCTCAGAGGCTCTGAAGACAGGTTTTGTAAAAGGCAGTTTTTTATTTTAAGAAGTGAGGCTATGGAACCATAACATGAATTGAATTTGTGTTTGTGTCGGCCAAAACCAATTGTGCTCTCTTTAACCGTTAACCCGTCACAGAAAGCACGAGCAGGTGATCAAACCTGCGGCTGGTGTCTGTGTTGGATGGATGTGTTGAAATGTTTGTGGGATCTTAATGGTTGGAATCTCTCTGAAAAATTTTAAATGAAGAGGATGAAATGTTTGTAGTCCGTTTCCTACTTCTGGAGTTTCCTGGTTTTGTAAGGCCCAGACTAGTGATGTACCATTACAGGAAAAGGAAAAAAAAAAAGGAACAGCATGAGATCATCCTTTAGTTTGGGGAACTATTACAACTGAAGTGACTCGATATTTTCCACTTCCCTAATCTACAAAGAATTGAACACTTGAAGTCATTATGAAATCCTAGATGCTTCTTCTGAGGGACTCTCCATTGTTATTTCTTCAATGTGATGTTACTATGAATTTATTTTCTTTTTTTAGGCATAGGAACTAGGTTGATTATAGCTTAATTAGTCACCTTATTTCATTTTCACAATTGAATAATCATCTCAAATTAGTGGAAGAAGACGACTTTTACTTTTGTGAAGTGTTTTGGGAAGCAAAAGTAACCCTGCATCTTCTTCCAATCAGGGCGACTGATTACAGCTGAAGGTGAGTCCCGTGGTGGCTGTATTTGCCTTTTGCTGATGTGATTTCTTTGTATATGTTTCATTAATTATCTCAAATTATTAGTAAGAATGGACCACAAAGAAATAAGCGTGCTCAGCTGGAGCATGAAAAAAACCCTTTATTGTGGGCAACCAGGTAGTACTGGAATGGTGATGGATCCCCAGACAGCTTCTGACTGGGGGAGTCTGGGTGAGTGGCTGGGGGGTGACGCAGAAGCGCAGCCCTCGCTCGCCGCCTCCCCTGCCGCCCTCCCATCAAATAATATTTAAGGACATAATCAAATATCTGTGTAACTTTGTGGATGGCTCCAGGGCATGAAGAGTGACTGACTCATTGAAGTGCTGGGGCCTGAGCCACAGGCCTGGAACCGAAGTTGCCCTATGGATGAACCCCACAGCCAAACACTATGGTTTGTTAGCAGTAACCAGTGTGAGATTTTTCTCCCCTCTGTCTGGAGCTGTGCTGCAGGGCCGTGGGACCCGACGCCCGCCCTTGCTGAGAGACACGTGGCCGAGACCAAAATAGAGATGCTCGTTTGGGTTCCTCCCCAGACCCTGGCCAGGCTCTGGGCTGGCAGAGGAAAAGCCATGCTTTTCCTTTGGCTTTTGGTGGTGGGGGTGTCGTTGTTGTTAAATAATTCCTTGTGTCTTGGCTGGGTCACCTTGGCACTCTTGGGTGCAGTACTTGGGTTAGGACAACCAGCTGTACTGAATACCCAGGCAATGAGCCAGCTTCTGTTAGATGTTTTTTACCTCGGTGTCATTGCTCAGAAATGAAATGACAAGAATGCCAGTTTTGAAGTGATCCGTTCTGTGTCAGAGGGTACAGAGCTGGCTTATTTTCTCAAACAGTCGTTTCAGAAAACTCCTACAGCAGACAGCGTAGGAGTCACAGGGGCTATTTTACACTACCCTCTTGAGGTCGATGTCGTATTTGCAAAGGAGAAAACACGGCACACATCTATAGGTCCAAAGTTTTTCCTCTAGAGCACCAGGAAATGTGGGGTTGTTTGACTGGGGTTTTTTTTGAGACGACCTTAGAATGTTGTGCTCAATAAGCTGGATGAGCAACGGAGCATAATGGCATGTGCCTCGATCTTTGTTCTCTAGACTGCCTTGGCTGCATTTTTTCTTCTCGGTGAGTAGACTGTATCCTACAGGACTCTGTCAGACTTCTAGAAGCAGCAGTCCTGACTACAGTGCTTCTTCATTTAAGAAAGGATTTCTGCAGTACGTCCGGCTGACAGTTTCCTGCCTGTGCTGTTGGGCAGCTCGTTGTCCGGCTGTTTCCATGGAATATGGCTGGAAAACATTGAATATTCAAAGAACAGAAGCAGTAGATCTGTTGTGGAAGCAGTGACTGGAGTTCAGCACAATAAATGCAGCTCCAGTGCTCTGACTCTTCCCTTTTGTAACGCTTCTGCAGGTTTCAAAAAGTACGTGTCCACATCCTTACCCTGAGCAGTCTCCTAAGAGCTGTTCACTCCTTTTTAATCCACTTCCCACTACTAGTTCTCATCTGCCTTCCTGTGGAGGACAGCACAAGGTGGTGGCAGTGGCATCAGAGGCATCACTTCATTGAGGTGATTCGTTCTGTGACAGGAAGAGAGCACGTGCCTTTTGTCAGCACCAGCGTGGGCAGCGGGAGCAGGGCAGGGATGGTTCCTCTGGGCCGGGCACTGGGGAGGCCCCACCTCCAGTCCTGGGGTCAGTTTTGGGCCCCTCACTCCCAGAAGGACCTTGAGGTGCTTTTTTAACTGGAAGAGATATTAGATGGTTTCCTTGATAAAATCCATATTAACGAATCCCTTGGCCATAAAGCTCATGTGGCAACTGAAAGCTGAGAACTTGTCCATCCAGTTTGTGTAGTTCATTACACGAACTATGTAGTTTGAGCTACTCTTAAGCAAACAAAAAACAACCCCACAAGTAACTGCAGTTTCAGCATAAGCTTTATTCTCTATTATGGAAGTGTAAGAAGAGGTTTCCACCAGTTTTAGAAAGGATTCATACAGCCTTCAAGCATGTAATTTAAAATAACCACTATATTTACTAAGGAAAAGGGATAAAATAAGAAAATAAGCCTGTGATTAACCTTGCTCGTCATTATTTTTGCCTCTAGATCCTGTATTCTTCCTTAAAAGATAATCCGTACCAAAGTCCGTCAGGGCAAACTGTTCAGGTTCACGTACTTCTTTCTCCTTTAGAGTTGTGAAATCAGTGATAATTTCATTTTAAAGTAAAATTCAAAACAAATCAGGCCACCAAGTGCTGTCGTCCTTCATCTTACCTCAGTTTTTCATCTGAGTTTCTAGAAAGACAAAACATAAGGATTATTTCGATAGTCTTGGTATTTCTGTGAAACTCCTGTTTTGAGAATCTGAAAGTTCTCCAAGTGCCCAGGCGAGGGCAGAAGGTCAGGTGGCTGCCACAGTGCTGTCCTGAGGGCACGCGGGCACCAGACTGTCCGTCTGTGTACCGGCCATGGAAGGAGCCCTTCGGAAGGAATTCAGAGGGAAACGGGGACAGGAGCTTGGGGGAAGTCTCAGGAGCCCCAAAAGCAGGTGAAAGCAGAAGCACGAAGCGATTTGTAGTTGGAATGTGTAACGCAGATATTAAGATATAAAGATTAAAGCAGAAGATTCACACATGAACACACAAGGTCGGCGGAAGAGGGGTGAGAGCAAACACGGTGTGACCAGCTGCAGAGGTCACAACCAGGCAGCGCGTGGTGGGAGTCGGTGAGGGGAACTTCAGTTATCGCTGCGTCTGCCAGAACCATCTTGGTTACATCAGTGTTTGTAATGCTTTCCACCATGAAAATTGTGGTCTTAGCTGAGAAAACAAGGAAATGTTGGGATTTGAGGGCAAGGGCGAATAAAAGATTGTTAGTGTGGGGCAAGGCAGCTCTGCCTTGGACCCGTCAGTACGACTGCCCCGCTCAGCGAGCTCTTCCTGAGCATCAGGTGCTTCAGGGGTTCTCTCCTGTCCCAGTCACTTCTGAAGGGATGCTCCCAATGTCTGACACGACAGATTAGGTGGCAAGAGCTGTGTGGTTGGTGGTGTTGCTGTTTTTATGTTAGCTTTCATGACGTGGTTGGCAGTACCTTTAGCTCTCTCCTCAAGCACGGCCCCGAGCATCTTCTCCAGCGCTTGTCCATATTCTTGATACTGCTCTTCTGTTAGCTTGACACCAATTTCAAAGGGAGCATTAAACTATAAAAACATCAAGGGACAGTTTAACAGGCAAGTTCTGGACAAGGACACTGCAAGTTCATTTTATCTGGGAATGACGAGAAGCAAGAGCTATAAAAAGTTATTCCATCTATTCACTAGTTAGTGCTGAGACACGGCAGGAAAATCTCAGGAACAGCGTTACTGCAGAGCAAACAGCACAAGCAGCTGGGGGAGAAAAACTTTAAAAGAAACTTGCATGATTACGTCAGTTCTGAAATGTAAGTGAATCCTAAAAAGGAAGCTGTGATCTTTATTAGTGTGGCTGATCTTACATTATTTCACACCGCCAGTGCTGGCAGTTTTCATGTGTCCTTTCCTATTTGCGTTTCAAGTTAAATCTGATTGTCGTTTTAATTTGTACTGCCTCCTGTGACAGAAAGTGTGTTACCCAACCCTGTAAACGTGTATGTGAGCGAGGGGAATAAACACAAACCTTCATTTCAATGTTGTTCCTGTCATCTCGTGCCCCGGATTCATCTGTACCCCAAAAGCCTTCCGTGCCTCGACGATGTAATTGTGCTGTGGGGCTTCTCGGTTCCTTTTGTTGCTAGAAAGTACACAGAAAAATATCTGTATGTTCCTTCCATAATCAAACTAGTCTGTAGTGGGGAAATGAGAACCGATAATTAACACTGTGCAGCCAATTAGCTGAAGGCATCGCAGACACACGTATGACGTGCAGGGCTGTAATGGTTCCTGCTCCTGCTGCGTTCTCTTTAACAGGCATTTGGTTCAAGGGCTCATTAAAGAACGAGCACCTTACAGTTCATTTCCAAAGCCAACAAATCATTAAACTAACACTTCCTCTCCAGTTGTTTTTATCCAGATGATTGTGAATGAGACACGTATTCTCCCAGCACGAATACGTTAACAGTGTGTTGCAGAAGTTCTCTGGAGTAACTCCTTCCTCTTCCACAAACTGTGTCTTCTAAAAGCTTCTCTGGATGCTGTAAAGACGATTTGGTTTAAGGACTTACAGAGAAGGATAACTTTGAGAAAGTGCTTTTCTGAATGTTTTTACCTGTATTTTTTTATATTCAGGGCTTAAAAAACTAGAGCCAGCCAGAGTAGCTTCTGTCCAGAGGATGCTGAAAAGAATAATTCCCAGCAGAGTCCTTCTGAGAAACATGCTTGTCTTCCTGGGTCAAACCTGAAAACACAGATTGAAAGATTAAACCCATTTTCCAACCTCGGCATTTAATTGAATCTAGATCCAGTGGAAATATTTCTCCCGACCTGAATGACCTGAAATGACTTCTAAAGACGGATGTACAAAGCAAGCATCATTTTTATATACTAAAGGTAAAAATACCCAAAAGAGGCTATTGCTCACTGCGTTTCCTTCTGTAGCCCAGGAGCCGGAGCAGCCGGGGTAGCGGAGAGGAGCGACGCGGGAAGACCGGCAAGAGCTGGCAATGCGCAGAAGCTTCACCTGGTGAGTTTGGTGGCTTCGCCAGGCAGCCGCTTTCTGAAGCACCTTTTATATCGAGTGGAGTATTTGTTCTGTGCTATGATACTCCTGGAAATGCAACCTGATGGGTACGTAAATTCCTCGGACACTCGGCCTGCTGTAAGATAACAAAATCCACAAACCAGTGAAAACAGGGCCTAGATCTGCCGCTGCGCTTGCTTTTATGTACACGGACATTGAGCAGGGGCCGGAGTGAGTTTTCTCCTCTGGAGTCCCAGCGCGACAGGGAGATGAGTCCCCTGCAGCTTGGCCTTTGGATCAGCGTTGTCTGCTTTACTGAGGCCCTCAGCACCCCAAAGCAGCGAGGAAAACAGGAGCGTAGGGTATGAATTCAGACAGGCTGTTGTAGAAAACCGGGGGTTTGGCTTCTTTTCTGTTTCCAGTGCCCACGTTTGCCACGAAAGACAGCCTGGGCCAGCGCAGCAGTAGGAGACCAGCTGGGAACGTCATGGACTTAATGCGGACTGTGCGCTCGGACTCCAGCTCTTGTGTGGAGGCTCCTTTCAGGCACCACAAAACAAACTTTTCTTCTTCTCAGGCTGGGTGGGGAAACAGAAGATTGATGGTGCACTGTGGGCACAGGAGACTCCCTGCTGGTGTTAACCAGCCTGAGCAGCGGTTCCAAGCTCCTCAGTGTGAAACTGAGGCTGATCTTCTTCTCCTCTCTTGCTTTCTCCCAAGGATGAGAAGGAGATTAGAAAACAAAAACATGAAGCTTACGCTCAGAGCAACTGAAACACTTTCACCTAATGCTTACATTTGCAGTGCATAAACTGTAATTCTTAAATAATCTTTTATCGATTGTAATCATTGTGGCTATTTTGACTACTTGAAACCATTTTAATACATTTTGTCTTAAGTATGAAGGAATAACAGGCAGAACTTGGCCTTGCTGCTGAGCAGGCTTGAATTCTGAAGTTGTAAAATACAAGGATAACTTTGAACATGGTGAACTGTGGAACCAAACACCCCCGGGGCAAAAACTTCCATTGTGTGCTTAGGGAGTTTGTGCCCTTCTTCCTTAGAATGAAGCGTGGTAAAAGCTAAGGATGAGCTTTCACTCTTGAGCCTTTTTACTGGAGCTCATGTGCTTGATCCCAGGTTTGTATCATCTCCAGAGCGGTTAAAGCCGACCCAGACCCCTCCTCAACGACCGGGTGCTCTGTATCGGAGCAGAACACGTGGGCAGGCTGCGGGGAATGAACTGCTGCCTGTTGAGCTCAGCACTTGTGATCATGTAGAAATGGAAAATAGCTTGAAAGAAAAGAGTGCTTTGCTCCATCCTTTGAAATGAACTGTTTGAGTGTAACACTCATTTCTAGATACGCTGATTCACTTTGGGGCGTAAGGCTACAGTGTATTTACCAAGAACGGGAATGTCGCATACTTCTGTTGGTATATAGACAGATAATCCCTGTGTTTCTGTGAGAGCAACTAGGGTATTATTTGGCTGTAACAGATAACGATCATAACATGAAGTTTACTTTTCTAGAAGAAGGGGTATGTTATCTCGACTGTGCCAAAACAAAAAGCACCCCTCGGCTCCCCTACCTTGGAGAGGGAGGAGCGCCGGGAACTGCTCAGTCTGTTGCTTCAGCGCAACTGAAGAATAAGGGGAAAAGGTGACCTTTTAGTTAAGTACTTTCCTTCTTGCAGGAGGGGAAGGGAGCCCTTCAGCTTTCCGCTGAAGGCACGCTCAAGTGTGCTTCCCCGAAGCACCACGGCACCTCAGTTTAACTGAAGGCAAAGCTGTTCTTACACCACGGGCAGCGTTGGTCTCTAGAGGACTGATGCCTTCCCAGCTCTCACAAAGCTAATGCCACGGCGGAGAGGACAACGTGACTGGGGCTCAACTGCAGGCAGGCTGGAGCCAGCCTTGACACGGCCCCTGGGCAAAGAGCAGTAACTACAGCACACCAGGCTTTAACCAATAGGACTTTATTCTGTTGGTATCTCAACAAAAAAACCTGAGGTACAGTACAGAAGTGTGGCTAAAAGAAAAAAAAAATTCAATTATGGTTTGATTTATTGATGTTGGTTAAACAACCAACACTGACATTATTGTAGAGCAAAAGACGTATGCGTTCCACTACTCCTTGTCACCTCCAGGAAAGCACAGAGGCTTTCACCTCTGCAAGCACATGGTTCTCAGGAACGATGAACCCCTGAAGGGCTAGCTAGCACGCTCTCCCCAGCGCCGAAAGCTGCCCCAGCCCTTCCCCTCACTTCAAACAGCGCTCTGGCCTTTGAGGGGACACGGTATTTGTCCCCTTGCACAAAGGTGTTTGCTCCTCACCATGCCAACAGCCTCCTCCTGTTCCTACTCAAGCGCCTGAAGTCTGACCACAGCATAATCCCATTAAATTTGGCCCCTAAACCAGGAAAGCAGGGTACAAGTCGCTACAGCGTCAAGGAGCAGTATAAGGCATAGTACTTTGCTATGCTCTTTACCTTAAATTTAAGGGACTGTCAATTAAGGCCCATTATCAACATATTGTAGCCTCCGGGTACGAGCTAGAGTGCTCATAAAATTGGATAATTGTTTCCCATGTTCATGTCCAGTTTAGATAAAATCAGTTCTCTCGTCTGGTTCAAGAAATGCTGCCCATCAGGTACAGTGATCACTTGTTGCAGCTGGAACATCGGCTCGTGCATCACTGCTCGTTCTGCTGCCCCTCTGTGACGGCAGACACCCCTCCTTGGCCCTTGTTGACATCGCTGATGCACGCCCACAGTCCGTCTACTGATTCCTTCCAAAGCGTGACCTCAAAAAACAGACCAGGAAGAAGTTTCAGCCTTAGCACATTCTCAGTTTCTCATTTCCTCGCAGTTATCAGATCCCTAGTTCGGCGGCAGGCTACAGTTACAGCCGCCAAGTGTGGCCACGTTGTTCTAAGTATCGAGCGAATTGTGACTGTGGAGTGAATAATCCTCCCGCGGCAAAGGGAGAGCATGTGAATTCTGCGGTTAGTACCCTACAAAAGAACTTTAACCCCTGGAGACATTCAAGGCCAGGCTTGATGGGGCTCTGAGCAACCCAATCTAGTCAGAGATGTCCCTGCTGACTGCAGGGGGTTGCACTAGATGACTTTGAAGGTCCCTTCCAACCCAAACCATTCTATGATTCCATGATTCGTTTCTAATCTCCAGGAAGGACAAGAAAAGCAGTGCCAGTAGTTTTCCCAAGGTCAGGGTCTTCCGCCCCTCTTGCTAAGTCAAAAGAAAAAACTTCACCACTGCAGCAAAGGAGAATCTACAACAGTCTTGTCTCAAGCAAAAGTGACACCAGCCTGTCTCATCTCAGCTCTGAATCTACGGCCCGCAGGAGCGCAGCCACGGCAGCAGTACTCACTTTATTGTCTCCTCCAGACACCGCAAGGATATTTGCGGTGATGGACCAGCTCACGTGCCAGACCACATCATTGAACTTGTGCAGCAGCTTTGGAGACCATGAGTTTCCAGAGGCATCGTCACACGTCCAGATGAACACTCTGCCATCCTACAGAAGCAAGCAGACCGAGGCGGGCGGACCACTCGTTACCGCACAGAAGAAACCCCCTTGAGGGCACTTCGGGCCGCGCTGCCAGCTCACAGCTCCAACGCGAGCCCCAGATGTGTCCTCACAGATTCTCGCCCAGCACATCAAAGGGGCTGTTTTCTTCCTACAGCTAAAAGCAAGGCAGGAGTCCAGCTCTCCAAGGAGCAAAACTACATACAGAAGGTGACTTGCAAACCCCAGAGAAAAACTCCCAAAATACATAGCTACCAGCTGAATTTTTTTCCCCAGAGTGAGATTTTGCTTTCCAGTCACAGGACAGCAAGTTAGAAACTTACTGAGTACCCTTCTTGCTATCAAAAAGCATTTACAGAATTATCAGCAGCAAGAACACTACAGTCAGTGTGAAGCTTGAGGACATCAGAGCTGATTAAGGATGCCAGTTATGAGAGAACAGTGTTTTTAGCTAGAAGTTCTGTGAATTTGATGGAGAGACATTAAAATAGAACGGTAGTTTGAAGGTCTTCCTCACAGCAAGACCATCCTGCTCATGATTTTCAAAAGAAAAGACAGTCTTTGGTACAGAGCCACCCACACACCAATCTTTGTCCAGAAATGCTTCCACTGGGCTTCTGGGTTTGGGAGGAACAGGAATCAAAGGCTCTTCCACCCAGACCCAGATACAGCATAGGACTGGCAGAAGACCTGTCACAGCATTTCTACCCTTACTACTCCTTTACTAGAGGAGAGGGAGTGAAGTAACGGGACGCGGGGGCACGGGGAGCCTGCCTCTGTCCCTCCAGCAGAAGCCTCACCTGTGAGCAGCTTGCAATGGTACTTGTTGGCAACCCTATGGACGGCGCCCAGGCTACATCTCGAACCCAGTCACTGTGAGCCTCCAGCTTCTGCTCTTCTTTCCACTGACCATCTTCTTCCCTGGAAACACGTTTACACAGTCAGAAGGGGGGCAGCAGCAGCCACTCCTGTTTCTCGTCTGTCCTGGAAGTTTTGTAGCTTTCAGCCTCCTGGCGTATCCAGGGAATACAAAGCACAAGAGTTTCCCCACTCCCCACAAAAGAAACTCAATGGCTTAAACTGACACAATCCCTTCCAGGCGACAGAAAGCAGCAGAGGCACAGACTATTTCAGTTCCGTACAGAAATCTGCCATTGTCCGGGTGATGGCAGTGACCAAAGACAGCCAGAAAGCCGCTGACTGTTACCTGAGATACTAACAGAGACATTCGAAGACTAGAACAGGTATCAGGTTTTGTGAGTTCTCCAGTCTGGCAGCAGAGCACTTACTTCCAGATCTTGACAAGGTTGTCACAGCCACCAGATGCAAATCTTTTGATGTAGTTTGGTTTCTGACCCGAAGGCTGCTCGATAAGGCTTCCTGGTACAACAGCCGGAGCCCAGCTAACTGCATTACACCCGATCTGTTTCATGGAAAAATATCATCATTAGAAGTTGCTTAATTTAAATAAGTAAGTAGAAGCTGCTGAGGGGTAAAGGACACCAGGCATGCTCCCTATCGGAGAGGGGGGAATAAACCTATGGTAGGAAAACAGGAGTCTTGCACAGTGCTGGATGGACAGTGCCGCACAAGAAATCCAGATACAGCCTAGTCTCAGAGGCACTTGCTCAGAAAGCCCCAGGTAGCCACGTAACTGTTTGATGTGCAAATATCGTCTTGGATATGTAAACAGTGGAGACAGGAATCAACTGGAAAGACACAGGACATACACAGTTGCTGAGGTTTAGGGATGCAGGAGTAGAAGGAACTTTTGGTCCAGAGCCCAATTTCCTGTTATCGAGAGCCACTGCCATTAGCTTATGAAGTTCTGCTTAAGCAAAATCCCCGCTGTTTTGGGAAAAACACAAGTCCTGCAGTTTTTCCAGCTTCAGTCTATTCACAGTCAGTTTGTACAGATGTTCTTTGTGCCAAATCCATTTCCGACCCAGTAACTTCCGGCACTGTGCTCAACATCAATGCTCAATAAATGGGTATTATCGGTGCTGTTCAGTAACCTCCACATGTCTTGTCTTCTACTTCATTTTAGTGACTACAAATACCTTCCCACTCTGGATTCATTTAAAACAAGTAATTCTTGACTCTGGAAACAGGTTCTCTATGGCATCAGCTCAGTGTCTGTCTGCAGCTCCAAGAAGCGTGCGCTGCCCCGGAGGAGCAGACTTACCGTGTGTGCATTGCTGATCTTCTTGACTTCCCACTGCCCGTCCCCTGTGTAGCTCAGTAATGAAATGGCCCCGTCAGAGCTCCCGCAGGCCAGGATCAGTCCGTAGTCGTGTGGTGCCCAGCAGACAGAATTCACTGTGAAGAGTGACAGCGACTGTGTTACAACACGGCGACTACCTGAAGTCGACTAGCCCAACCGCCGGCTTGCGTCGTGGAACCGTCACTAAAAGTGAGCAGCTCAGAGAGTCAAGAGCCTCGGCACCCCGACTGTCAGCACTGCCAGCCAGCTGACATCGCTTATTACCGACAGAAAACCGCCTTTATTTTAGGCACCCTTTGAGAATGAGAACACGAAACGAGCGCTCTTAACGAGAGATTAAAAACTCAACTATCCTCTGCAAGAGCGAGGAGTGTCACTGACTCTCAGAACACCAGCTGGCCGGGAGGCACAGCAAAGTCTAGACCAGTAACATGACAAAGCTGGAGACTTCTCAGGTCTGCCTGTAGGAGAACACAGCATCTGAACAAATCATTTTCCATTGTAAAACAAAACGCAGCATGCTGAAACGCACATTGTTCCTCTCTTCCTGTGGTGGATACATACACTATTTTCCTCCCGAACTCAGAACTCTACCATCTTGCTTATCTGAAAGCTGATTTATTTGTACAACAACTCCTACGCAAACACGGTGTGGAGCAGGACAGGTTACCCAGCAAGATGGCCGTGCACAGATGTTCTGAACAGCCTGACTGTCTCTCCACTAATTTGTCCCTATCTGCTTGACACAGGCTTTCCTCCGTAACACCAACAGATTTACTCCAACCTTACCTGCATCCTCCCATATGTCCAGACCCACGTACCTGAGGAATCGTGCCCTGTGTACTCGTACGTCTTTTCCCAAGTGCCATTTTCCTCCTTCCAGATGATAACCTTTCTGTCATAGGAACAGGAAGCCAAGATATTTCCGTACATAGGGTGAGCCCAAGCAACCTGCCACACAGGACCTTCATGCCTGCAAGAAACGATGCTATCTGGGGAAGTGGAGACAAACCCAAGGCAGTCGTGGCTGTTCCACAGCCATCGTTACTGTAAACTGGTGTTCTGTGAAAAATTAATAGTCATGTAAAGAATGAGTAATACCAAGATGAAAACCAGCATACAGGACTGTCAGACAAAGCCACTGCCATCAAAAAAAAAGCAAAAAACCTGTGTTAGCAGATAAGATTCTAAGTTTACTTCTTGAAAATTATAGGTGTCAAGTATTTAATGAAAGAAGTCCCAGTGTTGTTTCTAACTGGCTGTCGCCCCTCAAAGCTCTGAGGAGTTGTTCAGCCACAACCAGTCAGAATAAATATTACCTTGGAGGAATTTGCCACAAATCTTATGTTTCCAAAAGGCAAAATATTAAACATTTCCACAGATTAAAATCGTCTGTTGATGACACTTTACCCTCTCAGGTCCGCAATGAGGATCTGCCCTCCATTCCGAACATCAAAGATCTTCACGGATCTGTCTGAAGAACAGGTCGCTAACCGAGTGCCGTAGTAGTCCATCTGAGCATCGTGCTGCAAGGCGACGGAAAAGCTGCTGTCAGCGCCTGCGAGCTCTGCTTTGTTAACAGATCTTATGACTTTTTAAAAGTAGCTGTAAGAGTTGTGAACACATCACCAAGTCCCAGCATGACAGGTTAAAGGGATTGTTCTTAAACAATCCAGACAAGCCACTTAAGTAATTGATTTCCCCCATTGCTGTCTCCACTAACTACACTATGCAGAAGTAATTCTGGGGATTCGGAGCACGGCGTTCTCAGGAGAGGACAGGAAATTGGAGCCACTGACTGAAAAGCCCTGACCAGGTACATATTTTTGTTTCTTTATATGTAAAGTGGGTGTAAGACACTGTTACCTCTTATTTATGTTTGAGACTTCATTACCTGACTGGGCTCCTTGCTCCTACAAATTACTTTGAAATGTTTTCTCCTACTTGTACTCACAACATCTGCTCCAGGAAACATCCACATAGAATTATTCTGGTCGGAAGAGACCTTTCAGATCGAGTCCAGCCGTTCCCCCAGCACTGCCAGGGCACCACTAACCCGTGTCCCTCAGCACCACATCTCCACGGCTTGGAAACCCCTCCAGGGATGGGGACTCCACCACTGCCCTGCCCAGCCTGGCACAGCCCTTGCCAGGGAGAAATCGTTCCTCGTGTCCAACCTCAACCTCCCCTGGTGCACATACAGGAAAATCAGCATCATCTGCTGAAGCTGTGCACTATTTAGTACACACACACATGCACACACACTGTCGCACGGAAGCGAGCAGAAACAAGCCTAGGCATGAAGATTACAGTTTTAATTAATTTCCCCTTCCCCTGGCAATGCCATTTTCCTGTCCACACCGTATAAAACAGCACTACCCGGATTCCGGGCAGCCTTCTCCACCTCCTATCCCCTGTGTATCATTCCACACAGGGCTGCCCAGCTGCTCTCTACCCGCCATGAGGAAGCGCCACGAAGCAGCTCTGTGAAAACCGGGGAGCGGAGCCGAGCGGGGCTTGTGTGAAGGAGCAGCAGCCCCCGACACTTACGATCATGTCCTCGTGAGAGGTGTCCACGGTGTTAATGACCGAGACCTGCGGGGAGGAGGAGAAACAACACCAAGTACCCCGCACACCAAGGCCTGGCTCCCGCACACGGCGGCACCCCGCAGCCCCCGGGCCGCGCCCGCTCGCCCGGCCCCA
>VZZY01019626.1:133719-152778 GCA_013400335.1 Eurystomus gularis | reverse complement strand
CCGCCCGGGGACGGGGCCTTGGGCCCGGGGGGGCTTCCCGCCGGGGACGGGGCTCCCTTCCCATGGGATCCCCTTTCCCCGCCTCAGGAGCGGGCGCGGTGCCGCCGGCCCCGCTGGCGGGTACAGTCCCGCGGCAGGGGTGCGGGATGTTTCTGTATCAGAGAATTAATCGCTTTTATTTACCGTATTTCAAGCCAACTCTGTTCTTCAGGCTGAGCGGGGGGAAACCAGCAACGTTCCCATCCCCGGCCTGAACTGCTGCATAACGGGAGGGAACAAGCAAAGTGGAAGGGGGAAGAAAAGTCTTGACAGTTAGACTTCAAGTTATTACTTGTTTTGCAAATGGAGAACGTCATAGAAAAAACGCTGAAACGCTCCCTGGTTTGTTTTTCTGCCTGGAGTTAGATGGTCCGTGCCCTAAAGAGGCTGAGGGAGCGGTCTGAGCAGCCGGGTCACCCAGGCGGTGGATGCTGCCGAGACTGCCCACGCTAGCTGCGCTGAGAACGACTTCTGTGCAATCGGGACCAAGATTCTCTTATTCTCTTTATGTCGGCAGAAAAACTGACATCTTTTTAGGGTTGGCGCTCTATAGAAAATTGTTAAGACTCACAGGTATGAGAGATTTCACCCGTGGGCACACTGTTCTCTCGGTGGAAGGTAACGTTTGTGCCAGACTTGCTATCTTGAGGTCTTTGAGAAGAGCGGGGTTAGTGATATCCTAAAGTAGGTTGATTTTTGCAGAGGCTGCTGGTGTTTTTCTGATGTTAAAATGGATACTTTTAAAAGAAGTCAGAGGTGGAGCAGTTGCACAGTTTGCTCAAAGAATTTGTGGTTAATACGGGAAGCAAGAGGTGCCCAACACAGGGCATGTTACAGAGGTAAATTCCAGGGCTGTTTCTTTCCAGTGCACGGTCACACATGAGCCCATTGCCTGTCTTCAGGTGCACGAGCAGTTTTACAGGACCAGGTTTCACGTGCTTCTCGCTCATAAATGGATACCTGTGCTGGTTTCCGAGCTCCGGCGGGCAGGTTGGCAGCAGGTAGCGAGCCGAATGCTGGATGTGTCGCTGCGGAAGCCTCTGCTCAGTCCGTGGCCATAATTGGTCATGCTTGTTCCACGCAGACGTTGAACTGCAAGCGCAGCTGAACGGCTCGTGCAGAATCACAAACAGGCCGCAAACTGCGACCGACACAGGGCAGAGTCCCTCTGCTTTTCTGGTCTGGGGTTTCAGGCTGGCTGCCTGACATTGCGGCGGTCCCGCGTTCCAGATGCACCTGGGTGCTGCTCAGGAACGGGCTTGCAGCGTGACGACACGAGGGCTCCTACGTGCTGAGTTAATTACATCAGAGCCTCATTTAAAACGGAGGTGTCGTTTGGTAGATGAGGGGGAAGAGCTTCTCTGCGGTTCTTCCAGACACCCGTCCCTGTGCTAACATTAGAAAGCAGCTCCTACACGATAGCTGCAGTAAGATTTCTCAGAACCCCAGACTTCTGTACTAGCACTTTTACATTTCCTGCTCCCAGGAAAACAGATACTTTCCAGAACTTCTCAGTATCCATTTTGACTTTGTCCCTGATAGAAAATGATACTGAGTAACAGTCAGCTGGGAGTTTGTTTTTCCTTCTAAACTGGAATGATAAATGCTTGCTTGGTTTTGCTCACAGCAACCTAAATATAGCCTAGTGACCTTCTAAGGTATAGTTTGCCTGGAGTCATGACTTTATTTTTCATTTTTGAGCTTGATAGGCCTTCTCCATGTGTGGGATCATACTGTCAGTGCTAAATAAGCCAGAAAGAACAGAGCCGGGTGTGTTCTGAGACCCCAGACTGGTTTCCTAGGCCAGACAATTGGTGAAAAAAACCCCACCACGGTATTTTCCAGCAGAGTTAGCCATCTTGAATTAGTCACTGAGAAAAAACACACAAGCTGGGTGCCAATCTTAGAGTTTTAATTTGGCCCATTGCTGCTGCATATTTTAAGGAGAGGAGAGAATGTATATTTCTCATGGTCACAGATGCCTTAGCTAAAGCCTTTTTACAGCTACCTCTATCTGAGTTTTCCATCTGTAAGATAATAAAAATTCTTTGCACCTTATTTTTCAAGACAATGTAAAGGGCTTTAAGTTACTCTTTGAAAGTGTGTTTAAATACAAGCAGTAGTTGTTGGGTTCCATTGTCCAAAGTGATGTGTTTGTGTCAGTTTCCCAGCCAATCCACTTTTGCTGTGTGATCTTTCAGGTTTATGGCCACCAATGACCTGATGATGGAACTGCAGAAAGATTCAATAAAACTAGATGAGGACAGCGAGAAAAAAGTTGTGAAAATGCTTCTGAAATTGCTGGAGGACAAAAACGGGGAGGTACAGAACCTCGCTGTCAAGTGGTAAGCGCCTCGGCAGTAGTTACCGTGTTCCTTGGCAGCCGTGAAGCTGCCACAGACTGCAGAGAGTGGAGCTCGCTCAGACCTCCCTTTGGAGGGGCTTTTCCTCGTGTGCCGGGCACAGCAGTGTCTTTCTCTGTCCATATTCAGGAAGGGCGAGCGTACAGGTATCTTTGTAGCAGCAGGAGGTGGTTTGGGAAGTAGTCCAGTGCTTGTATTATAAATCTCACCATACTAAAATTAGCACATCTAAGATTTTCTTTGGAGTTTAAAATTTTGGTCATCAAGTTCCTCTCCTTTCCTGGGCTTTGAAGTCCAGCACTGAATTTCGCAGCGGTTCTGCCTTTGATAGAGATGGTACTAAACATGTATAGCCCTCCAAAAATGCATTTGAATCTCAGGCCCGGATCCTACTCTTCAAGGATATTTCCATTAAAGTTTATAATGTGCTTGGCTTTTTTCCCCTGCCTTGACTCCAGGTGTAGCCTGTGCTATTTCTTTGCCTTTGACCATTTCAATATTTTTTAAAAACCAAACGAGAAAGGCAGGAGGTTCCTCTATTACTGAGTCATCTGCTGAAGTGACCCCACTGCTGACATGTTCTCTCCTGTCTCTCTCCCCCAGCATGTCTGAATGGGAGTGTTCATTCTAGACAGGAGATTGAGTGGGTCGGTTCACGCGCAGGGCTCCAGACAGGTGGGCCATTTAAAGACAACTTTGGGTTCCTGTATTCTTTCCTACTGTGGACCTTATTCATATTCCCTTCTTTTTAACCACATACTGCTTCTATCACTGTTCTTCACCTGTGACCTTTGGCCCTTTCTTTTTGATTCCCACTGTCCTGACTCTTTCTGGCCCTGTTCCTGTCTCTGCCTGCTTGGGTTTGTTTATTCTGTTTTTTAAAGGAAAGCGGTTGGGCACTGAGCAGAGTACAGACTGCTTTACCCATTTGTCTGTGGTTGCATTTCAAACCTACGGATTCTAAAATCTGATCTAAAGTCCACTGAAGTCTGATGTAGAGTTAACTGAGGCAACAATGCAGGATATGTAAACCTGGGGACACGACCTGTGCTGCAGGATGTTGGTATCGATATCGATGTTTTGGTAATATTTGCACCTGGGGCTGAGCTGCCTTTGAGGAGGAGTGACCCTGAGTGTCCCTTTTTCTGGTGGAAAGCATTCCTCTTCCTCTTCATCCTGACGGGCTTCTCCTCCCGCAGCCTGGGCCCGCTGGTTGGCAAAGTGAAGGAGTACCAGGTGGAAACCATCGTGGATACACTGTGTACGAACATGTTATCGGACAAGGAGCAGCTGCGGGATATCTCCAGCATTGGGCTGAAAACTGTCATCTCTGAGCTGCCACCAGCTTCTACAGGTAAAACGTCTGTCCCTGTTTGTCAGACTGAGGCAGTAGGGAATTGCAGCCTTTGGGAAGCAGAGGAAAACGTGTCATTCAGAGCCTAAAAATTACAGATTCCTTATTCACCTGCTAGAGAACAATTAATGAAATAAGGAGGAGAGACAGTAGAAGCTGGGACACCAGAGTGGTTAAAGATGGGATGGAAGGAGAACTGGAGCTGGTCACCCTGAGGATACTTAAGTCTGAAACTGCACCTGAGTTGCTGGAGAAATCCATTGTTTGTGGCAATCCTAAAGCACTCAGTGTGTGTCAGGATATTGCAGTTTGGGCAGCCTGGCAGGGCTGCAACGCCACGATGCTCTGTGGTCTCAGCAGTGCCAGCACTGCACCACCTCCTGTCTGCAGCCTGGCTGGACCGACTCTTCCAACAGCCGCAGCCACCCAAGTTGCTGCTCCTGCCTTTGGAGCTGCGTATCTCAAAAGTGCAGCAGCCATTGAGGAGATACCCGAGGCTCCAGAGATTGAAGTCCAATTTCTCTTCTTTTAGTGTAGGAGGGATTGAATGGGTCTTAGCAGTAAAAGGATTTATTTTCAACTGACAGTGGGGAAAAAAATCTCTCTCTTGCAGGCTCCACCATGACAGCAAATGTGTGCAAAAAGATCACAGCCCAGCTGACAGGAGCCATTGGCAAGCAGGAGGATGTCTCTGTGCAGCTGGAGGCTCTCGACATCCTGTCAGATATGCTGAGCAGGTACCAGAGCATTTCCTTCTGGCAGGGGGCTGCATGTACCTCTTTGCTTTTGATTTCTCTATTTCCCTAATCCTACTATGAGGACTCAAAAAGAAAAGCTTTGGACTGGCTGCCCCTGGGGGGTATCTCGGCAGAGCAGATTCCCCAGCAGGGATGGGAGGCGACATGCTGAGCCGTCCTGCGCTTGGGAGTAGTGGTAGCGTCGGTGATGGATCCCACAGAGGCCCACTTCAAACAGACCTTGGGAGGGAGAGGGCAAAGTGGGGAGGTTTATTTTAGCCCTGTGATCTGATCACACATGCATTTTTTTTTTTGCCTGGCTGCCTCTTTCTCTTGTTACATAAGGCAGAGTGACAGTGTCATATGTCAGCGGCACACAGGAAATTACTGACAAACCCCCAGGTCACCCAGAAGGACACAGTCAAAACCAGACTCCTCTGTGATGGAGACAGATAACCTCTCCCTGTGTTTTACAGACCAAATCAGTGTTCAGACCATAATGCCAACCCCCCCCTTTTCCTCTCCCTCCCACAACATGCATGAAGTCTTCAGAGCTGAAGGAGCTTTACATTTTTTTCTGGAAAGAGGGCTTTTTCTCTGAGCTTTGACTTTCACCTTCTGCCTTGTTCTGTTGATTGCAGACTTGGAGGAACACTCTACTCTTTCCATTCCTCCATCCTGAACTGCCTCCTACCCCAGCTGACAAGCCCCAGGCTGGCAGTACGTAAAAGGGCCATCATTGCCTTGGGTCATCTTGTCTTGACTTGCAGCGGAAACATCTTCTCAGAGCTCACAGAGCATCTGCTCGCCGAGCTGAAGAGGAATGAGTCTACTTCTACTACCAGGACGTACATTCAGTGCATTGCTGGCATCAGCAGGCAGGCTGGACACCGCATAGGTAGGACGAGTAGCTTGAAATGTCGCTGGCAGATGTGCATGCCTTTTAGAGGAGCTCCTTTTAGTGGTAAAAGACATGTGCTCACTCTGTTCCTAATGGATTAGTTGCTTGTGCTTTGTGATTCCCTCCGTAGTCCTGACCTGGCTCTCTGATACCCACTTGGAAGGGAGGAGACGCCAGAGTAACTCTCTGGCTGCCCTTCTGTAGTGATTTCATCTCAAAGTCTTGCAGCGCTTCCCTGGTCTGCATTAATACCTCCATGAATTAGGTCAGTGGATTCACCCCATTTTAAAGGAGGGGAGAAATGGAGGGCAGCGTATTGTATTACTTGTCTAAAAGATCTGCCAAAGCTGAGATTAGGTCCTAGAAGATCTCTAATCACAGCTCTTTCCATGACTGAGATGCCAACAAGAGGCTGAAGACAAGGAGCAGGGGTCATCTGCTGAAAATCCCTGCGGGGCTGGCCTTTGGTGGGCTGCTGGCTCCTTGCCTGTGAGGTCCAGGGGGGTAAGGCTCTGCCAGGCACACAAAGGAGGTGAGGGATGGCTGAGTTGTCCGCTGCTCAGACGAGAGAAGGCTGGAATGACTTTTCACCACTGCTAACTTTGTCTTTCCCAGGAGAACATCTGGAGAAGATAATTCCTCTGATTGTTCAGTACTGTAATGTGGAAGATGACGAGCTGAGAGAGTACTGCTTTCAGGCCTTCGAGTCTTTTGTGAGAAGGTGCGTGCCCTTGAGGAACAACTGTGCCCATCCTGTGCGTCAGTGTCCTCCTGGTGTGAACATCTACGCGCTCAGCACCCAGGGTCGAGTACCTTCCTACATGCATTCCCGTTGGAAAAGACACTTCACACGTGAAATCTCTTCTTCACATGCAGAGCTGGGCTTGAGTTAGGAGCTATTTTACCTCAACACGTGAGCGTGTGTTTCTGTATTGGTTTTGCAGAAGTGGGAGTTTTCCTTGTCCAAGAGGGAACAGCCTTGCTCCTGGTGTGTGAAGGGAGTAGAAGGCAGGAAGGGGCTCAGGCAGAAAAGCTGCTGAGCTGCAGCTCTCCTGTTGTTTGGTCAAACGTTTACTGCTTGTCTTGGAAAAGGAGCCCTACAGAGCTGCTCAGGTTTTCTCCCGTGAAAGGAGGATTCAACCAAGTCGTGAAGGCAATTTCTTTATTTTCTTTCCTTATAGAAGTCACTGCATCCTCCCCAGGGGAATGGTCTTGCTTTGTGCACAGCAGGAGGGAGCAGCTCTGGTTTAACTCATGCTAACAAAATGTTCGTGTAGTCTGTGAAGCATCATGGGATCCTTTTGAGATTAATTATATTACGTTATATGGATATTTAAAATAGCTTAGTCTTTAATTTATTAACTCTTAGGATTTTAATTTGTTGTGATAGGTGCCCAAAGGAAATTGACCCTCACATCCCTAGTGTGATGGGGTTATGTTTGAAGTACATCACCTTTGACCCGAACTACAACTATGATAATGAGGAGGAGGAAGAGGAAGAGATGATGGAAACTGAAAATGGGGAGGATGAAGACCAAGGTGCCTGCTTGTGAGGATGACTGTGCTCAGCAGAACACTGGGTTAACATTTCTCCCTTTCCTGCTTTCTCACCCTCTGTGACATTACCTGTCATATCTGCTTCAAGACAGTTAGTTCTTTTAAACGGGTTATTTTAACTTATCAGTGGTAATAACAGCAGTATGTGCGAAGTTCCAGCAGGAATTCCAAGTTTGTTATTTTTTTTCTAACAAGGTCTTTAGGTCTCTGCCTGCCTTAGGCCACAGAGGAGACACCAAAACTTGGACTCTGAACTAGCTCAGTGGAGAGCTAGAGGAAGCACTGCTTTTCCAGAGCACACCCAGCAAGCAGCCGGGCTGCATGCCTGGAAATGCTGAGGAGCAGCCGCTCTGCCGTCCGGGTTACTGGAAACGCTCCCAGAGGTGCCGGTCTCAGTTACAAGACGGGACAAGCTCCTGTTTTCCCTGGTCACAGGGGAGTCAGGCAAGAAGGGCTGTGTCAGCCAGCGCCCTGCCAGGGTCTGTCAGAGCCACGCTGCCGAGCCAGGCTATGGATTTGTCTTGATTCCTCTTACCTCTCCATCTGCTAGGCCGTTTTCCACACACACACACTGCTCCTGAGCACATCAGCCAGCCCAGGCTCGTCTGTGGTCACCCAGAGGCTGCAGAGTCTGTACTTCTGTCCCTCTTTGTGAGGCTGGTCGGTTGCTTTTCTTTTTTGCTGGAAGAGGTATATGCCTAACTGCTATTTTAGACAAAAGCCTGCAATTTTGATGTAACAGTTTCAGGGCAACTTAACTCACCCTACAAACATAGCAGCCACGAAATCACGTCTTATTATAAGGTAGCTAATTTTTTTTACTACATTGTAGCAGAAGAGAGCAAAGCTACAGCCCTGGACACTTAAAAGTGCCACCATTAAAAACATTGTGGTCCACCACTAAAAACATCTAAGTCATCAGCGACAGCAATCTGATCTGTCTGCATAGGGGGCCTTTTATTTATTTCGTGACTCGTGTTTGCTTTGAGGTGGGTGTTGAGCTTTGGTCAGATAGGAGGGGCACCTGTAATGCCTGGTAGTGGCAGACAGCGTTTCCTAATGTCTCTACTTATAGATGCATATAGTGTGGCAGCTAAGAGCAATAGTTACAAGTTCTTTGGAAGAAAGGCTTTTCTTTTACTCACACACTAATTGGGGTAATACTCTGGCCGGCTTCCTGGAGAGTGTGTGAAATATTCTGCCAATAACACGGTAAATTGTTACGCTGTTTTGTGCCATCCAGGAATTGCTAAGACAAATATTTACATATTTCTGGCTTTAAAATCTGGGAACCTCATTTTCCCTTCTAAACAAAAGCCTTGATGCCTGAGCTGAAGTGGCCACCGAGGGGGGTAACATTAAGGTTTATTCTCCAGCAGCTCTTCCTTGGAGCAGGGCAGTCTGACGCAGGGCAGCCCTGGGTCGCGCTGCCGGTGCCGACGGCTGTAGGGACAGGCGACCAGACAGTCTGTGTTCCCGGGTGTGTGTGTTTCTGGCCTCTGTGTGTCTGCTCAGCTGGAGAGGAGAGCTCTGAGGATCAAGTGATCCACTAGCTCTGGTTTTCTCGTAATGGTGCACTTTGTTTCCCCTTCCCTTCTTTCCAGAAAGCGATGATGAGTACAGTGACGATGATGACATCAGCTGGAAGGTCCGCAGGTCTGCAGCAAAGTGCCTGGAGGCCATTGTCAGCAGCAGGCACGATCTCCTTCAGGACTTCTACAAAACACTTTCCCCAGTCTTGATAAGCAGATTCAAAGAGAGGGAGGAGAATGTCAAAGCTGACATCTTCAGCACTTATATCTCCTTGCTGAAGCAAACGCTGCCCATCCAGAGCTGGCTGCACGCTTCAGACACCTCTGGCAAGGATGATGTTCCCCTGACAATGCTTCAGAACCAGGTGAGAGAGAGATGGGGGCTGGATTAAATTGGAAAGCAGTGAAGAGAAATAGGTCCCGTGCCACCTGGTGGTTGAGCTTGAGAACGTAGCCAGCTGAAGGAGCCCTTGGGTGTGCAACCTGAGGGGACCAAATCCTGAGGGCCGACTGTTCACTGCTTGTCTCCTGCCATTCCTGGGGAGAGAGCGCTAAGCTAGTGTGGCAGCACTGAGGTGGAACTGCTGTCTGGTGAGTCCTTCAAACAGGAGCATTAAAATCGCTGCCAAAATGTAATTATATCACTGATTAATCACCTTTCACCTTGTGTGTATGAGATATTTATTTGAATAACTTGCACCTCACCCCTGTGATTTTTTTTTTTGGGTTTCACTGAAACTTTTTTTTTATTTGACTGAAATACTGGCAGGGAGTCCAAATTGAAATACAGGTTAAAAATCAGCAGACCAGGAAAGAACCCTAAAGCTCTAAGCTCCTTCAGCAACATGTTCTGATCGGGTCATGTTGTTGTGTTTCTCTAAGCTCCTGCATTAGGGTATAACACCACCTCAGAAAGGGCTGCTTAGGAGTCTCTTTATAGAACATGGAGAAGCAGAATAATGTCCCCTCGCACTTTTCTGTTCCTGTATTGTTTCTTCACGTGCACTGTCTTGTAACCCATCCCATGGCCGGTCTCCTCTGGAGAACAGGGGCTCTCTCTTGCTGTCCCGTTAGTTTTGTCGCGGTACAGTTAGTGCCTGTGCCCAGCGGAGCAGGCTGCTGGCGTGGCACAGCTCTGTGCCCTGGAAGCTGCGATGACCAGTGTGTTTCTTTCTGGTTTTCTTTTCCAAACTGCAGGTCCCCAAGATCATCAAGGCCTTGCACAAGCAGCTCAAAGAAAAGAGCATCAAATCACGACAGGGTTGTTTCAGCCTCTTGACAGAACTGGCCAATGTTCTTCCTGGCTGCCTGGCAGATCACATCCCTGCGCTCATCCCTGGTAAGCTTGTCTGTGGGCTGGGGCTGAGGGAGCAGGGCTGACTCAATCCGTCCTGAACGTGTGTGCTCCCTGCCTGCGTGCTCCAGTTTTACCCCTCTGTCTTATTCTGCTCAGCATCAAGACACCCATCAAGTTCTGCTTTGCATTGATGTGCTGAACAGCTCGCAGGTCAATCCTGGCTCCTCTCTACCACTGAAAGCCAGGATGAGAACATCAGGTTCATTTCCACTGTCCCCTGAGAGGTGCTTTTAGCAGGGCCTATTCCAGGCTTTTTGAAGCCAGCTGGAATTACGCTGTTTGCCCACTGAGATCAAGTAGCACCAGTGATGTTTTATGTTACAAAACACAGTGGCATTTTAAAATCTTACTTGTGTTGACTGATTGTTTAGTTTGCACAGCCACATCTTCCTCAAAGCTTTCCTGCCTGTCAGCTCATGAGCATCCCACTGCTGAAAGGCTCAGAATACTGAGGTCCTGCCTATCCTTCTGGTGTGACTGGACAGTAGATACAAAAAAGGCCTCCTGTGATTGTCCCTGGGCCACCTCCCTCTTAGGAATTTATAGATTGGAAAAAACTGTTCAGACCAGGAGTCAGGTGTGACTTCAGGAGTGGCAGCAGAATTGGTGTAAATGTTCCTCGTTAAGTCTTCTGGGAAACATAACTATGTGTCACGGAAAGGGGACGTGGAAGTACCTCCCTCTCCAAGGGCAGTCTGTCTTTAACGGTCCACAGTGATGTTCCAGCCAATACCAACAGAAGGTGTAAAACTAGGTCAACAGAGAGCCCCTGCATTTTTTTAAGGCTTCCAACAGAAGAATGGAGGAAAAACTCCTGCAGGGGCATCCCTGCTGCCTGGGCTGCCTGTTGCTGAGACGAGGCTTTCCCTGTCTCTATTTCATGCCGTTTTGTCATACTTATTAGAGTTAAGTCCAGGGTGACTTTTCCAATTAACTTTAAAAAATGTTTTTGTAGCCAGCCATCCAGCACTGCTACAAAGACGGGTTATGTCTGAGTTGCCACTTCCTGGAGAGCAGGAAGGCAGCGAGGAGAGTAGCCCTCTGAATGGCGTGTGTCGTTTGGGTGGGGAGAGGAAGGAAAGAAAACCGATCTCAAATGTGCCCTTCTTTGGGGCATGTGATAAAACCACATGATGAAATAAGACAACAGCCGCCCTTGTCTCCTATGCACAGGTATTGTCTTCTCCTTGGCTGATAAATCCAGCTCCTCCAACATGAGGATTGATACGCTGTCTTTCCTTCATGTTCTCCTCTGCAACCACCAGCCGGAGGTATTTCATCCGCATATCAAAAACCTGTTACCTCCTGTTGTGGCCTGCATTGGAGATCCCTTTTATAAGATCACTTCAGAAGCTCTGCTGGTTACTCAGCAACTTGTGAAAGTCATCAGGCCTTTGGACAAATCTTGCACTTTTGATGCCAAGCCCTATGTGAAGGACCTTTTCTCTGGTACGCTGAAGCGACTGAAGGCAGCTGACATCGACCAGGAGGTGAAGGAGCGTGCCATCTCCTGCATGGGACAAATTATTTACCATCTGGGAGACCATTTAAGCACTGACCTCCAACCAACCTTGAAGATATTTCTGGAGAGGCTCAAAAATGAAATCACCAGATTGACAACAGTCAAAGCATTAACTTTAATTGCTAGTTCTCCACTTAAAATAGATTTGAGACCCATTCTAGGGGAAGGTTTCCCCATTCTAGCTTCCTTTTTGAGAAAGAATCAACGTGCCTTGAAACTGAGTACCCTGACTGCTCTGGACATCCTGGTGAAGAACTACAGTGACAGCCTCAAGCCTGCCATGATAGAGGCTGTCCTAACAGAGCTCCCTGCTTTGGTTACTGAGAACGACATGCACGTCTCCCAGGTGGCCGTTGTGTTCCTTACTACTTTGGCTAAGGTTTATCCATCCTGCATCTCCAAGATCAGCAGTTCCATTCTTGGTGAAATCTTCCAGCTTGTCCACTCGCCCTTGCTTCAGGGAGGGGCGCTGAACGCCATCATAGACTTCTTCCAGGCCCTGGTTCTGACAAAGACGGCCACCATGGGCTACTCCGAGCTGGTGAAGCAGCTGACTGCGCCTGTTTACTCCTCAGGTGCGGCTGGGGCGCCGGTGACGTTACACAAACAGGCGTACTACTCTGTCGCAAAGTGCGTGGCAGCCCTTTCCTCAGCCTGCCCGAAGGAAGCTGCTGCGACTGTGAACCAGTTTATCCAGGATGTCAAGAACCCCAAGTCCAGCGCCGCTGCTAAAGTGCTGGCTTTCCTTTCCCTGGCAGAGATGGGCCGCACCACCAACCTCAGCGCTCAGAGAGAGCTCAGAACCGTCATCCTGGAAGCGTTCACTTCCCCCAGCGAAGAGGTGAAATCTGCCGCTTCCTACGCGCTGGGCAACATCAGCGTTGGGAATCTGAAGGAGTATCTCCCCTTCATGCTGACAGAGATCGGGAGCCAGCCCAAGAGACAGTACCTCCTGCTGCACTCTCTGAAGGAGGTCATCAGCTCCTCCCCGGCCGACAGCCTCAAACCCTACGTGGAGGATATTTGGGCTCTGCTTTTCAAGCACTGTGAGTGCACAGAGGAAGGGACGCGCAATGTGGTGGCCGAGTGCTTGGGGAAGCTGACCCTGGTGAATCCTTCGGAGCTGCTGCCCCGGCTGAAAAAACAGCTGTCAGCAGGTAAGGGGACGGGCGGTGGTGAGGTGGGGAGACACCTTCCTGTGCTGGGAAGTCCTCTTGTCAGCCGCTGGTGGGCACCACAGGGAGCAAAGCCAGTCTGCAGAGGCAAGGAGGAGACAAGAGGATCTCTGCAGGGGGGCTCAGAGGAGCACTGGTTTGCACAGGAGGGTGTTTGGGACAGGTGCTGCGCATGGAGTTTGTGCGGGAACAGGATTTAAACAAGGAGGTTGTTAAGACATCCTCTGTTCTCTTCCCTCTTCAATGCACACGTAATGTGACGAAGAGTGGAATACATACCACCAAGTTAGAGCAATGGCTTTGTCTTGTGATCTTTCAGTTTTTCTTTCCGTCTTCACCGCAGGTTCTCCACACGCCCGCAGCACGGTCGTCACTGCAGTCAAATTCACGACTGCAGACCAGCCGCAGCCCATCGATGCTCTTCTGAAAGGCTGCATAGGTACGAAGAGCAGCGTGAGCTGGCAATGGGAGGTGCCAGGCGTCATTAGCAGCTCAGGGGTTCTCACCCCTGTCTGAACCTCATTCAGTTAGTTTCTATCTGCATTTCTCTGCTGTTGGGTGTAAAGAGCAGCAGTGTCATGTGAGTAAGGACACAGGAACTAAAAGCTCCGATGCCTTGCTCCTGGGCATGTTCCATTGCTGACAGGGTTTTTTACGGAGCGTAAATTCCTTCTGTATTTAAACTTATGATTCAAGCATCTCATGAAAGCGATCTTGGAAAGTAAAACCTATGTGAAAAGAGTCTTATGTCAGGGGAGCCTCCATCTCAGGTCTGTGGTATAAAACTGGGCCTTCTGTTTCAGAGAAGCCTGAGCAGATGAGCCAGGAATAACAAAACCCAACTTCCTTGAATGCCAAAGCTTCTGATTTGACATTAGGATGGGGTTTATGCCCAAGTGCAGGAAAGTCGTGTCCCAGATGAAGGGAGGGGAAGCATCTCAAATGTCTCTGCTAGACTGTGCCCCGGAGCTGTTTTACCACAGCTGCTTTCATAACCAGGTTCCTTGAAATACACCCTGACGGACTTTTAGAACCCGGCAGCAGGACCGACTGGCGTGTTCTTATCCCACAGGTGACTTCTTAAAAACCCTTCAGGACCCGGATCTGAACGTTCGACGTGTGGCTTTGGCCATGTTTAATTCTGCAGCTCACAACAAACCTTCTTTAATCCGGGATCTACTCAGCGCAGTTCTCCCCAGCCTGTACAACGAAACCAAGGTCAGGCGGGAGCTCATCCGGGAGGTACGTCATCGCTCTGACAAGGCGCAACACGGCAGTGACCCGCTGCTCGAGGCCGAGGTGAAGCTGCCGCCCTCCCTGCTGTTAGGTCACAGCTGTATTTTCCTTCTTGTTTAAGGTAGAAATGGGGCCATTCAAGCACACGGTGGATGACGGCCTGGACGTGAGGAAAGCTGCGTTTGAGTGCATGTACACACTGCTGGAGAGCTGCCTTGACCGCCTGGATATCTACGAGTACCTGAACCACGTGGAGGACGGACTGAAGGATCACTATGACATTCGGGTAGGTGCTGTGCCTTAACTGCCGGGGCGTGGTGATGTCACTGATGTCCCATTTGTTCTCTGGGGGCCTGGGCTTGAAGTGAGCTGCTCTGTCACCCCTGCCCTGCCGTTTCCTATTCTCAGTGGCTGCTGCAGCCTTGCACTGACACTGTCTAGTTCTAGTTCGACTGTGGTGGCCTTGGAAATGCAACCCTGGTGTAGCTGCTTGTATAGAAAATTTACCAAAGCCTAAAATAAGTTCATTCTGCCTTTGAACTTAGGATTGTCACTTGTTCAGTGGGGCCAGTGACACTATATTAAAAAAAAAAAAGTAGCATTGTCATTGTTGATGGCCTCATAGCTTAATAGAATCATAGAACTGTTCTGGTTGGAAGAAATCTTTAAGATCATTGAGTCCAACCATCAACCCAGCACTGCCAGGGCACCACTAACCCCTGGCCCTCAGCACCACATCTCCACAGCTTGGAAACCCCTCCAGGGATGGGGACTCCACCGCTGCCCTGCCCAGCCTGGCACAGCCCTTCACAGCCCTTGTGGGGAAGAAATTTCTTCTCATGTCCAATTTAAACCTCCTCTGGTGCTACTTAAGGCTGTTTCCTCTTGTCCTGTCACTTGTTCCTTGTGAGAAGATCCCGACCCCACCTGGCTCCAACCTCCTGGCAGGGAGTTGTTGAGAGTGAGAAGGTCTCCCCTGAGCCTCCTTTTCTGCAGGCTCAACACCCCCAGGTCCTCACCAGACTTGTGCTCTAGGAAGCGCTGCATCCTTTTCATGCTATTATTTGATTTACCTCCACTGAGATGTGGGTACAGTGGTGGCACAACCCCTGTGCTGATCGTTGCCATGTCTCTCAGCCCTTTA
The DNA here is from genome assembly GCA_013400335.1 of Eurystomus gularis. Lineage (NCBI taxonomy): Eukaryota > Metazoa > Chordata > Aves > Coraciiformes > Coraciidae > Eurystomus > Eurystomus gularis. Next base: position 137,861 of record VZZY01019626.1, on the reverse strand, counting down.
GACACCCGGGAGCAGGGCCCAAGCGGGCAACCCCTGGGCCTTGGCTGCTGGTGCATCTCTAACACAACCAAAGCTCTTACTAAAAGCAACTCCCCATGGTGTGTGTCCAGCCCGACACCGCGGGGAGAACAACCACACAGGTTTTGACAGGAAGATCCTTGCTCAAAGCCCGGGGGATCCAGGGTGAAGCAACATCTGTTTTCTCTTCCCTCCCCTGTCCAGATGCTGACTTTCATCATGCTGGCCCGGCTGTCCACGCTCTGTCCCAATGCCGTGCTGCAGCGGCTCGAGCGACTGATCGAGCCGCTCCGGGCAACTTGCTCCACGAAGGTAAGATCAGGCAGCAGGCGTGACGGATGGGGTTGGGTTCTGCCCCAAAGCCACCTCTGCTGAGCACCCTCCCCATCCCCGCTGCTGAGCAGCTGCTCCCCACTCTGCTCTGGCTGGAAAACCACCTGCGTGTCTCCTTCCCCTTGTGCCTGGGATGCCGTTTCTGAGTGAGAACTGAAACGGTGCTTTGGGCTTGCAGGTAAAAGCTGGTTCTGTGAAGCAGGAGTTTGAGAAGCAGGACGAACTGAAGCGATCCGCCATGAGAGCAGTGGCTGCTCTCCTGACCATCCCTGAAGTGGAGAAAAGCCCAGCGATGGCCGAGTTCTCATCCCAGATCAGATCCAACCCTGAAATGGCGTCCCTTTTTGAGAGCATTCAGAAAGATTCTGCCGCCCTGCCCACCTCAGAGTCGATGGACATGAGCTGAGCGCTGCCCGTTTACTCGGCCACCTCCCTGCCCCACGGCGCGTCAGCCGAGCGGAGTCACCGCAGAACGTCGCTGAGCTGGTCTCTGCCCAACAGCCGCTTGCACGTCACTGGGCTCCAGCAGAAAACGGCTGCTTCCACCACACTCCCGTCAAATACGGCGTGAAACGGCCTCATGCAGGGCAGGGAACAGAGGACGGGCGTTCCAATCTTTCAGCAGGTTTCTAAGGGGCGTGCAAAGCAATCAAAATTGAGCGTGGTGCCATGAAAAATGGGAACTACTGCCTGAAACCTTTCCTTACTGCAGTACAAAGAAAAATAGTTTAAAACGTTCTTTTTTTTTAACCACTGCACAAGCACTTTCTACCCCAAATTGCCTGAAGAATGTATTTATATTGGTTCACTAAATAACATGGCTAAAAACTAGAAGTCACATCTTTAATTGGTGATGAGCACAATTATGATAGGCCCTGTCTCAAGAGGGGACTTCTCCCCAGGCTCCCACCTGGGGCCCAGCTCGTGGCACCAGCACCCACAGCTCTGTGCTCTGCACCGTTTGGGCAGTACGGGGCTGTCTTGCTTGTATGGCTTTGACTGCAAAATACCTCAACCGGCTGTCTCCGAGAGACAAGGACGCGACTGCGTTACCTAACAAACCTCACACCGAGCTCTTCTCTAACTCTGGTTTGTCCTTCCCCCGGGAGCAGCGGCTGCGCTGAGCTCTGGTCGCTCGGCAGCAGGAAGCGGTGTTAGCGCCTCGGTGTTGCGGCAGCAAGAGGTGGAAGGCACCTGCCAGGGGCACAAGGCCCTGAGCAGCCCGCACGGATCCTCCTGTCGCCTGCCGTGTTCACATCCTGCTTTTGGGGCAGAGCAGCCTGAGGAGACAGAGGATGTCACAGCACCTTAGAGAATCAACTGCAGCACAACTCTTGCAGCTGCAACGTGCTTTTGCTTCTCCTTTTCTGACAGAGTGGTTGATGTGAAAAATATTTATAGTGCTGTGTGAAAGAGCATCCGTTGTTTGAGTGGCATCAAAAATAAAACATGCTGGTGGGGCCGCGCGTGCTCACAAGCTGTCACAGCGACCCTGCGCGTTGTTGCCGTGAGCGAGCTCCCGCATGTCCCCCGACAGCGGGGCTCCCACGGCAGCTGTGCCCGAGCCACATCGCGGCCAGCCAAGCCCCGCTGGCACCAGCCAAAGCCTCTCCCTTGGCCATTCACGACATCCCCCACTTTGTTTTTACACTTTATTAAATACATCAGGGACAGAGAGGCCGGTTTATTCATTCTCCTCGCTGCGCAGCCTGGCGTTGGGATTGGTGATCTTGATGGCGAGCTGGGCGGCTCTCTCCACGATGACCTTCCGGTTCTTGGAAGACACATTGTGAGCGATCTCTGCGCAGTACGACCTGACGGATACAGACCACGCGTCAGGCTCGGCACTGACAGCCACGGCAGAGCTCGCCAGAGCGTCCCGTGGAGCTGAACTGCACCCCTGCACCCCGGCCACCGCGCCCGGCCTGCAGCCGGAGCTCACACCAGCACAGCTCAGCCCTCCTGCTTCTTCTCTTGAGGACAATGAGTCAGGAACAGGTAGTTTTTAATGGTGCTAACTATTGCTCCTATTTGTTTTGAAAGAAAGTGCTACAAGTAAATTTAGGCCTGTATCTGAACAGACACAAAGCCACAGTTCTGATGAGTGTTTTATAGAATCACAGACTGGTTTGGGTGGGAAAGGAGCTTTAAGGCTCCTCTGGTGCAGCCCCCCTGCAGGGAGCAGGGACATCTGCAACCAGAGCAGGTTGCTCAGAGCCCCGGCCAACCTCACCTGCAATGGTGCCAGGGATGGGGCAGCGACCACCTCTCTGGGCAGCCTGCGCCAGGCTCTCACCACCCTCAGAGTAAAACATTTCTTCCTTCTCTCTCGTCTAAATCTCCCTCTTTTAGTTTAAAACCATCACCTCTTGTCCTGTCCCAACAAGCCCTGCTCAAAAGTCCCTGTCCCCAGCTTTCTGATAGATCCTTTTAAGCACTGAAAGGCCACCAGCTCTCCCCAGAGCCTTGTCTTCTCCAGGCTGAACAGCCCCAAATCACAGTGACAGGTACAGCCCTGTTTACCACTCCTATAGTATCATATTTTTGCCAAAGGTATGAGTTACTTCATGCTCTTGAAAGCAAGAACTTCCCTCATCTCCCACCCACGTCTCCCCCAGCCCGTGCCACCTTTCCCAGCCCGGCGCCGCTCGGGGATGGGCAGCGCACAGCCCCAGTGCTGGCGCCAGCTCTGTAGGGGCCCCGCAGACTCACTTGTTGCTCATCATCAGCACCTCCAGCTCCTTGACGTTGTGGACCAGGAACTTCCTGAAGCCCGTGGGCAGCATGTGCTTTGTCTTCTTATTGCTGCCATAGCCAATGTTGGGCATCAGGATCTGGCCCTTGAACCGCCGGCGAACTCTGTTATCGATACCTCTCGGTTTACGCCAGTTGCGCTGAAGAAATGCAGAAAACATTTAATAAGTTATCAGACCAGTCTGAAAATGCCTCCCTTGAGCTAACAGCTCCAGCCAAAACCGATCCCCAGGCAGATCCACCATGCCCAGATGCAGCAGCGCAGCCACCACACTGACCCTGTAACTCACCACCAGCCCTACCAGCCACCGCGCCCGACTGTCCCGGGATTCATTTCCTAATGAACTTCCAGTGGTTCTTTACCTTGATCTTGACATAGCGATCAGACTGATGGCGGATGAACTTCTTGGTCCTCTTCTTGACGATTTTAGGTTTCACGAGAGGTCTGAGGGCAGGCATGGTGCCTAAGGCAAACAGAGCCAGGGTGAGAAGGGAAGCCTGACACGAGGGCAACGCGTTCCCCCACCGACCGCGCGTGTAGCAGACTCTCTTCCGCTCGCTAGCCACGCAGAAGGCGAGCGAGGGAATGGGTATCACCTGCAGTGTCTCTGCCTCCCGCCTCCGAAGCTGGAAGAGCACTGAGAGCTCTCCAGATGCGATCCTGGGAGGGGACGCGGTGCTCACACCACTTCCACGGCCACCTTCTCCCCCCGCCCGTTACTCTCCTGCCCCAACAGCTCCAGGGCCTTTCTAACTCAAACAAACCGGGCACCTGCGGCGCGGACGGACAGACGGACAGCGGTACAAATCCTGCTCGCCAGGACTGAACCGACTGAGACCCTCCTGCGGGGTCAGCCGCGACCGCCCCTCAGCTCAGCCCCGCCGGACGCAGGCCCCCTCGGCGCCAGCGCTAAACCCCACGATTTTGGTTCACGCTCTCCGTTCAAGCAACGAAACGCGCCGCCCCCGCGGTCCCTGCCCCGCACCGCCCGCCCTCCTCCCGGGACTGGGCGCCCGCACCGTGAGCGCGGCCGGGG
>VZZY01019626.1:1622-127289 GCA_013400335.1 Eurystomus gularis | reverse complement strand
GGTCTGTCTGGGGGTAGCTCGGCGTTCTCCACCCTGCGTTTAGCCGGGGGCTGGGGCCGAGTCGGGGTCTGGGGCCGGGCGGTGCCGCCTCCCCTGGCTCCGCCGCAGACCGCCCAGCCGTGTGTGCTCCGTCCGGAGCCGGGGCCGTGGCCGTGGCCAGTGCCGGGGCTCCATCCTGAGGGCAGCGGTCAGTCAGAGGGTTCCTGTCCGGGAGCGTTCTCAGGAGTCAGCCTCTCGAGGATGCGATTAACAATTTTTCTTACGTGGTGTAGCTGACATTAAAGGAAATAATGTTTTCTGCCTAATCATAACGGTGTTTTCTGTTTGTTTTTCTTTAGTATTTATGATCTCGCATTCAAACCGGATGGGACTCAGTTGATAATTGCTGCTGGAAACAGACTGCTGGTAGGGAGACTTCTTTTCCTCTTGCAGTTCGGGCTGTATGAATATGATTTCTTTCACATTAACTTATGGATATAACCTACAGAAAATCCTCTTATCTCTACTAGCCCAGCCTCAAATCTACATATATATTAATGCGTCCTAACTATAAATAGTTTTGAAGCTTTTAAATGTTTCTTACCGAGGTTTAAGCTCTATTTCCAAATGTAATGAGGTTTCATTTACTCGTGTCATCTCGTCCTCTCACGCCTCACCCCATGGTTTGAAATCCATGAACCTGCATCCAAACTTAGCACAGCAGCGTGGCTTACAAATACTGCATTGTTACAAGTTTCATGCAAATCTCTGTAAAAGGGGGAAGGAAACTCGAGCTGATGCCCCTGCTTTGAAAGAAGCTTCAGCCAGAGCTTTTTGCAGTTTCTTGGGTCTGTTTGCCTGCTGCAGCCCCTCAGCAAGAGCAGCTCAGGACCAGCTCCTCGTGGTTCCTGCAGAGCTCTCAGGTGGGGCAGGTGTAGGAGCTGCAGGGAGGGAGGGATGACAGCAGTGTGCTTCAGAACCTCAGGACAGCAGGCTTTGTTATCTTCAGTGCTTGCACCGTGGTATGTTGAGCAGTGGTCCTTTCCAGTAATTTATTATGTTTAAACATCTAATATGCGGAGAGAAGGGAAACAATTAAAACAAGCTGGCAAAATGAACTGTTTGGAAATGTCTCTTGCACATGTAATTTTCTAACACCGAGTCTTCTTTCGTTCTGAGAAGTACTATGTTAAGGAAAGCTGCTTCTGTGCTTTAAAACATTTTGTCCTGCAAGGACTGTACACTGTGCAAAAAAAGCAAACACGAAAGGAACTGTCTGATCTTGTTGGCCTTCAGTAATTTTGTATCCTAGTCCTCACTGGGAGATCTTTTTAATGTATGTTTGTTTGCTTGTATCTTTATATTTTGTTGGGGTTTTTTTCCCCTGTTTAAATAGGTATATGATACTTCCGATGGAACCTTGATTCAGCCTTTGAAAGGACATAAGGACACCGTATACTGTGTGGCTTATGCTAAAGATGGTAAATATCACCTTGGGGGGCTTTGTTAGTCCAGTTTGTAAAGCACACGTCTTCCATTTCTGGTTGCCCGTGGATAAATAGAGAAATTGGGGTTCGTTCAGGAGCAGTGTTTTGAAGATGTGTGTGAGTGTGGTGTCTGGTTTGGTTTTTAACGGGGAGTTGGAGCTGCCGTACAGACGCTACACGCACAAGTACCGTATTCCCCGTAAGGCTGCCTGTTAATCCAAGAGCTGCAGTTCCCACTTCCCTCTCCTTCTCCTTCAGGTGTGGTTAAGTTTATATTTGTGGGGCAATGTGAGGAGAAGGCTTACCCCAGAGATCCCTCTCTCTAGTACTCCACCTGCCTCTGATTTTTATTCCCATAGTTCCTCTATCCCAAAGCTTCCCAATCTTTGATCCTTTGCACGTTACCATGCTCACAACAGGCCTTGCTCTGCTTGCAGCTCTTGCATTGTCTCTGGTTCTCGTTCTGTGGGGACTTGCTCTCTGTGGGCTCGGAGGCTTTCTTCTCAGCTACTGCTGTTTAAGTTATAGTGGATACTGGTGAAAAGGTGCCATTTTCCCCGTGACACCGTTAAGATAGATCTCCAGCCTGTGGCTGACGGTGCTGGCAGTGCTGGCTGCTTGCTTGCAGCGCTGGGCTCTAGTGCAACGCGCTCTGCGGGAATGACAGCACAACGTCACCGGAGTTTCACGTGGTGGGAGAGGCACACTCACGTCCAGACAGTGTCAGGCCCTTTATTACTTGAGCCTTGCCTAGTGTGAGAACTTCTTGCTCTCTCTTTGATAGAGTATTTGCAGTAAAAGTGATTCTTCTCTGTGTGGGATTAACATTCTGTTTAATTCCTAGGCAAACGTTTCGCATCTGGCTCGGCCGATAAAAGTGTGATAATTTGGACTTCAAAGTTAGAAGGAATTCTGAAATACACGTAAGTGATGCCTTTCAATTCCCTGCCTCCCAGAAGCAGCTTTGATGATGCGCTTCTGCTGTTGAAGAGCACGTGCTGTTAGATTTGGAAGACTGAGGTCAGAGAAAGCACCAGGGGGTAACGGAGGGAAGAAGAGAGGAACATTGCAAGTATCTGAATGAGGCAGGAAAGCAATTACAGGCATAAAAGAGGGTGGGAAGTCTGGATGAGTCTCTGGATTCAGAGGGCTGGCAGAGAACTGGGAAACCTCTATAGATTGAAACAAAATGAAACAAAATATGACTCAGATCTTGTATAATAAACAGTATCGTTCTGGGTCAAAGACCAAATTAAAGATAAGGTTTGGTACCACACCATTTAGAATTTGGAGATAACCTTTAATCATATTTCGCAAACCACCATCTGTGTAATTTTTTAGCTAATGTTGATGAAATCCAGTGAATCCTGCCACTTAGGGACAGTTTTTTGTAAGGTTTATTACTGATTTAGTTTGCAGTAATTGCAGATTAATTTGATGCAATATAAACTGATCAAATTATTTCTGGCATCTGGCAAACCTTTCAGCTATCTTGCTGAAAGTCAGAAAAGGGGGCATTTAAGAATGATTTATTGAAATACGATTGTAACTTTGTTCTAGGCACAATGACTCTATACAGTGCGTTTCATACAATCCCCTTACTCACCAGTTGGCATCCTGCTCGTCCAGTGATTTCGGTATGTCTTCTTCCTTAACCTGTCCATTCGGCCAGGAAGTTCTCTTAGAGTTGTGTTGCTAAGCTAACTATGGATAGGTACGGTTCTTGGTGTCCGGAAGAGATGGGATACAAAGCTACCTAAAGTTAGGTAATATTAGATACTTATTTAAAGTATCTAATTAAAGCTCATTTGGAAAGGAGCGTGGTGAGGTGCCACAGGGTAAAATGTACTACTTTGTTACTACAATTTTTTGTAGAGGTGCCCTCTATTTAGGTGGATTTATCTTTCCATTTAATATGTATTTAAATATGTCCTTCTAGCAGCGTATGAGACTTTGGTCCCTCTAAAGTCCCAACTGAGTTTTCTGACAATATTAGTTTCTAATCTGAGCACAGGTGGATGCTCACTTGTAATTTACTTGGGCTTTTTGTTTGCTTTATTCAAGGCTTGTGGTCTCCTGAACAGAAGTCAGTCTCTAAACACAAAACTAGCAGTAAGATTACCTGCTGTAGGTAAGTTTGATGGATTACCTGTGTCATTTAAGTTAGTTTCAATACAAACCCTTCAAAATAATATGCAAGCTTAGAGAAAAGACGTTCAAGTGAAACCGTTCCCTGCGTGCAGAGGCGGTTCTCAGCAGTGTGGGGTGGGTGCTCGTGCCCGGCTGTCCAGTGGCACTGGGGGCTTGGCGCTGCTTTGCCGTGTCCCTCGTTACAATACCTGAATAGTGTTTATAGTGCTCCAGTGGGAATATGACTAATATTTATCAGAGTTGATTTGTTTCTCTTATAGTCTTTTCAGAGAGAGCTTCCTCCTGCCCACCCCTTTGTATTTTTAATAGCAAAAGGGTTTGTTTTTTATTTGGTACCATTTATAACTGAATTCTTCTGAATGTGCAGAGAGGTGTGCTGGTCCTAAGCAAGTGTCTCAATTTCTCCCTCCCTCTGTTCAGCCATCTTGTGCAATAACAGTAAAATGAAGTTAAAGCTAAAATAATGATACTTTTTGTTTGTAGAGATGTTAGTCCCCTGTGCTGTTGGTATTTTCAGTAGAAGGGACATTGCCATGATGGGGTACCTGAAGCCAGGGTGCACTGGTTACTTTAAAGCCGTCCAGCTACAGCAGAGACAAGAGTAGGAACCAGATCTCCTCTGTCCCACCCCAATCAGTTGTACCTGCAGTGTTCTCAATGTGGCTTTTAAAAGAGTCTGGTCTACTGCCAGCACTGCCATCCCCAAAAATGTATCTGTTACTTAGCACATGTTAGAAGTATTGCAAGCAGATGATAGCTTTAATTATTTTTTTTTTAACTTCCACATTTTTTAATTTCTGTGTATATTATAAAATATTCTTGCTGGAGTACATGCCGTTGCCATAAATGTGGATTTGGATGCATAAACAAACTGTAGAATTACTGGCTACCTCCCAGAACTCCCTCTTGGAAGTATATTTCAGTCTATCATCCCTGTTTGAGTTTGCTGTACCATCCTACATTCCTGCTGCTTGTTTTTAGTAGTTTTCTCCTCAGTATATGTGTGTTTTATCAGCTGGACAAACGACGGTCAGTACCTCGCCTTGGGGATGTTCAATGGCATTGTCAGCATAAGGAATAAAAACGGTGATGAGAAAGTTAAAATAGAGCGTCCAGGGGGTGCCTCGTCTCCAATATGGTCAATTTGTTGGAATCCATCCAGGTAAATAATTTCATCCGTCTTTTTTCACATGCTGAATAGATAATCCTTGGCTTATTGATTGCAGAATGTCTTGACTTTTATCCCTGCTGAAGCAGATTAATGCCATGTATGTAACCTTTTTTTAAGTGATTATGTATTGGGGTTTTGGCTTTGCTGCCAGTCTTTAGTTAAATGGAGGAACTAGGAACAAGTTCCACCCAGAATCGTAGAATCGTTTTGGTTGGGAAAGACCTTTAAGCTCATTGAACACAACCACTAACCCAGCACTGCCAGGTCACCACTAAACCATACCCCTCAGCATCACTTCTCAAAATTCAGGAAATTCTACATTAATAGTTGCCTGTATGATCTTAATTTATTCTGCTAGTGTGTGTTCACTATGAGATGGTTCTGAAGTGCGTGGTAACACGTTGCTTTTCCCCACAGGTGGAATCGTGCATCATGCACTGAGCAAAGGGAGGGTGCTGATTAAACATTCAGCTTTTCATTAGGTTTTTTGTCCGTTTCGTTTTTGTTCAGCTCATGGCTAGAGGCGTTCTCTGCAGCAGAATGTTCAGAGCACCATCTCCCTTCTTGCGAGGCAGGAAGCTGTGGAGAAGGTCACTCTCACGTCTTGCTCCAAGCTGAACAGACGCTGCCACCGTACCAGTTAACAGATTGGAGACCCGAAGCCTTTCCTCAGTCTGCTGCTGGCCTCACATGAACAATTTTGGTTTTTTTTTTTCCTGATTACAGTTCATTCCTGCTCAGCTGTGTTGACCTTGATGTTATGGTGGTTTTGCAGGGCTGTAGCTGAGACTGGAATCCTGGCCCAGGTGCTTCAGGTGTTGAGGGGACTGTTCCCTTCACTGCCTGCATAGCTGTATAGGGAGTGATGCATCAAGCTCTTAGTCCTGTAAAGGAGACTGATTCTTCTTTTGTGTCCCCACACTGTCTTCTCAGCTTTAAATGACAACGTGTATCCGCCGCCCTTTCAGTTTGTAGTTTTTAAAAGAGTAATACAAAGTAAATTCTGCGGTGCTGTTACTTGGTTCTATTGCTGTAAGAAATTTATTAATAAATAGCTGTAGAATTACTACTCTTTTTTGTTTTTGTTGTTAGAGATGAACGCAATGATATTTTAGCTGTGGCAGACTGGGGTCAGAAACTTTCCTTTTACCAGCTTAGTGGCAAACAGGTACGTTTTAGAAAGTGCATTCAAGAGTGGCAGGGTGTTTCTGATTCTGGTTTCTGTCCTGTATTCAAAGTGTTGCTCTACTAGTGCTTTATTAGCTACATTTGCTGTTTCTAGTTTCCCAGCTTTTTATGAGTCTGTGTTTTTTAACCATCTTTTCCTTCAGCTCTTTTTTTTCTCCCGTGGCAACTCACCTGCTGTCTTTAAATTCTTGTATTAGAGCCCTTGCAGCTGTGCTGACTTTTGCGCTATGCTTTACTGGTCTGTAGAGGACACCTTTGTACTTTTTTCAAGGGGTTAAAGGGGGTTTTTGTGAGTTGCTTGCATTCTGAGTAGACCAGTTTGGGACTGGAGGGATTCTTGGAGGTATTTTAGAAGTGCCTTTGGGAATCTTAATATATCCAGTGGTTCTGGGGTATTGAAAAGTTGTGCTTGGATGGAGAGAGCAGAGGAATGGTACCAGTGACAGCACCTGTTGCCTTGGGGAAATATGGAAACGATCCTTTTGTTAATGTCTTTTATTTTTTTTTTTTAAATTTTATTTATTTTCTTTTCCCTTGTAGATTGGAAAGGACAGGACACTCAATTTTGATCCTTGCTGTGTTAGCTATTTTACTAAAGGAGAGTATCTTTTACTGGGCGGTTCAGATAAACAAGTTTCCCTCTTCACGAAGGATGGTGTGCGTCTTGGTACCATAGGAGAGCAGAGCAGTTGGGTGTGGACGTGCAGAGTTAAACCAGACTCCAACTATGTGGTGAGTAGGAACGTTTCTCTGACATTTTCACAATTTGCCATATGAGGTGAGACTATGCATTTCAAACTCAGTTGCTCAGTCTGGACATTCTTACTGAGGCGGCAGAACCTAAGCAGTGTGTAGTGAGGTCCTGGAACCACCACTGAAACAAAATACCCTGCAGATATCCTGCTGTAAGAAAGCTGTAAATGAGCGTAACATCTCTTTTCAGAGGGTAAGGCATTTGCTGTGTTTTGATAAAAAGAGGAGGGGAGAGAAGAAAAAACGACAGCCAGTAACTTCTAGATTGACCAAATTTAATTCCTTTTGGGGAAGAAAATGTTCAGATCTGTTGGAGTTGTTAGCATTGCACCTTGTGGAAAATGCCTACAGGGCAACTGTTAGTGGTGAATGCTGCAGTCCGTGGTAGTGAAGAGATAACAGAGCGAATATAAAAACAGACAGGCCTCCCTAAAAAAAACCCCAAACCACCAGCAAAATCAAACCCACCAAACCCCACCCTCCGTGGTGGTCTCCATGGTCTATGATGAGATCAGTCCTCATTTTGCATTGCACTTTCACCACTGTTTAAGTGTAAGTAGGCTGTAATTTGTATCAATCCGTACATTATGCAGGAAAAGGGACATAATAATTATATCAATACTCACCTACATGTACCAATTAACTAAAATTTTCTTTGTGTTCAGGCGGTGGGATGCCAGGATGGAACAATATCCTTTTATCAGTTGATTTTCAGCACTGTTCATGGCCTTTATAAAGATCGCTATGCTTACAGAGACAGCATGACCGATGTTATTGTCCAGCACCTCATCACTGAACAAAAAGGTAATTTCACACTTGCAGTCAGGCCAAAGCTGCATGCTCAGTCTCTTTTGTTTTGTTTTAATTAATATCCATCGGAAAACTTGGAAGAGACGCTGCGTGTACCAGACAGGTTGTTGTCACTTTGACAGTAAAACTGAGGAATACCGTGTGCAGGATGAGTGTGCAAACTTGGATTCTGGAGGATCAGCGCTGTCAAGCTTAATGGAAGATGTAGGGATTTGAAAGGACACTGGGAGGGGCAGAGGCTTTTAAGATAAGGTTTTAATCTCTGCGAGTGAGATAAAAATACTGTACATCATATTTAGCTTTTTTTTTCCCTTACTTGCAGCCTCAAGGGCTTATGTTGATTTTGCTTCTTCATATCTACTGGCTTTTTATGGCAGGGAATCAGTGATGCTCCGGAATGTGCTGTTGACAAATAAGAGAGGCTGATAAATTGTACCGGGAATAGTAGATTACTGAGGCGGAGAACAACAAACGTATCTGAGCAGGAATCTGATTTAAATTTTGGAGGTGCTTTAGAAAGATTCAGTTCTAAAGTATTAGTCAGTTTTCTGATTTCTGTATCCATTCTTTTCGTCTCAGTCCATACTGTATTGTTTTTGTGGTTTTTTTTTTTTCTTCTCTCCAGTTAGAATAAAAGGCAGAGAACTTGTAAAGAAAATTGCGATCTACAAGAACAGATTAGCCATCCAGATGCCAGAGAAAATCTTGATTTACGAGTTATACTCGGATGATTCCTCAGACATGTATTACCGGGTGAAGGAAAAGATTGTAAAAAAATTTGAATGCAACTTGCTGGTTGTATGTTCAAATCACATTATTTTATGCCAGGTATGTACGTGCCTTGGAATCCAGAGCAGTCCTGGGGTGCGTTCAGAGCAGCTGCCCAGATAGCGGGTGGGAGAAGGCTGTGCTGTGTGGTGTCCCGCGGTGTTTCCCGGGGTAGCGGTGAGCAGTGCTGCTGCACTGCGCAGTGCTGGCGTACTTCTGAGCAAGAGCTGCGGCTCTGTCACTAAAACAGTCTCCGTGGGGAATCCGATAATTTAGCACATTATCCAGGGGGACTTTTGAGTGAGGAAGAACAACTAGAAAAAGGTGGGGGTGTTGTTTTGTGGCTTTTTTCATAGCGTTGAAAAACAAAGAATTCACTCTGTTAGATTGACTATTGACTTTATGATTTTTGCGTGTAAAAGTAGGCACGCTGCTAGTGCAGGTGTAGACAGAGCATGTCAAAGACACAGGGTTTTATTTTCACCTCCGTGCAGTATTTATTATGTCTTTGTGTCTTTAGGAGAAAAGGTTGCAGTGCCTCTCATTTAGTGGCATTAAAGAACGAGAATGGCTGATGGAATCTCTTATTCGTTATATTAAAGTAATTGGAGGACCTCCAGGAAGAGAAGGCCTCTTAGTTGGTCTAAAGAATGGTCAGGTAACACATAATGTCTGGTCTGTGTCTTTTCACTGCAAACAAAATCTGTTCTGCGCTCTTAGGGGGTGACCTTAGGAGCAGCATGCTCTTCTACAACCTGGCATTTCATTAGACAGAGATCTGATTGTGATTAAAAACTAATTACTTCTGTCTTTCGTATTCTCCTGCTGTAAAATTCCTGCGACACGCTGAGCTTTGTCCAAAGTCCGTCAGTTTTTAGTAACAACTGACAAAAATTGAGTTCTTGGAGACCTGAGAGAGTGTTTGTGTCTAGTGAGGGTTGGTGTGTGCGTGTGTGTGTGCACCTACGTACACTTCTGGCGACCATGGAGTTGGCTGTTGCAGGATGGCTGTTCCAGAGGTGGAACGACTGTTTCACAAGCCAGTCAGCAGCTGGAAATGTCAAACTGGAGGTTTCGATATAGAGATATCAAACGGAAGTATTGACATAGAGAAGAGGAAGTTGACAACCTTTGTGTCTTCTGTATCTATGCTATACATTCCTGTGCTATTATATTAATGTAACTGTTTAAGTAGTGGAGCATTAAACAATGCAGGGTGTATAGCATATGATTTCTTTGTACAGGCTTGCAACCTGGTGTATGTTGGGGAAGCAAGTCTTTTCAAGATACCTCAACCTGGAAGCATTTCCTTAATTTTAAAGCACAATTTATCTCTGAAAGAACCTGCAGTTGCATGCTTTGAACAGCATTAAAGTCTGTACCTGCTATGCTATTTCTGGTTTTAATAAAGATGCTGGGCTGACTTTGGTTTCCACTGTGTCTAGATTCTGAAGATATTTGTCGATAATGTCTTTGCCATCGTCCTGTTGAAGCAATCCACGGCCGTGCGCTGTCTGGACATGAGCGCATCCCGGAACAAGCTGGCAGTGGTTGATGAAAACGATACCTGCCTAGTGTATGATATTCACACCAAAGAGCTGTTGTTTCAGGTAAAATTCAAATGTTGAGTTTTTTTAAAAAAGGAGACGAGGCAGGAAGTGATTGGGAAGACAGAACATAGCAAAAGTGTTGCTGGGCAGATATCCGTATAACTGTCATTTAAGCTATTAATCACATTTTGTGGGATTTGACTGTGATCTATTTCTCTATCTAAACTACCCCTTTAGAGAGGGTAGAGAAGGAATTGGAAGACAGGAGATATATGTGAGCAACAGCTGAATAAAGAGCACTTAAACATGTGACCTTTTCAGTTTAATTTAGAGCTCTGTCCTGGTTCCCTTTGAAGCATTACAGTTAATGAGCATTTTGGCTTTATCATCAGTACCAACAGAATTAAAGCCTAAACTTCTTTGTTCGTCGTGTATTCCAGGACTATAAAATGAATAATGTTAATTCTCTCTTCACCGGCAGTTAGCAGTCACTCTCAGGGTTCACTCATTAATGTTGATGAACCATTTTCAGAGAACACTGGGTAGGAAGCATGAGGTGCTACAAAGATATGTCTGTAACTTGCTTTTCGTAAGGGGCAGAAAAACGATCAATTAAATGTGCTAACCAACAGTGTATTATTGTGGAATTCTGTGTTCTACAGTTTGATAGTACAGATCATTAGTAAATAAAAAGCAAAGGCAATTACAATTGTTTGTTAACATCGAAAATATGTGCCTGTAAATCTGTTCAGAAATACAGGAGGCTTTAGAGAATCACAAGCATAAATAGTAACTCTGTGTGTGTGTGTGTGTGTACACACTCGGGCTGTAGCAGGTCAAACGCTCTAGCTGAAGGATGCAGATTTCTTAGGAAAGAAGGTGTGATTGCACCTGTTGTAATCATCCGTTATTTCGCTTGCCAGGAACCCAACGCTAATAGCGTGGCCTGGAATACCCAGTGTGAGGATATGCTTTGCTTTTCTGGGGGAGGCTACCTCAATATCAAAGCCAGCAACTTCCCCGTCCATCAGCAAAAACTTCAAGGCTTTGTTGTGGGTTACAACGGCTCCAAGATCTTCTGTCTTCATGTTTTTTCCATGTCAGCTGTTGAAGTTCCGCAGGTAATCCTTTAATCCCATTAAGCATTGCTTTACATTTCATAAACATCAATGTTTAAGAAGTGAAGAAGCTTTTCTGAGATTTACTCATCGTCCATTACCAAAACGATTGCAGTTCACACTTTCTTCGTTGGTGTTTAAGCTATATTGCATGATCTATTTTATTTTCGTTTATTTGACGTTCAGCTAACTTTCTATTTCCTGTTGTTGGTTGTTGTTTCTGGTTCTCCCTTTCTGGTTGCAAACACACACAGTCTAAAAGCAGAGATGAAGATACGGTGCGGGTTTTACCTCTTCTTGTTTTTTCACTCTAGCCTCTCTGTGTACCTTTTCTCAAGTTGTCGTTTCATTTTTCTTATGCATACATCAAATGCTGTTGCTCCATCTAGACGTGTTTAGGCAATATTGAAGCTGTGTATTTTAGTCTGAATGTATAGTACATATGTAGTCTTTATAATCTAAATTTAGAGTGTGCCTTCCAAAAATGCTATTTTCAATGTTAGGGGAAGCGATGGAAGAGTCTAAAACAGTCCAAGAAACAAAACAAAAAAAGGAAAATGGGGAAAATAAAAAAAGGATTCTGACTTATGCACCCGTGCGCGGGGCAGATTTGAAGCTGAGGGTCAGTGAAGAAGGCCAAAGCGCCGCGTGCTTTTATCAAGTCCCAGGTGCCTGCGTTACAGGCCCCTCTGTTCCGCAGAGCGTTGCGCAGGGCTGTGCGGGCTCCGGGCTGTCCGGGGGCTGGACAGCTGTGAGATCCTCCAGGCCTGGCACACTCTGGCTGGCTTTGGCGTGCTGTAGGCACCAATATGCCACAGAATTACTGGGAAGTGTCACAGGCAGCTTTTCTGAAGCTACACTTTTGGAAGCAATACCAAAAAGCATACAATTTTCAGGTAGATGGATAAAAATAACGTAGGAATCCATCTGCATAGTGTCGTCGGTTGCAGACGCAGAGCTGCAGGTAATCTGGCTGCAGTGCTGCTGTTGGCTCCAGGGGCTGGGGCTGTGGCTGCAGACCCTGGCCCTCAGCCCGTGTCAGCCTGCAGCTCCTCGCTCTAATCCCCTTTTCGGGCTGCTCCTTGAGACCAGTGCCTTTTGGGTTTAATAGTTGCAGTCTCGGTAAAACAACTTGGTTGTCAGTGTTGGCACAGAGGAGTTGCTTCCTCACGGGATTTCTTCCTGTTGTGGTATTTCCAGGGCTGGGTCACACCAGGCTGTAGTGCTGCTTTCAGCCCTGAGAACAAACTGCCCCCTCCTTTGCTCCGCTTCCAAGGGCTTCAAAAACCCCACACAACCCATGGCTCATCATACATTGTACAGTGCTCAGAAGAATTCCCCTTCTTAACGTTCCTAATATGCTAGGATCTGAAGATTTCAAGATGGATGAGTTTGGAATATAATTAACCCAGCTTGTCTGAAGATATAATAATAATCACCCCAGAATGTTTCTGTTATACAAACCCCGTACTTTTACTGTCCCCAGAGCTCATAATGGGTGTGACTAGGAGATGTTAGGTTGTGGGTTTTTTTTTCCCAATGCGTGTAGAGAATGTCACTAATGTATCTCAGTATTATGCTTTCTAATACACGTTTTTCCCTGGAAATCCTCAGTCTGCACCCATGTATCAATATCTGGAGCGAAAAATGTTTAAAGAAGCCTATCAGATAGCGTGTTTGGGAGTGACCGACACAGACTGGAGAGAGCTGGCCATGGAAGCCTTAGAAGGGCTGGAGTTTGAAACTGCTAAAAAGGTAAAGCAGTTCTTTACTTATTCAGCAGAAAGCCTGGTTTATATTTGATATACCTATATGTAATGTGTGTGTATAGTGCATGTTTTATGGAGTACAAAGCGGTGTTCCTGGGTCATGTTATTCCACATACCAAAGAGGATCTTGGTTTCTTCTTATACTCAAGGTCTTGAGATGAGGTTTTAAATTGAAATCTAATTTCTCTCTGGATAAATGCCATGTTCTAAATCAAAGTGTTAAACGCAGAGAAAATGGTTTCTTTCATCTGCTGGAAAATGCGCTAAGTAATTTGGGAAGTGGAAGGTTGTTCAGCGGAGCAGACCACCGGATGGCAGCAGAGAACGCCTCAGCTGCGGCTTTCCCCCTTCCCCAGTGCTATTGACTGACTCTTTTCCCCCCCTAATTATTTAATGTAACCTCAGCTCAATGCAGAGGCTTCATGTTCTTTCCTGTCTACACGTTAGTGTTCTTTGAAGGCAGTGGTGATGGGATGTCATAGTCATTTTCTACCAGGAGTGCCATGTTTTGGGAGGGGTCTATAAATGGGCACATACTGAAGAACAGAGTTTTCTCCAGCATAAAGGACATCCCTGTTTGCTTTCACCACCTTTTCTCAAATAAGAGAGAGTGAACTGAGTCCAGTGTCATGAATATTGTATGAAAGACAATGCATTCTAAAAATATGCAGGGAATGGCCTGTTATGATAGGCATCTTTTAATAACACATCTTTTTAAAGGAAATTAAATGCTTTCTTTTTCTTTTTTTCTTAAGTGGAAGCATCAGAAATAATTCCAGTTTCATGGACGGCTTTATGCAAATAGATATTCTTAAAAAGAAGTTTTCAGTGCCTCCTTGGAATTTTAAAGTAGTGCCCTCTTAGAATTAGAGCGGATTAATTTGAACAAAAGCAGCTTCTTGACATTAAAGGCTCTCACAGTTCCTAGTCCGATCTGGTGTAAGCAGAATATTCGGTGCCCTCTTAAGCATTTCTTTGGTTAGAAGTCTTGAATGTGCGGTCTGAAGAGTTAAATTTCTATTTTTTGATGCAAGTCAAGAATAAGTGCTAAGCTACTGTAACTGACACGTGACTTTGCCACTTGAGATTTTGGGTTGCACATTTATCTCCATTTGCAAAAGATATTACACTGTCTTGCAGTACTTTTATCATCTTCCCGCTTCCTTTCCTCTCCTTGAGCTATTTACACCCTGGGTTTTCAGAATGGTATAAAAACTGCAAGCACAGGCAGGATGTTTGGCAATCCCGTCGATTACGTGTTCTACCTTGTGATGGTTTCCTTAAAGGTCCTTGTCTGTATCATGCCTCGCAGTAAACTGGAGAAGCTGTAAAACAGCCAGAATAGAAGTGTGTGGTATTTAAAATGGTGTTTTGTCTTTCTCTGGGGGGTGACGTACGTACACCTTGTAGTCCCTGCCTTTGCTGCTTATTTTCAGCGAGAAGCTGTGTGGATTGTACCCATGTCTTATTTACTGTAATGCCTCAGGGCTGACGGTTGTGGTCGGAGCCCGTCGGGTTGGGGACTACACAAACCCAGGCCCAGCACGTTTTGGTCTGTCCTGTTTGCGTGAAGACAGCTTCCTTTATGTATAACAATGTTTTGATTTTTCTGGCTTGTCAAGTTAATTCCTTTTATTGTTGTTTTTGCTTTTTTTTTTTCTTTTCAATAGGCATTTACCAGGGTACGAGACCTTCGATATCTAGAATTGATCAGCAGCATCGAGGTAAGAGAGTGTTAAAACCCGTGTATTTTCTTACACTTAGTACTGTGCCAAAATCAGTACAAAGTTGGTGTTGGGATAGTGCTTCTGACTGTTGGAGAATATGTTCAGAGTGAAAAATCCCAATTAGTGGAGGCAACTCACATTCTAGTTATATGACTGAAACTCTGTGAAAAAAAAAAAGGAGGAATGTGGGACAATGAGAACCTCTGAAACTGTCTTCAGGAAAACTGGAAAAACATTCAATATTCAATTAATAATTGGTAGAATGCTACTGTGCTAACAGAGCTTAGGACAGAATACTTCATAAACATGAGTTAATTAAGTCTTTCCTTACCCCCTGGAGGTAGGTGATTACTATTATCTCCTCTTTGCAGAGCCAGAAACAGGCCCAGAGAAGAAAAATGACAAACTGAAGGTCTCGTGACAAGTCTATGACAACTGGAAATAGAATTTGGGATTCCTTACTTCCATACTGTGCTCTAATCACTAGTTCTTATTCTTTTCACACTTCTTGATAGAATTTCACTAGACAATAACGGTCTGTCATAAGCACATGCAAAGACATGGTATCACCCTTGTCCTTCTACAAAGACTGCATGATAATGCTTCGTTTAAAGATCTGTGGTGAGATGGCATAACGGGAATCCTTCTTGCTCATGCCAATTAGATTTACACCTCTGGAAGAATACGTTCCTTGTCTTCCATTTCTGCAGAGCTGTCCTGGTTCTGTCAAAATGCCGAGTGGTGGCAGTTAACTTTTCTTGGTGCCCACCATGGGACAAAGTTCTGCGTTGGGAGCCCCTCTTGTTTGGGTTTTTTGCTTTCCAAGGGTAGACAGGTAGATGAGAGTATTCTCTCACCACACCACTACTAACCTTTCTTTCCTACATGTCTGTCTCCAGATTGCGGCTATTGAGGGTATTCTGGAATTGCCAGTTATATTCTGTTTAATGAGAAAGATTCCCTTTGTAAGTAGGCGTACACTTACTTTCAGACTTCTCTACAATGCTCCTTCTGAAGTGGGAGCTCTACATCACTGCTTACTGTTGCTTGTGGTTTGTAGGATTCCTCGCAAGGCTTGTAAGGCTGTGACTGACCACACGTGTGCCATTAATATGATGGCTTTCTCTCAGTAATTACTTTTTTTTTTTTCCTAATTGATGACAGCAAGAAACATAACTGCCAGATCTCTGTATCTGGCAAGATTCTGTGAAGTCTTTAAAAATGGTGTAACAATTCCTCTGATTATTCTTTTAACTGAGGGTTTAAAGGCAGCTTTCAACACCAGTCCAGTATCAGCCTGGTCCATAAGTGTGACCACAAGGAGTGGTGGCCAAGTCTCCTTTGGCAGTAGGGAATTGAATTTGTATACTCTGGAATGCTTTTCCCCGTTCCCTGCAGTTCTCTTTAAATTCAAATCACATCTGTGTATTTCCGTATGAGGTGGGCTCAGAGTAGTAACCATTTTCTCCAAAGCAGGGCACGACGTGTTTCCAGGATCCGGGGTAAAACACACCCACTAACACACGCGTGTGTGTGCACATGTACAGCACGGCTGCCTCGAGGTCAGCGCACCTCTGCGGGCCTGGGGCACGGCGGGGTTTCTCCAGGGCACTGCACACACCTCCCCGCTGTGGTCCGGGCGGTTCCGAGGAGCCGGAGAGCGTGTGCTGGGCCCTGGAAGCGGCCGCTGCTGCCTCAGCCGGGAGCTCCCGCGCCTGGGGACGCCGGGTTTTATTCGGAGGCGGGCCAACAGACCCTTTGAATCTGCTTGTTGCTAGCAATTCTTTTCCTGTGTATCATCCACCCGCACGTATTGTTAATTCAGCCAAATCACACGCTAGTGAGCTTCTGCAGGAGAAAGCAGGGAGCCCATCAGATGCCTTTTTGTAAAACAGCAGAGCACAACGATGGCGCGTGTTCATTTTCCTGTGTGAAATCAAGAGAAGTGATTTTTTTTTTTTTCATTGGTTTGTATAGTGACATTTAATTTTGCTCTTTCTAATTTTAATTAAGAAGGGATTTAATCCTCCTTAATTATAAATTCACCAGAAATGTAGGAGAGGCATAATTATGATATCCTGTTACAGGTTTTTATTAACAGTTAAAATCTAAGCCTGAAAATCTAATTCTTCAAAGGCTGTTTCTCACCTACGTCTTGATCATCTAGAATATTCTCTACATCTCTCTTCTGTTTTTTTTCTTCCCCAGGAGCGGAAGAAGCATGGAGAGAACAACAACGACCTGTTCTTAGCAGATGTTTATGCCTACCAGGGCAAATTCCATGAGGCAGCAAAGTTGTACAAAAAGAGCGGACACGAGAACCTGGCCCTCGACATGTACTCTGATTTACGCATGTTCGACTACGCAAAGGTAATAGCTTGTGACTCAATATTTAATTATTAGTGTACCCGTAACTGTTTTCAAAGTGTGATCCTGCAAAAGGATTGGATGAAGTGCAGGCTTTGAACTCCCAACTTTATTGTCTCGGTCAATTGGCTGAAGTTCATTTGGCTCATGAGGGGAAGAGCGTCCGTGGCCTGTGTCTGGCTGTGGCGGTGGCCTTGGCCTTGGCCTTCAGCGTCCGCTGCGGAGCGGGCAGGTTGTGTTCTGTGTACTCTCAAAGGTGCTCATGGGACTTGTGGCTTTTTAGGGGATTTTTTTTGCTGGATGCCACCAAAGGTGACTTGTTTGTTGTGATTATGTAGTATTATCTGTAGTAATATTTCTTTTTTTTATAAAAACTAAAAATTTCATGTTTATGACTGTTTCCTCCCCGTTATCGCTCGAAAGTCCTTTTTATTTTTTTGCCTTCCAAAGCCAATAAGGCAGTACTCATGCAAAGTGGAGGTGAGCACACCATGCATTTGGTTGACGTACATATTACAATAAAAACATTTTTCATTCAAAGTTTGAACTTAATTATATTAGTTCTATATTAGTGTATTTCATAAAGTGCATCATACACTAACCCGCTACCTTGTTGTTTACTGGAGAATTTTCTTCCAAAGGTTCAACGTCTTGACTTTTTTTTTTAAAGAACTCTATTTCCATGTAGAAATAGATTGAATATGGTTTTTAAAAGTGATGTTTTTATAGGGTGATAAGAAAGCATTACTTGGCTTTTAATGGTGTTTTCTTATCAAAATCCCCAAGAATGCATGCGCTGTTTAGTCTCATTCATCGCTCACCAGAGCCTGATTCTGCCCA
Organism: Eurystomus gularis; assembly: GCA_013400335.1. Taxonomy (NCBI): domain Eukaryota; kingdom Metazoa; phylum Chordata; class Aves; order Coraciiformes; family Coraciidae; genus Eurystomus; species Eurystomus gularis. The sequence continues at coordinate 109,611 of VZZY01019626.1, read as the reverse complement.
GTACAGGACAAAGACTTTACCAGGACATGCACATGAAGTGCCTTAGCATAGATTCCACAAACTGTGCTACAAAGAGATCTTTTTCTTCCAAGAGCTTAATATAAATGCTGTGGGGCTTTGCTGATGTAAGTCTGACTTCCACTATTTTTGGCTGATGAGTCTTTGTTAGCTTCAGTGTTTTGGCTCCTCTTGAACATAAATGTAATTCATAGATGAAAATTTTCCCATAAGTCTTCATAAGAATCTTTTAATTCTTGGCTGTAGTCATGTCTATATTTAACTAGCAGAGAGCAGAAGGTCTTGTGTCTCCTATCCTGGAGAGCAGGTCTGTGCAGAGGAAATTAAAGGTACTTCAGAGCATGTGAAGGAAGCTTCTTGTGCCGGGAGTGCACAGTACATGGAAGAATATATAAAAGCCCCTTGTTTGCCAGTTATTTTTCCAAGGTGGGGTGGGAGGTGTTTTTGTGTTGGTGGTGGTGGTTGTTGTTGTTTTTTAATGCTGCCAGAATTTTGCAAAGGGACCCTTAAGGGTCTAATTGCTTGTGCTGGACTTTGATCAGCTCTGGCTACAGCGTCCAGGCTGGAAGCCGATGTCAGGAGGTCCTTTGATATCTGGTGATAGGCTTGTTATCACAGTTCCAGATCACCAATTACTGAGAACGCACAAAACACTCTTTAAGAAGCTGAGCCTTTGATTTTGGACTTACTTTGGTGACCTAAGCTGGAAAACAAGTTATGTCAAAGATGTTGTTCAACTTGGTTCTTTCCCTTCCATTTTTCATATTCAGAGACTGCCCTCGCATCTGGCTAGCTCCTCACTTGAGTCAGGGCCGTGTTGCAGTAGGGAATGCCAGAGCAAACCCCTCCTCGTTTAGGAGCTGACGGGGCTGGGGAATAGTTCTGTACCTGTCAACTGGCTGCGTTAGGACAACTGCTGAGGTGTGGGAGTGGAACAGATCTGTTGTGTGGGTGCTTTTTGTGTTGGTTTGGTTTTTTCTCTTTGTTGTTTTATTTTGTTTTTAACCTCAACCAGAATTTACCAGAATCAGAGAGGGTAAGGTAGTTTTCCACTCTCTTCTCACCTTTCCATCCCTCCTCTGTTCTGATTTTTCCTTTGATAAAGGCTGCTTTAGTGGTCAGTAGCCTGTTCTGTTAACAGACAAAATCAGTCTTCTTCTGGTGTTGAAATACATTGGGGTTTTTTTGGTTTGTTTTTTTTCCCCCTGGCACATGATGTCAACAGATGTGAACCGTATGGTGCCAGGGCTTTGGTATTGGCAGAAGAAGCTGAACAAGCTATTAGAACTATTTCCGAGACAGTCATCATCACAGCACAGGCTGGGGTTTGCAGTCCTTGCAGAAGTCCAGCGAGTAGTTCGGAGTCACTCTCACTTTTAAGCAGCTGTCATTCCATCCTTATAAAAGAACTTCTTTGATATCTTGTAATGTAGCTTTCAAATGTCTTAGCGGAAAACAGAATTTCAGCCTGTAATTGATTTGTGGCTGAGCATCTCTCATGCTCATGTATGATTAAGTTGGAATGCTGTTGGTAGCTAAGCGAGGGCTGGGTCATCTTTGAGAAGAAGCTGCACCTTCTGGGCTTGCAAAAGAAAATCTGAAACTTGGAATTGATCTATTGCCTTTTTTGGGACTAGTACTATTTTGTTTTGGAAAGGCACGTTCATGCAGAGCATGCAGAAATCATAATTTGTATCCATGCATTTGAACAGGCTCAACACAGAGCAAGCTTTCCAAGAAATCAAGTGGGGGACATATTTATTATCTCTGAGGTACCTGTGTCATCCTTCTCCTGGCCCTCCCAGAATTTCCCAGTGTTTTTTCTTCTAATTGAAAATTATCTAAAAGGGAGACTTGCCATTGTTTCCTACCACACATTGGGCCTTGATGATTAGTTGCCGAAAGCTGGGTTGGTTCATGTTGCTCTGCATGTGGTATTTCTTTTCTTAGGAGACATAACAATATTAATTTAAAAAGCCTTTATGTATTTTCGAATTTTGACTGTAACAGTGTTTGTGACCAGAAGGTAATGCAGACTTTTGTATTGCACTGTTTCAGGATTTTCTGGGATCTGGAGACCCCAAAGATTCAAAGATGCTAATTAAAAAACAAGCAGATTGGGCCAAGAATATCAATGAACCCAAAGCGGCAGTGGAGATGTACCTGACTGCGGGCGAGCACATGAAGGCCATCGACATCAGTGGGGACCACGGCTGGGCTGATATGTAGGTTTTTGTTCCATTGCAGAGATAATACGTAATAACAACTCAAATGAGCCATTATTAATTCTGCATAATTTTTAAATCAGAACTGGTTTGATGTGTGCCTTTGTTTGCATCAAATTGAGTATTTGAAGTACATCTGCAATAAAAATGCTTTAAAAGTTACATATGCTTAGAGGGTAGGGACATAAATATGTTACGAAAACAAATGCATTAGAGCAGTAAAGAGCATGAATGGGTTCTGCTGTAGTATGAGACCGTCTTCTAAAATATGCATGTCTTGAGCTTTTCAGAGCCATCAGCACAGCAGTGCTTGTATGTGATAGCCTGTTTCTGCTGGTTTAAGCTGTTAAGGATCATCATCTCGTGGGTAGAGAAGGCAGCTGGAGCGCAGAATCCCCAGAAATTCCGGGGCTGCTCCTGTGTCACGGGTCAGATTCTCCTTGGTTTGCAGTAGGCGACACTGGGATTTGTTTGTGAGATCTCGGACAGGTCGCTCAGCCTTCCCTTGCCTTGGTTGTGCTGTGGGGCAAGGGGGTGACATTTGTTCAGGAGTCTTTTGTTCAGGTCAGGGGTGAGGAAGCGTGTCCCGTGTCGGTCGCGTAGGACCTACTCCCTCCCTCCGACTTCATGGCTGTGCAAAGAGCCTGAGAAGTGGTGCTGCACGTATGGGTAGAGACTGAGGGAACAGGTTTTGAGTTCGTAAAAGGAAAAAAAAAAAAGAATTTGGAATGTTTACTGAAAACTGTTTGCAGTGTTGCATGGTACTACCGTTATGATATTTACTAAATACTGATTAAAGGTGAAGTTATTACAGTAACTAAAGAGAAGGCAAACCAGCAAGGCGGAACCTGGAACATCTGGCTTCTTTTTACTGGGTCTAGGTTAATTGAAATTGCTCGAAAACTGGATAAAGCTGAACGAGAGCCTTTGTCAAAATGTGCCTTCTATTTTAAGAAACTCAATAACCCTGGCTATGCAGCAGAAACCTACATGAAGGTCGGTGACCTGAAAGCATTGGTCCAGCTCCACGTGGAGACTCGTTGCTGGGAAGAAGTAAGTGTGCCCTTGATTTCTGTGTTTAAAACCACCCCGTCTCGCTGCAAGGGCGGGAGACAAACGTCTGCCTCCCCCAGCACTCCAGTGAAGGGAGAAGGAGGCTTCGGTAGATGTGATTCAGACCTTTTCAGTTAATTTTGTGCTCAGTATTTGTTTTTATTTCTTCTTTATGTTTTTAGTTTCCTGGCTGAGTATTTCTTGGTCTCACTTCTGAGCACCTTTTTTGCCGGTTGAGTTATAGTTGCCCACTGCCTGGAGTAATCCATGGGATGCTTCGAGCCCATTGGAAAGAATAAATAGTAATTATATCATGGGAAATTCTGTTTTGAACTGTTACAATTTGGACACACCTGAGGGAGAATGCCATGCACATAATGTAGATCTGGTGAATGTGTGCTGTGTTAGCGTGGACCCTGCTCAGTAACTGGATTTATGCTTCTGATTAGGTCAAGTTCTGACTTCACTGTTTTTTTCCATAAAAACATGGGTCTGCCAGTACCACCCACTTCACAGCTGGGCTCACCATTTTGTTATTGTTTCCTCACATGAAGTTTTTGATAGGTGTGGTTTCTTAAGGAAATGTTTTCAGAGTGCTACTGGAATTAACAGACCCCCACCCCCAGTTGTATGGGTGCTTTGGAAAATTGTAGACTTGGTCCCTTATTGACTAGTTAATGAGTTTAGAAAGTGAATGGAGACTGCACTTACAGTGTTACTTCAATTTCTTTAGAAGATGTATTCAGTAAAAATAAAAATATTTTTGTCTCTTGCTGTGAAAGCTACTAAATTTCCTAGATAATCACTTTCAAGTTTCCCTGATTCAATAACCAGACTGTTACTGTGCTCAGTGTCTTTTCTTTTGTTGTTGATTGCTTTTTCTTTTAAAGTACATTAGTTTCATACTGGAGAAAATACGGATTATGCTCTTTATTCTGTGTATGTGTTTTCATTGTGAATTTACTTAGAGCTAAAGGATTGATCCCATGGAATATTCTAAACCCTTTAGCTGTGTAAACTATGCAATATTCTAAAAATGAATTTTTTATTGACCTCAGGCATTTGCTTTGAGTGAAAAGCATCCTGAATTCAAAGATGATGTCTATGTCCCTTATGCTCAGTGGCTAGCGGAGAACGACAGGTTTGAAGAAGCCCAGAAAGGTAAGGGTGTCACTGACACATCACTTGGTCACTCAACATTTACTCCATACTCCTCCAGTACAGAATACGCAGTCTCTGCCCTAGAGAGTTTCTTGTCAGTGAGATTCAAAACCAAGTAGAATCTGTGCTTTCATGCTAGTCTTAAAGTAGCTGGAAGTCTCCTTACTCGGTAAGAAAATGTGATGGATCTATCAAAAATGATGGCATCTAAACACAGCTCCAGATTGTCCATCTTGTTGTATATCTGCGTGTGGCACGTGGCAACAGTATTCAGCATACAAGCTGGACTGTCTTTAATTTAATCACAATAGAATTCAAAATGTGGCATCCACCTTACAAACCTGAGTGGAAAGCAAAAGGAAAGGAAAGGTTTTTGCCTTGTACAAACCCAACATTGCCTAAATACAAGTAAAATTTTCCTGTTTCTTTAAGAATTTTCATGTATTTCGTTAGGCTTATGAAATTACCTTTCGATGGAGCTGTCAACCTTCCATCATGTGGACAGGCTTCAAAATGTAATGCAAGAACTGTTCCAGGGACAGGGAGATGTTGAAGCAAGTTCCATGTGGAGCCAGCACGTTTTTAGTGTAGTCGCTGTTCTCAGGTGCAGCTCCATGTGAGAGGAGCATCTGCCGTTCCCAGAGCCCGCTCGGATCGCAGGGTACAGCAAGGGCCAGGCTAGCGAGCGTGCCAGACACAATCTGTCTCCACTCAAAACTCGCTTGTGCCTCGGCACCAGACCTTGGAGCACCTGCTTTAGGGCCGTTGGGTAGTTCCTGGATAGACCTCCGTGAAGATACGTGTGCTGCTCCCAGTTCCACAGAACATGGGTGTGTTGGTCCCAGTTTGTTCCACAGAGCCCTGCGCTGCTGTGGCTCAGCAAATGCAGCCACCCAGAACCGGGTGAGCTCGAGGTTTTTTGTGGAGCCCTGTGAGAGCGTGGTGGATCTGGAGGCGGCTGTGCTGCGGGGCTGGGTTTTTCTGGGCTTGGTTCCCCCTGTCCCCATCAACCCGTGTGAAGATGATGTTTGCAGAATGCAGGTTGGTCAAGAGAGTTCAGGATCTTACTTGGTGCTGGCCTCTGAGTGTCAAAGAAATGCTGCTATAAATGCTAGATATATAGTAAATGCTGTAATCTTGCAAAATATTCAGCCTTACAAACCAGGGCGCTAACCTAAAACATTAATTTATTGTACTTTTGAATGAAGTGGTGACTTGCAGCATTTAGAGATGGCTCTTGTTTGTGCAGAGATCTAATCATCGAGCAGTTTTGCTTTTTTCTATATTTAAAAAAAAGCGACCAGTGCTGTACACAATCCGTGAGCTGAAGGGCTGCTGAGACAGTGCAAAAGCCACAGAACACCAACAGATGCTTTTCATCTTCCATTAGTGTTGCTGCTTTCAAGGAGAAAAATACCAGTGTATAATCCTTTTTATCCTGCCCTGGATGGACTACTTGATATTGGCTGAATAGATTGCTCTTAATTTGAAAACATTAATTTCAGTTAATTGATATAATCGCGCTGTAAAATCCCCTTTGTTTTGGCCTCTCTGTAGCATTTCACAAGGCTGGCAGGCAGAGCGAGGCTGTGAGAGTGCTGGAGCAGCTAACACACAATGCTGTGGTTGAAAGCCGGTTTAACGACGCAGCCTATTATTATTGGATGCTTTCCATGCAGTGTTTAGATATAGCCCAAGGTAAGTAACTGAAAGGAAGTTTGTATTTGTTACCTCCTGGTGCATGCAGACCAACAATCACTGAGTTGTGATAGTGTTGTGCAACCCCCTCACTGTTGTGTGGCTTTGTTTGGGCTTTTTCTAATGCTGTGCATAACTCTGGCTTGTGCTATTTCTGTCGTCCCTCTGGTTTTCCCATGTGCTTATTTAAGTCAAATAAGCAAATGAGCAGCATCAGCATGCGTAGACCTCCCTTTGAAATCGGACTAGAGTCAGAACCGTGTCCCCTGGGACCATGTGTCCTCGTGTTCCTTCGCACAGCACACGTTAACTAGAGAAGCGATTATGGGGGGTCAACATACTGGTAAATTGAAGATGATCTTGGAGTTTAAGGTTCATCTGGTGTTTGAACATGGGTTGGAGAGGTACTTCACAAATTATTTCTGCCAGCAGAGGTAAAACTGTTTGTTAGCTGTTTGTCTTCTTAACGTATTTCAGTGGGAGAGAGGTGGAGCCAGTAGTTAATAGGTGTGATTTAGTAATCATGGATGCAGAAGATTGATAACACTGCCTTTTGCCTGCTGCTAGAAGTACCTTTGTTTTTTCAGTTCAGCTGATGCATGATAGTGCTGATCTGTTACCACTCAGGTGTTTTAGAGATGCAGGTTTTTCCCGATGGCTTAGTAGTGTATTTAGTATTTATGAAACAAATGTTTCAAAACTGATTTTATTCCTAAACACTGAAGTTATGGATGAGGTTTCCAGCAAAGCACACCTACTATTTTTATCTTTAACTGAGCTATAGCCTCTAGCTGTGTTAAAACCATTGCCTCCACTGTTTTGTGTTTCACTGCTCTTGTTTTAGACCAGAAATTTGCTTAGAAAAATGGCAAGTCTATATAATGTGTGATGTGCACAGATAGATGGGGACGCTTCTGGTACATACTTCTTCTGGAGGTGCTAAAATCCTAACATGCTGTTTTCTTCCAGCTGAGTCTTGGAGACTTACGCTAATGCCTTTCCCTCCCACAGAGAACCAACAACAGGAGACCAAAATGTTGCAGAAGTTCCATCACTTCCAGCATTTGGCAGAAGTTTACCACGTCTATCACTCTATTCAAAGATACACTGTAAGATACTCACTTTAGAAGTTGTGTATTTGTGCTATCTGAGCATTTTTCTTTAGGGAGTCCAGAAATAAGTAGGAATAATTAATGGATTTTCAGGCAATTAAATATTGAGTGTAGATTATAGTGATACTGTATAGGAACTTTATTTATTTCTTTGCCTTCTGCTGTAATGTACAAGAACTTCTGGTGTCTCAGTTCCTGCACACTGCAGTTCTGGCAGATCTGTGCTTGTCTCAGCGCGGGTGGAAGACACGACAATGACTTCCCAGCCCTTTTCTTCTAGTCGTGTTGGTTTGGTTCACAGTGGCCTGAGCCTCTGATCCTGCGCAGGCTGTGGTCAGCTTTTCCTTTAGTCGGGAGAAAACAAGACCGAACAGAAGACACCCACCCTAGCTCAGGGATTCCCCCAGCATGGTGCATGTACCAGCAGTGACGTGTGTCAGCTACTCCAAGATGATAAGCAGTCATGAACGAGGAGGTCCTGCTGCTTCAGCAGTTGCAGTAATGTTGCCACCACTGTGGGTGAAAATACCTATTGTGAAACATTTGAGAACCCCCAGTCTGTGCCCTTGCCCAAAAGAAGGCTCTGCACTGGTCAGACTGTTCCAGGCCCTACAGTGGTGGAACCTCTACGCTATCCCTGGCCAGTCTGCCCACATTTTGAAATAGCCTGTTGAAGATTCTGGGTTAGCTACATGGATCTTCCTCTCTCCCTCTGCATGTAGCAGGTATGAGCTTTGGTGATGAAGACATGCAAAATCCGCTTGCTGTATCCTGTCAGCACCTCTTCTTTTTGCAGCTGTATGGAAGCAGCACAGTACTTGAGATGCCTGGTGCTGTGATACGCACTGATACCAGTTGTTGGTTTTCCAGCTTAGAAATACGTGTCTGTATTTTTAATACCGCAGGAGGAGCCTTTCAGTTTCCACTTGCCTGAAACCCTCTTCAATATTTCCAGGTTCCTGCTTCACAGCTTAACAAAGGAAACTCCTTTGGGGATCTCAAAAGTGTATCCTTCTGATACAGAACAAAATCTAGAAGTTCTCTTGTGAGGTACATGAAAGGAATAATTGATGTTGATCCACAGCGCAGAGATCTCCTGTAGGGTATCTTCAGTGTCAGCATTGGTTTGAGTTAATGGAAACTGACTTTTGTCCCTAAGGAAATAATCAGCGTCTTTAAACCATTGTGTGTTTAACTGTGCTACTTTTTTTTTCCTTTTAAATTATTTTAATAGCTTTGTAGAGCTGTACAAATGATCTAACATGTAATTCTCAAAGCCACCCACCCAGTCTGGTGTGTCCCCTTTGTCAGAGCAGCAGGTTCCCGGGTGCCAGTCACTGCAGCAGGTGACTCTCGACAGTGTAGTTGCAAGGAGACTGAATTGAGGCAGGAGCGGGGAAAACCAGGAGCCTTTGCTGCGCACGAGGCTGGTGGAGCTGCGCAGGGTCTGTCGGGCGAACGCGTGTGCAGCTTTGTTAGCGTGTTCCTGGAGAGCACATCGTAAACCGTCTGTGCGAACCCCGTAGAAATGGCCCCGCCTGTAAAAGAGAACAAGAAGGGTCACAGGATGCCACAGCAAGGCCTGACTTTCTTGTTTTCACTTAATTTATGGCTTTGGATGGGATGTTAGCTTTCCTCTTCCTAACTTCCTCACTCACGAATGTAGAACCTGGCATAAAGTCTTTCATAACAAACCTTGTGATCGGTACCTTTCTGAACCACAGTTCCTGTTACACCCTGATGGAAGGGAAAGACAGCCCTTGGTCAGTGACACAGAGCACCTGCTTTATTTCCAGTAAGATCATGTGTATTTTGTTGGTGTCCATGGGTTGCTGGTGTTGTAGGATTTTTTATTTATTTATTTTACTGGGGAAAAATTAATTCACCCTAAAATTACTGAAATTTCATAAATGGAGTTAGAATATTTAACCGAAGCAATGTTTATGTAGGGTCAGTTCCTTACCTTGCTAATAATTGCCCGCAGACATTTTGATGGTCCTTTCACACTTACTTTTAAAGGGAGTGATATAAATGGATTTCCCTTGTTAAGGCCTGTTTAAAGCACTGCTGTTGGACATGCTTCACCACACAACATCTCTGATTAGAAAGAGTATTGCAGATGTTCCTAAATGCCATATGTATTTTTATTCCTTAATTAAATTATAGCAACACATTATTTGCCCTGGCAAAACAGAGCAAAGCTCTTGGTGCATATAAGCTGGCTCGTCACGCCTACGACAAGCTTCAGGGACTGCAGATCCCAGCCAGGTTCCAGAAATCCATCGAGCTGGGCAGCCTGACAATCCGGTCCAAGCCGTTCCATGACAGCGAAGTAAGTTGTGATGTGTTTCATGTCAGTCATTACTATGTGGCCTAATCCAAGAATCTGAGTTGCTGCATGCACAAAAGAATCTGAAATACATTATGCATAGCTCTGTGATGTATTTCTGCTGGAAGCACAGTCCCTTTATTGTTGTTCTTCAGGTCAGGCTTCCTTTTGCTCCTGAGAACACATTAAAATCAGCTCTTTATGGGCAGCTTCCATCCTCCCTCTCCTGTCTTGCATCCACCTTCCTCTCTGCCTATTAATTCTCTCAAGCCCTTTTCTCTCCGTTCCACATGCAATTACTCCGTGGTCTTTGTCTCTCTCTCTCCAGCTGGAGGTCACTTTCATTTGTCCCACTCCAGCACTCCCCTCCTCCCCCTATCCCCGGAATGACCTTCCTGCCTTAAGTCTTACTTTAACACCTTTTCTTCTTTAACTGGTCTGACTTTCTGCAGTGCTCTACAAAGCCATATCTCATGGAGTACTCACTAAAAATAAACTGTATTGTGCAAGTGCACATACGCACCTGGCCACCTGAAATAATAGAAACAGTCTTAAGAACTGCCTAAAATAACTGTGCTTTTGAAAAGAAGAGGGATTAATTAATTGGAGAACTTGAATTTGACCAAACCTTAGAGCAAAAAACTTTACTTTGGTAACCTTCTCTTCGGCTTCTTTTGTCACTGTGTGTTTGATGCAGAATTCTGCTTCTGTTACTGCAAAGGCGAGGTGAAAATTGAATTGTGACGACAGCTATTTTTAATGTGAAAACTTGCTGGTCTATTGAAGAGGGAAAGTGTTTTCAGATGCTAAAGGGTCTGGTTTCACAGCAGTGTTTCTCCAGATCGGCGCTGGTGTTGTATCAATGGTGTAAGCCGAGGGAGACCGTCCTTAATTGAAAACAAAGAGTTCAGGACGTGCTGATCTGCTCACGTTGACTGTGCTCTGTGTGTGTCTTGGCAGGAGCTCGTGCCCTTGTGCTACAGGTGCTCTACCAACAACCCGCTGCTGAATAACTTGGGGAATGTCTGCGTTAACTGCAGACAACCTTTCGTCTTCTCCGCTTCCTCCTACGGTGCGTCACAATATCTCATGTGGCTGTGCATTTCAAGTAGATAAATGTTAACTGAACAGAGAGGTTAGGACTTAATTTCTTCTCTCTGGAATGTTATTTGGACAGACAAATCTTTCCTTTTCATGCTGGTTAGATGGGACTGAGTGGCTGCCTCTTGTCGCAGGGGTTGCCGTGTTTCATTGCAAGCCAGCAGCGGTAAAGCATTGCTTTGTTACGAGACACTGGATGTGTGAAGTGTTCCGTTAACACAGATGTGATCCTTTGGGAAGTGTGATGGGGTTTTGGTTTGGTTTAACTTTATTTTATTTAACTTGCATGAGCACATGTGGAAGAACACCACGGCTGTAGAAGCCAGAGGGTGTCATTTCTTAAGGGGCAGAGCATCTTCCAGGAGGCATTTTCCACATCCTCGCAGGTCAAATGCTCCTTGCTTTCCCACCCCTCAGAGGTGCTGCACCTGGTGGAGTTCTATTTGGAAGATGGCATCACAGATGAAGAGGCTGTAGCTCTCATTGATCTTGAAGCGCCAAGATTGAATAAAGGAGAGAAGAAATGGCAAGAGACAATGAGTGACCGTATCCTTTTGACTAAAATTGGTTTCCAGTCCTTTTCTTAGGGAAAAAAAGCAACAATTTTTAATTCGCCCCCCTTAGTTTTACAGTTTTTTTGGTCATATGACCAATTGCATCATGTTTCCTTTTTAAATTAGTATAAGTATCAAAGGGATGTTTTAACTAAACCTAGTATTTTCATAAAGCTTTTTCATCAGGATAGTTTGTTTCTAATCATGTGAAATGTTTCTAACAACAAAATTTGATGCTTCACCTATTCTGCTTTAACTGATCTCTGAAAAGAATGGGGAGAATCTGCAGCGTGTTGCTCACTTCCAATAACGGCTCGCTTCAGAGCTGACTTCTCCTCGCCAAGGGAAACCAGCATGGACTTTCCTCATTCCTGCGGGAGTCTGCCGTGTATGCTTTGGCGTCCGGAGCTCCCAGTTGCTGTGGGGGCCATTTATAATATTAGGTACAGAGTCGTGCACAAGAAAACACAATCTCTGACTAAAGCTGCTAAAAATGTAATTTAAGTAGGTTGCTTCATATGCCTTTTATCATCTGTCAGAAGGGGCAGAGAGGGAAGGAGGCAGAGCTGATGTCATGCTCGGTTGTGGTCAGTTCTGCAGCAGCTGCAGTGATGAATTTCCCCAGTCCCGGTGAACCACAGCAAGCCCTTCTCTCGTGCTCTCTGCAGTCATCTAGACACTGTAGCAGCTTGAGAATGCTCCAGCCCTCTGGATGCCAGTCCTGTATGCTCTCATATTTACTCTGAGTGCTGGCTGCTGCGAGGACAGCTAACCCTGTAGGAACTCTTTATCTTCCTTAAGAAATGCATCCAGATGCACAGAGCTTGAGGCTTGATGACAGTACAGATATTACTGAAGACAATGATCCCTTTACAGCAAAACTGAGCTTCGAGGTAAGAGCCTCACCTGCATCTTCCAGTTGTTTCTTTCTTGCTACCAGCAGAAATGAAGAGAAAATTTTAGTGTACAGTCCACACCACTCTTCTGAGGTGAATGTGTTACAAAGACTACAAGAGAGACACAAAGGAGGGGACTGGAAGAGAGGGGTGGAGCTTAAGAGGAAAGGGATGTACTAGTTAACTTCTCTTTTAAAAAAAAAATCTACAAAAAAACAAAGCAAAACCCAAAAAACACTCCACCAAAACCAAAAACCACAAAACAACAAGGATCTTAAACCCGGAATCTGGTTTTCTCCTCATACAAGGGTACATCATACAAGGCTGTCCCACAGGGTATTTCTGTCTTGGTGTAAAGAGTTGTTCCTGTGAGGTTTTAACAAAGACTGTGGGCATGGGTGTTATTTACAAGCAGTTGGGTTAATATGAATAATGGAAGCTCACTGACACCGAACTCAAGATGTGGCTGGATGCTGCTGTCGCTGAAGGTGCTGATAAAATGGCAGTGTGTTCGGTGGGACTCAGGACAATTCTGTATTAGCTTTTCCTACGGAGTTTTACTTCACTTCTTAGAAGATCTTATGAATCCTCAAAGGGCTTTGCAGTTGGTAGCTAATTCTAAACCTGCTCTCCTGCAGCAAGGAGGCTCAGAATTTGTTCCAGTGGTTGTGAATCGTGCTGTTCTCCAGTCCATGAGCCGGAGGGACGTCCTGATTAAACGCTGGCCAAAGCCACTGCGGTGGCAGTACTACCGATCTCTGCTACCAGATGCCTCCATCACCATGTGTCCATCATGTTTTCAGGTACTGTTTTCATGGCGAGGTTTAAAAACAAAGCAAGACAAAAAACCCCAATAAGAACCCTATGGCTGAAACAATTTTAATCATTGAAACCTCATGCTTTAAAATGTATTCCACAAATTCCCAAATGATGTCGAGACAGAAGGCAATGAAAACCAAAAAATAAGCCGTGTGATGCACAGAGGAGCAGCTGCCTTCTGAAAACCGCGAGGTAGCTGAATTTGAGAAGCTGCACTGACAGCAAGCCAGAGCCTCTCGAGCAAACCTTGGCTGAGCAGCAAATGCTGATTTGTATTTATTTCCCTTTGCTCTCTCCCCCCGACTTCCAGCCTGGTCTGAGGGAAAATCCGTCAGTAACTAAATGAGCTTGTGGTTCAGTCCCACTCTCTCTCCTTCCCCTCTCAGGAATGGCTTTCTGAAATACTGGAATCCAGTCACATTGTGCACACAAAGCGTCTGATTTTGTCCATCCTTCTGCAAAAGTGATTGACTGGTTTGTGCCTCTCAGCAGTGGTCAGTGAAACGCTGGCTGCTCTACCGGGGTTAGAGCGCGTTGGAGCAGTTGAAAGGCAGAGGAGCTGTTCTCTGCAGCGACAGCTTCGCCATGTCTGTGCTGTAGAGGAGCCGCGGAGCTCGGCTGGTGCTTTCTTTGAGCTAGTCACGGGCTAACATGTCTCTAAATCTGTTCCCGATTAACAGATGTTCCACACAGAAGACTATGAGCTTCTCGTCCTCCAGCACAATTGCTGTCCGTTCTGTCGGCGGAGGATAGATGAGTCAAACCAATGAAGAAAAGCAATCCTAGACCTCAGCAGTCAGACTTCCCTCTTGGCTTGGCAAAACGCTGCTTAGATTCACAGACTTTTCTGAACAACTTACTTCAGTCGTCTTGTTCTGGTTTGTACATAAGAGTGGAACTGAGTTCAAGAAAATTCACTATTTTTTGTAAATGAAAATGTCTGTTGTTCGTGAGTGTTCTGTATATTTCCCAGGCAGGCAGCTGAAGTGCCACAGAGCTTTACAGGAAGTAATTGTTGTTTTTACTCCAACTTGTGTTAGGACTTGATTTGCTCCTTAAAATGTACCCGCATTGACAGATCTTCAAATAAATGGGGCTGTTTTTCACTACTGTTTGTCTCGCAGTTAGCTGTCATGCTGCTGCTTCTGAGCATGGATTTTTTTCTTTCTTTTTTTTTCTATTCCATTTGGGCAAGAACAGCATTAGAGTTTAGAACTCCTAAAGTGTGATCTCATGAGTCACACTGATCTTGACGCAGGTCCCTCAGCCATCAGGCAGACCAGTGCAGGGACGTGCTGGAGGGGCATTTCTGAGCAGGATTTCTCTGGTGGTGTTTCAGTCCAGAGCCTCGAACAAATGACGTGCAGGGGAGGGACCTGCCTCCTTCTGCTTCAACCTCTTGCTGACGCTGAGGGATTGTAACGATGCAGCCGCTTGACCAAACGTGGTGGGTCAGGCCCAGGCAGCAGCTCAGCCCCTACACAGTAGTTTGCTCCCTCTCCACAGGACTGTGGAGAAAATAGGAAGAGCAAAAGCAAAAAAGCTCACAAGTTGAGATAAAAGCAGTTTAACGAGTGAAGCAAAGCAATAAGGAGTTCACTCGCTGCTTCCCCGTGTCAGGCAGATGTCCAGCCTGCTTCCTGGAGAGCACGGCCTCGCCATGAGTCACGAACTAACTGTCCCAGCCAGCCCCAGCCCCCTGTCCCGGTGGCTGAGTCTCCTGAGGATGGTTGTCGAGTCGTTCTCCGACAGCGGGAGGATTTGTGCTGGGAAGCGATAGGTCTCCCCTGACTTGGATCCAGTATAGACTGTGCCCATGTTGCCGTGAGTTCTATTGTTGTGACATCCCGTCTGTCACAGCCTCCCTTTGTTTGGAGTGGGAAATGATGTTCTGCTTCGCTGTCTTGAGCTATTGGCTGAGGTGGTTGGTGCTGGTGAAGCAGCCACCATGTAAACAGTGCTGTGCACGTGGAACCAGTGATGGCTCCGTGTCTGCTTGGGCTCCTCTTGGAAGCGACACCCCGCAATGGTGCTGTGGGGCTTCTGAGCCCCTCAGTGGTTCCTGAGCAAGTTTGCTAAATTTGCTACTTGGAAAACATTCTGTTCTAATTACCACTCGTCTGCTTTCTGACTCATCTGTCGCTGTGAAGACTCTGCGATTGACATGGATAAACACTGCTGCTGGAGATGGGAGCCAGGATGGAATTCGGCCTGGTCTCCCGGAACTGAGCTGGCTTTGCGGAGCTAGTGGGAATGAAGAATGGTAAAAATAAATAGATAGGGTTTGTTGTGACAGAGACAAAATGGATCAAGCAAAGAAGCTTTTTTTCTGTTTTTAACCAACTCTGAATGCAGTCCAGGTTTCAAAAGTGGATTGGGCTCTTCTGGGCAAAACCACCACATTGTGACAATGTCCTGGTCCCAGACAGCCCCGCGCCACTGCCGCTCTTGGGTAGCTTCACAATCAGGAGGCCCTGGCTACACAAGGAGTCCCACCATGGTGCTTTTGTCTGAAGCTGTTGTGGGCGGTTGACCAACCGTTGTCTTTGATTTGCCCTGTTCCTCCACCCCGTTGCTGCTTGCCTGTCCCGCTGCCGTACTCCAGCGGTGACGCACGCCAGGCCCTAAGCCCCGAGCAGCAGCTGCTAACCTCAGCAGTGGCTTATTGCATCAGAGCTTAAGGTGCCATATTTGTGTGTTGGGAAGATAAACCCTTAATCCTTCTTGTACGCCCAGGTGCAACTACAAACAGCTGCACTTGCAGTTAGACAGTGGTGCTGCTCCGGCCTCGGCAACACGTGTGAAAAGTTAATTGAGCGGGACTTAGGATGATCTGGGGTGTGGGGATGTGGTGATTCCACATTAACATGAAGCGAAGACCTTTGGGACTGTCCTGAGTGATTGTGGCCTGCCTTTGGCCACAGCCAGCCAGGGCTTCCTTTGTCTGTGGTGCAGCACTTCAGCTCTTTCAGACCTTCCCACTTGGAGTGAAGGTCTCCCAGCTTGGTCCCTCCTCTAAAGAGAGTACAGCACTTTGTCCTTTTTTCCTTTAGACTTTTTGCATGTGCTAAACTAATCCGCAGGGAACACTGGTACAAACAAGTTTATTAAGGCCAAGAGGACATGAGCGTCTGCCCACCTTGCACCCAGGAGCTCCAGCAGCTCTGGCACACCCTCCTGTGCTGCTGAGGCACTCACAATTCCCACTCTGCTCCTGGCTGCAAGGAATGCTCAGATCAGTCTCTGGCTGCAGCCAAAACCATGAGGGGAGGTGGGTGCTCTGGTCCCCTCCAGCCCCTGTCCCCCACCATGGGCCAGAGCAAGACGTGTTCTTGCCAAGCCTCCCTGGGGGAACCAGCCGGTGCCTGCCAGACAGAATGTCACTGACTGCCAGTGAGAAAGGTGGGGGGGAAAAGAGAAGAGATGGGGGACAATAGCTTTGGAGCTTAAAAGGCTAATCTTTTGAACTGTAAGGAACCACCTTCTCCAGAAGAGCGATCCTCTGCAGCTGGTTTCGTTGTGCTCATTCGGCTCTACAGGTCACCCCGCTGCCTCTGAAAAGTTAAGAAAACGTAATGTCTAACTCCGTTGCTGGTTGGCACAAAGGACATTTCAAGCACAACTGAGTGCATCAAGTGGGAGGCAGAGAGACAGGGAGGACATGGGGGGCTCCGATGGTGGCTTCATCTGCGGAATTTGATGGTTCTGCAAGGTTTCAGGGAGATAGAAGATGTCTCTCAACCAGCATAGGAAGTTGAGTGTTGGCTTCAGCTCAGAAGCTCCCTTCAGTGCCCTTGTCCAGCAGCCTTCTCAGCACCAGTGCAGAATGACACCTCTCCAGGGCAGGTTATTAGGTGTTACCAGTGCAATTGGCTTGACCCAACCACACACAAAGCCAGGCACAGGGGAGATGGACCAACAGGAAACCTGCCAGCAGGGTCCGTGTGTCGCTGTGGTGTTCACATCTCCCCAGCCAAACCCTGCAGCGCACACAGAGGTGGCTGAGAGCACGTGGAAGAAGAGTTGGTGATGCTTGTGCTGCCTGAGAGCCCCCTTCTGCAGCCTCCCACAGGGAGTGGCCGTGAGGGTGGGGATGGCTCTCCAGTGGGGGCTAGCTGGTGTCATGGACCTGCTTCCCCGTGTAAGAGCAGGCCTGGGACACCCTGCTGTCACTGGCAGACCACACCACACCCTCCCAGCCCAGCCACCATCCGCAGCCCCCAGACCCACAGTCGTGGGGTTTTGAGCCGCAAACTTCCCTCCTGGGTGGACAGAGGAGCTTCTGCTTGTGGCAAGAGCCAAAAGCTCAGCCCAGGAGCCTGAAAAAGCGCAGCCAAGGGAAGGATCCCCATGTGCCTTGTCTTCCCTGGCCCCCCATGGTAACACATCCCATTCCCGGTACCTGTCTGCAGGGAAACGGGGACATCTCACACGGATGGACAACACACGCCCAGGTGCCTGTGGAAGGTGGGCTGGGGGCCTGTGGGCAGGGGGGAGGCGACAGCAGCATGAGCTGTGGGTGTCCAGCTTGGGGTCGTGGGGTCCAAAGATGGCCATGGGTGCAGTGCCCACCCCAAACCCCATCTCCCTTGGGAGTGGGGCCGTGCGAGTGGAGCTCCCGCCTGGGTTGGGCCCCCCCAAATGGAAGGTGCGGGGCAGAGCTACCTCTTTACATATGACCATGGGCTGTGGTCTCCAGCAATGACAGCGCGGGCCAGAAACAGGTGTCACCTTAATACCTCCCCAGGAAAGCCAATTACCCCTGGATGATTATGATTAATAATTCTGTAAGCCCTAATCGCGCTGACACCAATGCCTGGAGCTTACCCCGGGGGGCACTTTATAAGGGGTGTCCTGTGAAGGGGAGCGTGGCCACTTCTCCCTGGGGTGACGCTGAAGGCTGAGAGGTGGCGGGAGCCCCACTTCAGAGGCGATCCCCCCGCTCTCAAAAAACACCCCTGAGTAAGTGCAAGAGGCACCTCACGAACCGCAACCATGAACGGGACAGAAGGCCAAGACTTCTACGTGCCCATGTCCAACAAGACCGGGGTGGTGCGGAGCCCCTTCGAGTACCCACAGTACTACCTGGCTGAGCCCTGGAAGTTCTCGGCACTGGCTGCCTACATGTTCATGCTGATCCTGCTCGGCTTCCCCGTCAACTTTCTCACCCTATACGTCACCATCCAGCACAAGAAGCTCCGGACGCCTCTAAACTACATCCTTCTGAACCTGGCGGTCGCCGACCTCTTCATGGTCTTTGGAGGCTTCACGACCACCATGTACACTTCAATGAATGGGTACTTTGTCTTTGGAGTTACAGGGTGCTACATCGAGGGCTTCTTTGCGACACTGGGCGGTAAGTTTTCCAAATGTTCAAAAATCTTCTGCCAGGAATTGCCCCAGATTTTAGGAGGGAGAGGGAGGATGCCCAGATGATC
This sequence comes from Eurystomus gularis, assembly GCA_013400335.1. Classification (NCBI taxonomy): domain Eukaryota; kingdom Metazoa; phylum Chordata; class Aves; order Coraciiformes; family Coraciidae; genus Eurystomus; species Eurystomus gularis. Next base: position 91,207 of record VZZY01019626.1, on the reverse strand, counting down.
TTGGAAAAAACGTGGCACCTGGAAGGTCCTTGGCTGGCTGCTGATGTGGGCCGAGGCAGCTGCAGTGTTTCAGGGCAGGAGGTGAAGAAAGTGACAAATGACACTTTTTTTTTTTTAAACCTTATTTTAGTAGCCAGCCTGTTCAGTATCCTGGGAACAGGAGTGCAGCAACAAGAAGCAACCAGTAGCAGATTTTGCAGTTGTTGGATTTGCACATCTTTTTGGCTTGCTTTGACTTGAGAGATGACAAATTTGTTCCTCCTGTTCCGCGGGGCTGAGTCTGTCACTCGCTCTGATGTGGTGCCTGGTGGCCCGGGCCAGCAGAGCTGGCTCTCCTCCCCGTGCCAGCCGGGCTTTGACCAAAACAGATGTTAAATAAAAACGAAGTGTCTAAAACTGTCCTCCTCCGTCAGCTCAGCCTTCGGCCACTGGCAACGCTTTTATTGGTTTGGTCCTTGTGGCACAAATTTCCTGGAAAGCTGAGTAGCGAGGGGACATCCTGGGATGAGGGGCACTTGCTGTGTCCCAGAGCAGGACCATAGCCTTGCAGGTGCAGGAGCTGTCCAGGATGAGTGGTGGGATCCAGCCACGGATCTCAAAGCACAGCACAAAGTGGTTCCTGTGGGTCAGTGGCGTGGTGAGCAGGGGTCTGCTCATGCCTTCCTACTGCACCTGCACTTGGCCTTTGTTCTTTTTGCAAACTCTTGGTGGAGGTTTACCTGCTCCCAGGAGGCTTCCTCAGGAACAACAGTCTGAGGAGGCCTCGTGCTGCCGTCAGCACGTTTTTCTCCTGTTGCTCAGAGTCCCTGTGTCCCCTTCCCCCTCTCTCCCTGGTGCAGGTGAAATCGCTCTCTGGTCGCTGGTTGTCCTGGCTATCGAAAGATACGTAGTGGTCTGCAAGCCCATGAGCAACTTCCGCTTTGGGGAGAACCATGCCATCATGGGTGTTGCCTTCACCTGGATCATGGCCTTGGCATGCGCCGCTCCCCCACTCTTTGGCTGGTCCAGGTAGGGAGGACACTGTGCCCGGTGCCAGGGGCCAGGAGAGCCTGGCTGTTGGTGGCTCTGCCGATCTCCTCTCTGGACGCTGACCAGCCTGGCTCTCCTTGCAGGTACATCCCCGAGGGCATGCAGTGCTCATGCGGGATTGACTATTACACTCTGAAGCCAGAGGTCAACAACGAATCTTTCGTCATCTACATGTTTGTGGTTCACTTCATGATCCCACTGACAGTCATTTTCTTCTGCTATGGGAACCTGGTTTGCACTGTCAAGGAGGTGAGTACCTGGTTGGGGGCCACCCCCGTCCCCAGTGCTGGGCAGGGACCCACACCTCGCTCCAAACTGGTGACAGGTCCCTCGGGGGGCCAGGCTGGCCCTCCACGAAGGGGAAATAGCCAGCTCCAGATGTGCAGCTCAGCTGCCCCACGCCCTGAGCCTGCATCCCTGGCAGGCGCAGCCTTCCCTGTCTCCATCACATTCCCATTCCCTCCTGCCCGCAGGCTGCCGCCCAGCAGCAGGAGTCTGCCACCACCCAGAAGGCAGAGAAAGAAGTGACCCGCATGGTCATCATCATGGTCGTCGCCTTCCTGATTTGCTGGGTCCCCTACGCCAGCGTCGCTTTCTACATCTTCACCAACCAGGGGTCGGACTTTGGGCCCATCTTCATGACCATCCCGGCATTCTTTGCCAAGAGCTCTGCCATCTACAACCCCGTGATTTACATCGTAATGAACAAACAGGTAACTGGCAGCATGCCAGGAGATCTCCTCTTTTCTGTTTCACTTTCTAACGGCTTGCAAGGCCGCACAGCAGCTCAAGGTCCCCGCGGGCCAGGGGGGGAGTTTGTTTCCAGGTGACCTTGTTCTGGCACACAGGAGGGCGACTGTGCAGCTCACCCTCGGCGCTGCATAAATGTCATAAATGCAAACCCATCCCCTCTGAAATAAGCCAGGCGCTGGGTTGGTGCAGGAGCTGGGGAGGCATCTGTGCCCGCCGCGAGCGGCAGGCGGGGGGGCAGCAGGCTGCAGGGAAGGAGACTCCACGGCATGGCATGTCCCACGCTGCTGCGGTGCTGGGGGCTTCAGAGCAGCTCTGCCAGGCTCGCTGGCAGCCTCGCAGCTGGATCTGCCTGGCACCCACCGGTCTCAGCCCGGTCTTCCGTCTCTTCCAGTTCCGTAACTGCATGATCACAACCCTCTGCTGCGGCAAAAACCCGCTGGGCGACGAGGAGACGTCTGCGAGCAAGACAGAGACCTCCTCGGTCTCCACCAGCCAGGTCTCTCCTGCGTAGGTCCCGCCGGAGTGGCCGGTCCTCGGGGTGCGCGTCGCCGCCCCGGGAGCACGAAGCTTGCCCCACCGCCCGCCCCGCTTCACCACGGCCACGGCCCCGCCGGGCGGGCTCCTCTCTCCTGGCACTAGGAACCCTGGGAACAAGGCTGTCAATGTGTACACACGTTTTGTAATTAAAATGCAAAGGCTTAGCTCCTCCACTGGCGTAAATCCGTGCTTTTCTGTTACTTGCTGAGAGCTCGCGCACCCTGCTCCACGTGCAGACCCCGGGGTCTGACGCCTGCGCTGCCATTGCCAGCGCTGGGCCGCGGCAGAGCCGCCCTCGCCACCCTCGCCCCACCTCGACGGCTTGGCAGGGGCCGGGGCACGTCCCTGCCTCCCGCCACAGGAGCCAGAGCTGGGGCCGCTTCCTGGCTCTGCTGGAGAGGGATCCTGGTGGGCAGCCCCCGCCATGCTCCAGGGCAAGTCTGGCTGCTGCGAGGTGTCCCCAGCCTGGCCAGGAGCCCCCAGCTCCAGCCCTGCCCCACCTCCAGCATGTCAGAAGCCCCAGGAGGCACCGTGACCCCTCTGGGTGGGACGGGAGTGGCACCGTGCACATGGACCCCTCTGTGCCGCAGAGGTGATGGCTGCGGACCCTGCCCAGCAAGCAGGTGGCACGGAGAGGACCTGGTGGCACGGCACGGCATGGCCATGTGTGGCCGCAGTCGGATGCGCTCGAGGAGGGCTCGGTGCTTGCTCCCGCACAGCACACGGTGCCTGCACCCACAGCAATGTCCCCCAGCAGGAAGCTCCCTTCCTGTGGTCCCACCATTCATCCTTGGGCACCTTTGGGCCTCCCTGCCCTGAGACACGCTCCTCCCGCTCCTCTCTCCGTTCCGGCTGCGAGCAGCGCGGCGTCTGCCCGGGTAGGAGGTTTTGGCCGGTGCTTGTGCTTTTGAGGATGGATGGGAGCGTCGCAAAGCTTCCCTCCGTGCCGCAGCAGGCGAGGCAGGGGAGCATATGGCTCAGAGACGTCGACATATGTTTTAAGTGCTACAAGATGGCATATTGCAATTGTAGCAGTGTTCTTCATTTTTATTTTTAGCTTGGTTATACAAATAAGATGTTTTTCTCGCTGTTCAGTGTTATCAACATTTGAAACTATTTTTGTATATTATTATCCTCTCTGATTTCTAATCCTATGCAGCTTTGCAAGGTCTAATAGGGAACATAGAGAACCCATGCAAGTTAAACCTTTAATAAAGAGCAATTTGCAAGTACAATTCTCTCATTATTTTTATCGATACTTCTGCATATTCAGTGAAATCTAAAGATTAGAGGTTTATGAATAATTCAGTGTTTAGGCTGATGTCTGATTCATGTACTTCAAATCTGGGAGCTGGTTTTGGAGGGAAGAGGAGGAAGGATTTGGTGTTTATTTGCTGTCCACAAGGCCGTGCACCGCGGGAGCCGGGCGGTGCTTGGCGCTGCAGCTTCCGTGCCCACACCGGCCTGGCCCTGGCACGCGCGGGTGGTGCCCTGTCCCTGAGCCCGCGCGCTGTCGTCCCTCACGATGTCCAGCCCTGTGGATGGAAGAGGCGCACCATCCCTGCCGTGGTGCGGCCCGGCACTCCCAGTGTCCCCACTGGCCACTTCCCAGGGAATTTGGAAATGGACTGGAAATGGAGCAGGGACCAGGCTGGTGGTGCTGGTCCAGGGGGAGCTGGGCATGTGGGGACCAGGCACTGGGTGCCTCTCCCAGCTCCTTGCTCCAGGTCTGGCTTCTGCTGGCACCTCGGTCCCTTGCCAGGACCTGGCCCCAGTGCAGCAGGTGGGCACAAGGACCTCCTGGGCAGCACTTTGCACGGACGTTGGGCAGTAACGTGTGCGCTGAGCCGGGCTGTGAACCAGCCTTGCCGGCACCTAATCCTGGCCTTTCCTCAGGCTCGCAGCTCCCGCACGCTCTGACAGACGATGCAGATGAAAGCCCCTCACTCTTGCATAAGGAAGAAAGGGCTGATGCTGCACAGAAACACAGTGGTCCCCAAGGTGGGGACATTCCTGCTGTTCCTGCACCAGAAAGCAGTTGGTGAACTCCTCGGGCTCACCTCACGAGCACAGGCAAACAGAAAACAGCACAAACACCCTGCCCCAGCGGGACAGCGAGGAAAGCACCCATAGGGTCACAGAGGACTTCGTTTTAACATGTCCCTGACACAGAAGTGTCCTGGGCACCCTGGGGGCCCTGGATGGCTGAGGGCTCAGCTACACCTGGCCCATGGGATGATGCTGTCCTCGGCGTGGGGTGGTTGCTGTGCCAGGAGCAGCACGGAGGGCACGCTCATGTGTGGGGCTGGGACTGCTCTCTCCAGAGCACGGTAGGGTTTGGCAGCGGGGGCGAGTGGGGTCCTGCTCACAAGCGCACACCTGGGGCTGCTGTGGGAGGGTCTCTCCTCCTGCCTTTGTTGGCCAACAAAGCTGCTCCTTTTCCTCCTCGTTTATGGGATCATTTTCCTCCCACCCCGTTGTCAGGCTCCCCTGGCAGTGAAGCCCCTCACTTCCCAGTGGGGCCACCCCGGGTGAAGGGAGCCGGCAGGTCACACCAGCACACCAGGAATGGGTCCAGTGCAGGTCCCACGACGCGAGCTGGCTCCCAGTCCAGCCCACAGCAATCCCCAGCACCCTGCCACCCACCAACCAGTGGGTAGGTGCCTTTCCCCACTGTGTTCAGGGCGATCAACCCACTGTCTCCCTGTCTCTCGTCCCATCATCTCATCATCTTGTTTGGAGACCGAACCCCCTGCTCAGACGTGCCCCTTCTCCCTCCAGCCTGTTGCAAAGCTTTGGCAAAGGGCACTTGGCTTCCGAGGCACCTGCTCCCACTCGGGCGGCAACCAGAGCAATTAGCAGCTGCTGAGCAGCCCCTGCGGTTCGGGTGCTAATCAGATAAATTGGCTGAGGAGAGCAGAGCCCGTGAGCAGAGCAGGGGCTGCCTGGACCTGGGGCTTTGGGCTGGTGTGTGCTGCCATGGAACCTCATCTGGGTAAGGGATTTGCTGGGCGCTGCAGGGTCCCAGCAGAGCTGTGGCTACTGTGGGGCTGGGGATCTGCTCTGGTGGCCACAATCCCTGTGAGGCTGCAGGGACAAGCAGGGTTGTGGCCACTCCTCATGAGAAGCAGCTGAGGGATCTGGGGTGGTTTAGCCTGGAGAAAAGGAGGCTCAGGGGAGACCTTCTCACTCTCAGCAACTCCCTGGAAGGAGGTTGGAGCCAGGTGGGGTCGGGCTCTTCTCCCAAGGAACAAGTGGCAGGACAAAAGGAAACAGCCTCAAGTTGCACCAGGGGAGGTTGAGGTTGGACACGAGGAACAATTTCTTACCTGCAAGGGTTGTGAAGGGCTGTGCCAGGCTGGGCAGGGCAGTGGTGGAGTCCCCATCCCTGGAGGGGTTTCCAAGCCATGGAGATGTGGTGCTGAGGGACATGGGTTAGTGGTGCCTTGGCAGTGCTTGGGGGGACAGTTGGACTTGAGGAGCTTAGAGGTATTTTCCACACTAAATGATTATATGATTCTACGCTTGGCTTCTGGGAGGCTTTGCAGCCCCCAGTGGTGTGCGTGCCTTGGGGCTGGACCTGGGTCCCACCAGGTGCCTCTTGCCTCTCCCAGCATCTGAAGCTGCTGGCACAGCCCAGCTGCCAGGTCTGCCAGCCCGGGGCCGGCGTTCCCCGCACCCTCCCACCCTGCACATGGTCATCGAGGCTCTGCAGGCCCAGGACCAGAAGAAAGGTGCCTCTGTCATCGCCATCAAACGGTTCATCCTGGCCAAGTACCCAGCTGTGGACCCCATCCGCCTCAAGTACCTGCTGAAGCAGGCGCTGAGCAAGGGGCTGAGCCGTGGGGACCTGGTGCGGCCCCACAACTCCTCTGCCACAGGGGCCACCGGCCGCTTCAAGGTGAGCAGGGTCTGCCAGTCCCAAGGCAGCAGGACCTGGGGCCAAGGAACTGCCCAGCCCTGCTTCCACCCTTCTCTCATCCCCAGTTAGCCCCTGAGAAGCTGCAGCAGAAGCAACCACAGGGTCAGACGGATCCTGAAAGAGGACAAGCCCTGAAGCCAGGACGGAAAGGGACCACCAAACCCCCCAAGGCTCCTGCAGCAGCTGCACGACAGCGAGGTAAAGGGTTGGTGGTGTCATGAGCTGCTCCAGGCTGCCATGACCCCATGGAGGGGCTCCTGTGCAAGCTCATCCACCACCCCTTCTTCCACAGGTGCCAAGGAGGAGAAGCCAACAGCAGCAAAGAAGCTGCTGATGAAGCCTGTAGATGTGAGTAGAGCCCAGTGATGAGGATGGGTGGGCTCATGTCTTGGGGTACCCAAAGAGCAATGAAGCTGTTGAAGGGTCTAGAGCACAAGTCTGGTGAGGAGCAGCTGAAGGGCCTGGGGAAAAGGAGCCTCACAGGAGACGTTCTCACTCTCAACAAATGCCTGAAAGGAGGTTGGAGCCAGGTGGGGGGTTGGTCTCTTCTCCCAAAGAACAAGCCATAGGACAATAGGAAACAACCTCAAGTTGTACCAGGGAAGGGTTCGGTTGGATATTAGGAAAAACTTCTTCCCTGCAAGGGTTGTGAAGGGCTGGCCCAGGTTGCCCAGGGAGGTGGTGGAGTCCTGGTCCCTGGAGTGGTTTCAAAGCTGTGGAGATGTGGTGCTGAGGGCCGTGGTTTAGTGGTGCCCTGGTAGTGCTGGGGGAATGGTTGGACTTGATGATCTTAAAGGTCTCTTCCAACCTAAACAATTCTATGAGTCCATGGCAGCAGCCTGAGGTGTTCTCTCCTCTCCAGGCCCCAGCAGCAGCAAAGCCCAGGAATGATGGAGCAAAGCCACCACGAGCTGCTGCCCAAGCCCCGGCCCCTGGCAAAGGGCGTTCACGGCCGCCCACAGCTCTGGCGGCTGAGGATGCAGGAGGAGGCCGTGCCAACAACCCTGCGGGTGCTGCGGCAAAGGGGCACCAAAAGGTCCCTGTGGGAAAGAGCAAGGGGAAGGCACCCAAGGGGGCACAGCAAGATTCCCCCAAGGCAAAGGGGAGTCAAGGCAAGGTGGGGAAGCCCCGGGTGACCCCAGGTGCAGGCCAGGGTGAGACAAGGCAGCGGAAGGCAGCCACCACAGTGAGCAAGAAGACTCTGTAGAGGGTCAGCCCAGCCCTGCTTCCAGCTGGGTCCCAGCCCTTGGGTCTGTGTTGGTTTTAGTCCCCAAGCCAAGTTTTAGCTTTGTGTTCACCTTGTGCTAATAAAGCTTCTTCACTCTCCTCATGGCATGGCGTAACTGCTGCACTGCTTGTGGGTCTCTGCTCCCATGTCCGAGCACCAAGATCCCCCCCAGCCCTGGCCTTGTCCCGTGTGACATGGTGGAGAGCTGGTGCTGCAGGCAGCTGCCCGTTTTCATGGAGCGGTGACACGTCTGTCCCCATGTCACCAGCAGTGGCACGTGTGGCTGCTTGGCAGTGCTGGGGGTGCCAGGCTTTGGGGCTGGTGGTGAGCCCCAGTGATGGGTGGACAGAGGACCCATGGGACACAGTTTGGTGGCACCCTTGGGTGCTGCGCAGCTCAGGCTTAGCCAGTCCTGCTGGTGCATGGCTGTGGTGTGGGGAAAGTGTCCGGCCCTCTGCCCTCCCCGCTGCCCTTGTGCTAATGCCTGGCTGAGCCGGGATTACAGTGGTGCCGGGGCGGCAGGTCCGGGTGCATGCCATGGGCAAGGGTCCCCAGTGCTGGGGGGAGCTGCCTGTGCTCCAGCCAAGGTAAGAGGAAGATGGAAGTGGTTTAGGGCTCATAAGATGAGTTTGGGGTGTTTGCTGCAGACTGCAGTGTTGCTTGTGCTCTTGTTATCTATCTGTGGCACAGCTCCCACCTCTAAACCTGCCTTGCTAGCTCCTGTGGGTCGACGTACAAACGCTTTCATTTAATAGCTTAGAGTGCCCAAATTTCTCTTGCTTTGCACAGAGCAGAGCCCTTCTGAAGGTGAGCCTGATAATGTGAAGGGTTACAGTCCTACTGGGCAGGAGAAAATAAGTGGAAGTAAAACTCTTCCTAAAGAGGATTTTGCTAATCTTCAGCTGGCCTTGCCAATGCCCTCCAAGGCTCCTGGCCTTGCTTTGGGGCTTAAGCAAGAGCTGAGCAAACTAGCTTCTCTTTAAACTTCAGCCTTGGCCATGTTGATCCATCTTTAATGGAGCTGAAACTCGTGTCCCCCCCAGGGCTGGGGTGAGGGATGCCACAGCGATAACCAAGCAGAGCTCACTTGACCCTTTGATGGTTACCTTGCAAAGCCCTGCTCACTGTGGCACATGTCCCGTAGCAGAAGTGGGCAGGAGCTGTGTCCTCTCTCACCAGGCACTCGGTGTGAGACACAAGGCTCTTCGCTTTGAGAGAGGCCAAATCATATAATGGCTGGATTTAGCTTCACTAGGAATCAACTTTCTAGTGGGAAAATAAAATTCCTCTGGTGTCTGGAAAGCACAGCCTTTACTGGGGGAGGTGGGAGAGAGAGGATTTAGCAATGCCATGGTCATTAAGACCCATGGACTGTGGCTGGTGTCTCGGTGCTGAAGCTGGAGGGCTGGTGGTGGTGGTGCAGAGCAGGTGTGGGGCTCACTGGGGCTGGGAGAAGGCACCTTCTTGTGGGTCAACAGCACCTGGCAGATGTGAGGTTGCTCGACACTGGGCACTACTGGAGTGTTACTGGTCCCCACGTGTGCAGCACAGTGTGGTCAGTTTAGGTGATGGGTTGTGTCCTCATGTGGATTGCCCCGTTCAGTGCCCGTTTCTGCTCCGGCAGGAGCCATGGTGCCGGTAGCAGGAGCGGTGTGTGGCCGCAGCATGCCCCCCGGGAAACCCGGGCTCTGCAACCCCGAGGGGTGAAAGCCCACCTGACGTGGGGACATGGTGGTTACCGTGAGCTGCCAGCCCTGAGCGCAGCACGTAGCACATCTCCTACACCAAGCTCCCTGCGTGCGGCCGCAGGTCTCTTCCTCCCATCGTGTCTCTGTGTGTGTGGGGCAGGAACTTCACAACGTGGGTTTCAGCACCTTGTTTTATTACAAAGATAGGCTTTTCCAAGAGTCTGCCACTTCCACTACACAGCAGGTAAGGGCACTATACCCACGACACGTGCCAAAGTTTAAAAACATGTTACAAAGGGCTCGGGGGTTCAAGGCAACACTACAAACCCTCAAGCTTCTGCTCTGTTAAAGTTGTTCCTTTAAAATGGTTGTAGCAACTACTTTTTCCTTTTTTTTTTTTTTTTTTACTTTGGAAAAAATTAAATAATAAAGCAATAGGCCCCAATGCATGGCCCAGTCACATCACTGGGAGGCAAACTGTACTCGCTATCGGCTCACCTGTATCCTTCCCTTGCAACAACATGGGGCTACCGCTCCATGGCCCATTCCCCGCCTCCAGCCAGGCTCAACGTTCTCTGCTACCTTGGTCCTTCTCACCCTTGCCTTCCCTGTGCTGGGCCTGCCTATACCTATCTCTGGAAGCTATTCACAGTTTCTAAAAGAGAAAAAAAATTCAAGAATCTTTTTGTGAAATCACTTTCAAAATAAAATGTAGCCCAGCTACATTCTTAGTTTCTATCCTGAAGCCACTTCCTCAGCAAAGACATTGAAACTTCCACAGTGTATGTACTTTTTCTGTAGTTCTTTTTAAAAAAAAAAACCCTGTTCTTTCCCTTTCCCTCCCTCCCCCCCCCCCCCCTTAACATACTGGATAAAGTCTATCATTTGTTTTAAAATAGATATCTATATACACATACACAATTCTGATGTTTCAATTTCTGACAAATGTGGTGTTACTGGAGACGATGGGATGGAGGCCACCTGTCCATGTCAGTGAGTCACCCAGGAGGAGTTTTGGTGGACCAGTCATCTAACACCAGGCTGCATCCTTGCCAGCTGGATGAGTAATGGAGGCTCACCTTTGACTCTGCCTGGAGTGAGGTAGTAACTTTTTTTTCTTTTTTCTTCTCTATTTGGCAGTTTAAAATGTGGTGGCTACGGCTGCGTGTAGCTGTCATGGGCAGGTCACCTTCACCTGCACGTGAACGCTGGCTTCAGGCACGTGGTGTTAGCTGCGGTCTGGCCTCACAGGGGGGCCTGTGGGACACTGGAGAAGATCAGAGCGGTTGCAGCCCCCCTGACTGCAGAAAGGAGCACGGGCCACCAAGCTGGGATGGGGGTTTTGCCTGGCGCGGATGCTGCGGGATGGCAGTGAAGTTTCTAGGTCTCAGACGAGCTGTGTGTGTGCAGTGGGTTGTGCACTGACCCTGCTCGCTGACCCCAGTGTGAGCGTGGGACACTTCCCACCACTCCAGCCTGGGGTGCTGGAGCTGCGCTGCTGGGCTGTGAGCGAGAGCATCGCGCTGCCAGGGATGGGCTCCAGGCCCTGGCCCTCTGCCCCTACAGGCTGGAAAGACGGGACAGGTGGCAGAACCGCGCTCTCCTGGTTGCTCTTAGGTGGGCTGGGTCTGAAGGAAGCACAACAAGCTTGAGGAAGACACCTCTGTAGCGCTGACCTTGCTTTTGGTGATGATGGCAGGGAGATGCTGGGGGAAGGAAAGATGCTACCTGGTGTTCTGCCCTGTGCGTGGCTTGAGCCCGCTCTGCCCCAGGTCGGCAGCAGGAGCTGACCAGTGTTGGCACGCGCAGTGTTGCTGGGACCACAGACGTGTGCGCGGCACAGTCCTTCCTCTCACCCACTACGCGTGGTCTTCCAGGCAGAAGCCACAACTGTGACCAGCTGGCTGGAAGGTGGGAGATATTCACCCACCCCTGGCAACTCCAGCTTCCCACTCGGGAACCTGGGGTGGGGGAACAGCTCTTCCCACCCGGTGTGACTCTAACATGCTCCCTCGGGCTCCGTCAGAGCCGGTTCTGCTGGGATAAAGTGCTTTCACCATGCCTCAGCTACTTGGGAAGCAACTGCTTTGTCTCAGCCCCAAGTTCCCTGTTGCCCAAGTCTCAGATGGAGGAGGAGTGGTTATGTTTACACATACAGTACAAAAATTAAAAGGCACAAAAATACACAGAATGCAGCAGATAGTGAACAGCTGATAGAGTCCCTGGTGTTGGAAAAACAAGGATGTCAGAGGGATGGTGTGGAAGGGAGCTCAGGCGTTGCTCCGATGGCCTTTGCCGTCTCTGCTCGTTACTCCCTGAGGCTGCTCGTCTGCTCCACATCTATCATTACAGCTTCTGCAGCCCCGTCTCTTGTCCCGGGGATCCACAAACAGGGATGCAGGGAGCTGGTCGCTGACCAGAGGGAAGCGGTGAACCGTGCTTGCCACAAGTGTCACGTCTCCATTTCTGGCTGGCAACAGCAAATAAATTATGGGTGCCACAGTGCAGACTAGAGGGGTTTTGAGCTGCTCGGAAAGGTGTCTCGTGGCTGCTTGTTTGGTGAGGGAGCCCTTCAGCTGCGGGCCGGGCCACCCCCACCACAAGGTTGGTCTGGGAATGACCGTGGCGGAGGCGATCTGCAGCGTATCTGTGGCTGAAGGTGGGCTCCCTACGACACTGCGCTGCAGAGAAGGTCACTTCCAGGGCTGCAGCTGGCCTAGGCTTCGCTGCAGCACTCGTAGATGTTATCTTCCATCAGCGCGATCACTTGCTCAAACTTGTGCTGGAGCTGGGTGCGCTTCGTCGTGGGGTTGGCGTCCAGGGCGGCCACGATCTGCAGGAGATGTGGCAGGTGGGAGGCTGAGGTGTGCGTGCGAGGTGCCCACCCGTCAGCCCAGCTCCCACTGCCAGCCTCGCTGAGCCCCAATCCCAGCCAGACATCTGATGGAGCGTGCCCACCCTGCCCCACCACTCCTGCACTCACACACTCTCCAGCTGTTCCAGGGCACAACCGAGTCCCAGGGCAGGGGAATGCAACCGAAAACCGCTGCAATGACAAAGCTGCTGGGGCAGTGCCGGGTGAGCGTGGGGCTGCAGGGGGGTCAGGAGCCAGCCGGGGCTGGTGCCTCAGCTGGGGTTGGTGCATGATGAGTTATTTTAGGTATGGACTGTGCTCTGCCCTCCTGAAAGCATCCATGGGTCTACACATCATGCAGCCCAGCTTCAGTCCAGCCCCACCAAATGCTGTTAAAAATCAGCCAAGAATAGTTGGCCTTCTTGTCTAAGAAGTTGTCAGCCAAGGGACCGGAGAGCAGGTGCATCTGTGTGCATCTATTACATACTTGTGTGGGATTATGCAAAAAACGATAATCCCTTTTCCGTGGGACTAGACGCAGGCATCAGACCGCTTGGTTACAACACACCACTTGTTATTCCCTCCACTGGCGCCCGAGTGCAGCTGAACCCACTCACCTGGGAGCGGTATCTCTTGGCGTATTTGTAGATCTCAGCCATGGCGACGTTGGTGTTGAACTCGTTCCGGTATTTCTTTATAAAGACAGAACAAAGAGGGGAGGAATATTAACATGATGCAGCAAGCAAGTTCAAGCCCAACCATCAGGTATTAACTAGATTACAAGAAGGTTTTTCCTGGGTATGTTTGTCACTGTTGCATCAATGCAGCCAGACTTTTCATTTTCCCTCACTCCTTTAAGGAAGGTGCATTTGCTTACACCAGAAACAGTCTCAGTCTTTTTAAAGCCAGCCTTGGATTTCCATGCTTGACTTACCCCACTGTGCTCAAAGCCGTTTCAAAGGATGGGGCAGCAAGGAGAGCTGGGCAGAGGAACGCTCGAGGAAAAAACCTGCTTGGTGGCTGATGCTAAAACGCCGCAGGGAGATGGTTTGGGTTTGAGGGAGCTGTGGCACATGGCTGGCAGGACTCGGATCCGGAGCGCAGCTGCCAGCTCCCGTAGCCGGTACCAGGGCCGGCATCCCGCACCCGGGCCGGCTGCCAGGGCTGGCTGCCAGGGCTGCCTGGACTTGGGGCCGGCCCTGGCAGTGGGCTCCTGGGGCCAGCTGGCTGGGGGGCTGCGGGACTGCAGGGATCCTTTTCCAAACTTCCTGGCTCTTTGGCAACGAATTTCACTCTCAACTCCCAGTGATGCCAAAGCTAGTTAGGTTCAAGCTAACTCGTGGGTGTTTACTGCAGCTCCGGCAGTAATTGACGATGCTTGGAATTAGGTCAGATGAAGTTTGAGGCAAGATATCCTTTCTTATTTGCTCCTTTCACCTAAGCAGTAGCCGATTGCAGCCTATCTGCACTCCCGGCTGCTCCCAGACTCAGAGCAGGGCAGACTCGGTGCTCCTCGCCCTGGCTGGACACCGAGCCTGCAGACCTGACCACATCCCCGGCGCAGGGCTGGCACCGGCCAAGCCCCCACTCTGGCAGCCCAGCACCCCTTACCCGCGACTCCTCTGCGAGGTGGGCGTTCATCTCCTGCTCGCTGAGTGGGGGCATGTCGTGGATTTGCTTGTAGTATCGCTGCACTATCTTCCTGTACTCAGGGATCTCCTTGGCATACAGCAGTTTATTGGTCGGAGAGTCCTAGAGCAAGGGCGAGATACCGAAATCAGGCACTGTATTGTTCCTGGCTGAAAACCTTTTATCCTTTGTCTGACCAAAGTGCTGACCATCAGACATGGGTTTCAGCTACAGCTGGGCTCAGGAAGAAGCTACGTCTTTGGTCCTGGCTGTACACAGGCAGGAGCATGGTGGGATGGCACCAAGGCACAGAACAGCTAATGACAGAGGTGCTTGCTCAGCCACATCAAGGTGCTGAGGAGAGGTACCTCCTGCCTGAGGAGCCGCGGCACCATCCCTTGGCCCTTCCTCCTGGCACGAGCTACGTGTTTGTGAGCTACAACAGCAGCGAAGGTGGTCTGTGTGAGCGCGGTTCCGTTTGCAGCAAGGGCAGGCTCAAAAGCATGCGCAGGGTCAGGTGAGGTGGCTGGCTGCCAGGTGATGCTCTGCAGATGAGTGTGGCACGGCTGTGTTTGATCAAACACTTGTGCTCCGTGGCTCTGCGTGTGGAAATCGGTAACAAGGGAAGGGCTTCTGCATGCATCTGCTCAGGTCTCTTGAGCAGCCAGCTCGATTTAAACTGAAGAACAAAGCTCTCTTACAAGCTGAACTTTGTCAGTTGAAGTGCTCCTCTTGGATTTTTCATGTAGCTTTGATTTATTTTGCATTGACTAACCCAGCCTGCCTGGCCTATATTGAGTGCATGTGAAGTAATTAACAGAAAATACTGAGTTCTCTTGATTAATATCAGCCTTGACAAAGCAGTCATAACCTCCCAGCCACGCGATCGGGTTGTACCAGTGAAGGCACAACCCCGCCTGCACTTCTCGCAAACACGAGCATGAATGATTTTAACCTCAAGGCGATGCTGCCCCGCTGATATCATTACCCTGGGAATGAACTTGGCTGACTGGCCCTGAGCAGCATCCCGGAGGGACTCAGCCCCGGGCCCCGGGACACCGAGGGGAGTGAGATCAGCGTGTCCCGGTGCTGGGCTGCGGGACTGCTCAGATGCTCTGGCAGGTGGAGAAGGGAGGGAGGTTCTTCAGAGGAGCCCAGTGGGGCTGGGGCGGTGGAGGCACCTCCTCAGCTGTCTTGGGCAGTAAAGACGGAAGCCCGGGGTAACTGCAATCTGCTGCCGCAATATGTAGCGTGCCTAATGCTGCAGGGGAAATGGGAAATGGGCACCAGGCTGCGGCACCAGATCCCACAGCAGTTTATTTTCAAACCCAGTGACAAGGCACTACAGGAATATAGCCAAGTTACAGAGCCTGCTCACAACGTTATTTTTTTTTTCTCCTTGGAAACACAAAGGAAACCCATGCTGCCTCTTTCTGAGTTATTTTTTAATTTGTGTCTTATTTGTCTGTGTTATGAAGAGATGGGTACTAGTTTATTAACTGCTTGCGCACTGGAGATGGATGGAATCTGAGTCTGCTCTCGCATCTGCAGTATCAAGGGCAAAATGGTGAAACCAGGGGAAGAATCCAGCCTGGAAAACATTCAGCAATATACTGCATGTATATGCAAGCTGATTTTTATGCTGAGGATTTATTCTTCCCACATTACTCAACACTTCCTTCACTTATGCTATTGTATTCCTGGAAAATGTTTCCATCTGCTGTCTGACTCCAGATGACCCCTCTTCCCCCATCCACAGCTTGACAAGGACAAATTGTAGGTGTTTCGTAACACATGCAAAAAAAAAAGCTCAAAACCCAAACAAACAAAAAATCAAGCGCTCATTAGATCTTCCTCCAGCATTAACCTCTCCCAGCGAAGGCTTCCTGCTGCCCCAGGCTGGGGGGTGCAGGGAGCAGCGCCCGCCTCCGCCCTGCTCTCCCAAGGGTCCCCTCCACGTCACACCCCGCGCTGCCGCCAGCCCCTGGGCTGGGGGACAAGTTACAGAACTTCTTAATAAAGCTTATTTATGTCAGGAAGTTTCAGATGTCAGCACCGCGCTCAGCCAAGCCAGTGGGAGAACAGAAAATGCGCGGGCTGGACGTCTCGCTGCCTGCCAGCCCCACGGGATGGAGTGCGGGAGAGGAGACGTGGCTCGAGCCGCCTCGCCTTGGCTCAGAGCGGGCTCGGCACCCTCGGCCACCATGCTGAGCCCGTTGGGCTCTGACCATGCGCTGGAGGTGGCCAGTGCGTGATCACAGAATGGTTTGGGTTGGAAGGGACCTTTAAAGCTTGCAACTAGAGCAGGTTGCTCAGAGCCCCGGCCAACCTCACCTGTGATGGTTCCGGGGATGAGGCAGCGACCACCTCTCTGGGCAGCCTGCGCCAGGCTCTCACCACCCTCAGCATCAAAAATTTCTTCCTTCTCTCTCGTCTAAATCTCCCTTTTTTAGTTTAAAACCATCCTCCCTTGTCCTGTCCCAAGAGGCCCTGCTAAAAAGTCTGTCCCCATCTTTCTGACAGATCCCTTTAAGTCCTAAAAGGCCACAAGAAGGTCTCCCCAGAGCTGCCTTCTCTCCAGGCTGAAGAAGCCCAACTCTCCCAGCCTGGCCTCCCAGCAGAGGGGTTCCAGCCCTCACATCATTGCTGGGGCCTCCAGCACTGTAGGGGGGTCTCCCCAGAGCGGAGCAGAGGGGCAGATCCCCTCCCTGACCTGCTGCCCACGCTGCTGGGGATGCAGCCCAGCATGGTGCTGGCTCATGTTCAGCTTTTCCACCAGCACCCCCAAGTCCTTCTCCACAGGGCTGCTCTCAACATCTGTCTCTGACGGAGACACTGGCACCAGAGGGAAGCCACAGCTGCTCTGCCAGCAGGCTCAACACCTGCTTCCCAGGTGCTGATGGATGGTGTCAGGGGGATGGCCCGGGGCGTTCCCCACATCTCCAGTGAGCCAGGCTGGGTCTGTGCAGCCTGGACAGGTGCAGCCCAAGTTCCCAAAGACTTAGCTGGCCTCCTGAGCTTCTCACAGCTCTCTCAGGTGAGAGGCCGTGCAGAAACCACTGACAGAGATGAGTAAAGCTTCACCTGAAGCTATATCATTTTCCATCCTGCTGCTGGGAGATTTTCTTGTCCCTCAGCTGCTGTTACAGATTGTCAAGCTGATGCTGTCCCCTAAACCAGCCCTGGCTGAGGGAGCTGTGCCGGGCACTGAGCTGACACCTGCCTGTGCTCACCTTGGTGCATCACATCCTGCCCGGGCCAGCAACACAGAACATTTCTCTGCTCCCTCACCTACTCAGCCTGGTCAGGAAGCGTCACAGGCATGGTGCTGAGTAAGCTGGGTGCTCTCCTGCGACCACAGGACAGCTCATACAGCCTTGGGCTAACACCAAGCTCACAAGCCAGGTCTGCCTCCATCTTCCTAGCCTTCCAGGCTGGGGCCTTGCCCTTTGTCCATCCTACTTGTGACCGTGTGTTCCCACTCCCTGACCGGGGTGTGGGTTTCAAGCTCAATCCTGAACAAAGCGGTGGGGAAGGGAGGGGGAGAACTTGGCCTTGGAGACAGCCAAAAGTCAACCACACGAACCTGGGCAAGTGGCTCCCAGGCAGCCCCGCTGCTGGGTGAGGTTGGACGGGGTGACCTCTGACAGCCCCTTCCCACCCACACTGGTCTGTGTCTACGACTGCCCGAGTAGGAGTGTGATGTCCTTGCTGGACAGTACCTTGCCCAGCTGCAGGTCAGACAGGGAGCAGGCGTCAATGAAGGCCTGGGCTATCACAGAGAGACAGGCATCAATGTGATCTGTCTTGTCAATGTCGAAGACGAACTGGGGGTTCTTCAGGATGTTGACCCAAAACCTCAGAGGTAGGCTGCAAAGAAACAAGCCAGGAACACGCAATGGGTGAATGCTTGTACTGCAGAGGGAGAGGGGTGGAAATGCAGGGAAGATGATGATAGAAAGTAAATATTAGAGGGGAAAAAAAAAAAAAAAAAGAGGCACCAGGTTCTGCTCTTTAATCACATCCTGGCAGAGTATGGCCCTCTGCCTAGCTAGAGGAGCAGGCATGCGTCTTCACCCTGAGGATCCACTGCTTCAGGCTGAAGCAGGTGGCACGGACAGGAGTTTCCAGGTACAGCCCGGTCTAGGCACGCTCACACCCTTGCTCCTGCAGCAGCTCCCTGAGCCAGCGTTGGTCCAGGAGAGCCTGCCAGGCGTGCCAGCACGGGGCTGGGCAGTCAGGCTTCCCAGTTGCTGGTTTTTGTAGCAATGCTATCAGCTCCTTCTTCCCTGACAGTAACTGTCATCTGGCTCTGATGGTAGGCCTGGCCCCATGAAATGCATTTCAGCTGTCTTTTCTCCTGCTCTCTCATAATTTTCTCCTCCAGTTACTTCACTGCTCATTTGGCCACAACAGAGTTTCAGCGTGTCACTCGCCTTTCCTACCATCCCTCCTCGGCTGCTGAGGAGTGAAAGCCGCTATAAGTCTTTGCTCTACTGGCAATTAAAGGTAAGGAAGGGTAGGCAAACCTGAGGCTCAATGGTCCTGTCTCCATGTCTGCTATCCCGGCCAAATTTGGTTTTAATTCTCACATTGGGCTGGAAACAGTTACTGTCCCTGCAGCCCCAGAAGCGCCGAGCCTCTCCTCCACGCTCTCTCCAAGCTCCCTGCTCTCCCTGGTTAAATCCTCTGGTTTCTCCTCTGGTCTATTTCCCCCTTCACTTTGGCTCCCCACTTGATTCCTGCTGCTCACTGCAGCCTCCCGGCTGGTCCCAGGCCTGTGGGGCCACCAGCATGCTACTGTCACCACACCAGCTCCCAGAGTCCTGTGAAAGCCCTGGGGTCTCAGCTTGGTGACAGAGATAAGTTGGGAGAAGTGCCCCCAAGAGCTGAAAAGCCAGAAAGCAAATGAAAAGGAGCCAAAAATGTTGTTTTTAAAAACCTCCATGATGTTTTAAGACCTGACATGACTTTGGACTCCGTCTCAGATCTTCAGTGCTTGGAGCTAACACCACGGCTGTCTCCCCTCATCCCATCCCTCTCTGTTTCTCTTTTAATTATTTGTAAGAGCGTGCCAGCTCTTTCTGCCCTTTATCTGCCTATGCCTCCTCTTCCAGCTCGCCGTTCCCCTGAGCTGTGTTTGTTCAAAGCTCTCCAAGCCTGTGTTTGGCCTCATCTTTCACCACCCCTCCTGTTTTGCAAGGCTCTTTTCTACTTTTAGCAATCTCATGATTAGCCCAGGACACCAAGGCGTTGCAGCTGCTGCTCCTGAGAGATGGAAGGAAGGAAAGAGAGAAGAGATTTCCTCTTCCAAACCTGTTGGTCTTCCAGATGTGCATAGTGTCAGGGTCTGTGATCCCTCTTTTCTCTGCTTGCTCCTCTAGGAAGTCAAAGAAATACTTCACGGCCACAGGCGGTTTATCATCTTGGATGCTGAGAATGGCTTTGAACAAGTCGTCCAGGAACTTCTGCAGCGTGCCCTGCGGGAAAAGTGCACATGATGGAGGCTGGGGAGTGCAGCAGTGCCCAAGCCCAGGAGAACAGCTGAGGGGCTGCGGCTGCTGCGCACAAGGGGAAACCCTTTGCTGCCAGTTGGATAAACCAGAAGAGAATGAGGATGCTGAAGCAGGGAGGGAAAGGTTTGTTTGTGCATAGCGATATAATCAGCTTGCATTTGGGTTTAATTTCTTTTGGCATCAAGATTTTCTTTCTTTCTGCTAGGATCTCACATCTGTGATTGTTCTGCACAGTAAATACAAAGAAGACTAGAGACTGCTGGCCAGTCTTGTGATCTCTGCTCCAGTGAGGCATCATGCTGGGATTAAAGATGGGCTGGGAGCCCAACTGCTGGAGCGGAGCACTCGCAGAGAGCGGGCAAGTTCAAATCTGAATTAAGGTCGCACAGACATTACCCCTGCTCCCCAGGCCGAGCATCTCCCTCTCCTTTCCCCCAGGATCTCTTGCTGGGGAGGTGGGTTTGGGTCTGAGCCGTGCATCATGAGCCCTGAGGCGGTCAGCATCCCTTTCATGTGCACAGACACCAGACCAGCCCAGGGAGATCGTGGGGGGCTTCACTTCAGCAGTCGTCCTGTCTCCTACCTTCGTGGAGAGCAGCCTGGTCAGGTAGATCTCCGGTAGGACTTTCTTCCTATGGCTCTGTCTGTAGGACTTCTTGTGTTCCACTGATTCATCGGTTGGGAGAACCTGATCCGATAGAAAACACATGTTCAGAGCGCTCCTCTCTGGCAGTGTCACACTGAATTTTCCTTTAAGTATAGAACATCAACTGCATATGAAATTCAATTAAAAAGCAGTTACTGTGTTATAAATACACCCTTATATGGATTTTTAAAAGTGATTCGTAATACTGTTTTTCTGACGTTTTGTTTCTCCTGCACTCCTTGTTGCCTCTCTCAAGCTAGACAAAGAAAATGAACCGATTAATCTCACACTGGACGTGAGCGTGCTCGCCTTGCCAGTCCCCGCAGTGCTCCTGTGCGGCTGCCGCTCAGCCCCCAGCAGCACCTCGCGGGGCTTCCGCGGAAACCAGCTTGTCTGGGGTGTGGAAAAAGCAAGAACCATCTGCCAATATTCCTACCCTGGCCTTGTTAAAAACAAAGGTCAGTTTGACTGGTCACTTTGACTGATCAGGTCAGTTAATTACTGCTCTAATGACCTAACAAGCCATTTGAGTCCATCTTGGCACTGTTTCATGTGGGCACATTTGGTTTCCTGGCCGTTCTCCCTCCTCGCCCTGCGTGCGTGTGCGCGTACTGTGTGTTTGTGCTCTATTTGTACACGTAAACTTTAGCCGAGGAAAAAAGATCAGGCTATAAAGTATTGCTGTTGTCCATAACACTCTTTTCCTAACAGCTTTTAGCAACGTTTAGCACTTCATACTCCAGCACAAGCAGGAACTAATAAATCTCCCAGCCCTGGGAGCGGGCGGTTTGCCAGGAGCTCCTGGTAGGCGACTCGACCAAGGCAGCGCGGGTGCTACCGGCAGCACCGTGCTGCGCTCCGGCCGCGCTCCCGAGCTCTCTGCGGCTGCCGACAGCTGCATCAGGCACAACAATCACTTTGCCATCCTGGTAATTTTTTATTATGTCCCGCAGTACTAAAGCTTGTCTACAGATAACCTTTCCGCGCCTCTTTGAGTCCCTCTGCAGAAAACTAACGAGCCCTGATCCAGCTTGTTCATCACATCTGACGTTCCAGCCCACAGAGATGAATTAAGTTAATATCAGCAAGGCTGAGAAGATTTTCTCCTCTTTCATCACATAGACTGAAAAAAGCCCAGGGACTCGAGCGCAGGAGAGAGGAGGGATCGCTGCGCACACAGCCTGACTGGTCACCTCTGCTCCCAGCGCTTTCCAGGCTGCTGCTGACCAGGAGGATGTCTCCCCAACGAGCAGCAGAGGACAACCTGGCTCCTGTGCCTGGCTGAGAGCTCGCCACAGCCCAGGGCTTGCTGCTGCCAGAGTGCAGGGATGAAAGCAACAGCTTCTATTGTCTGCTAACAGCCCATCATAAAGATATGTCAAAATACGCAGGAGATCAGATGTGCTCTGCTCCACTGCCACAGGGAGCCCCGCCAGTCCCCCTGGGCTGGCCCACGCATGCCAGTGTCCTCACTGTCAGGGCAGCAGGAGAGGTCTAGGGGAGTGGAGCCACCACCGTGGCCCATCCCGTGTATGCTGGTGTCCTAGAGCAATGGTTCTGCTCTCCAGCATCGCTCCCCTGGGAGGGAAGGAGGGAAGAGCAGCATCTGGCCCCCAGCCATGCAGCCAGGAGCAGGATACTCACCAAGTGGAAGTACTTCTCGGTGTCCAAATCCTTCACTGTGAAGAAGAGAGAGACACAGCGGCTCAGTCAGGGGACCCGAAACAAAACCTGCCTTTGCAGGTGCCCTCCATGTCAGGAAGCATTTCACTTTCCCCAAGAGCCCCAACACTGAGCTGGCGTCCCCACCCCAAGTGACCATGGTGTTTTGTTTCGGGGTTGTTTAGTGCCTTCTGGGGCACACAGCAAGTACTTTAAGGAAGACCTGGGGTGTTTTAAGAGGGCACAAGAGCAGGACCAGCACAGGGGCACACCTGCACCATGATGCCCTGCGATGCCCCGCTGTGCCCCAGGCCATCTCCAGCCCCAGCGCTGGGGCAGGAGCAGCTCCTTGCTCCAGGGGTGAAAGGACCCCCTCCCACTGCAGAGATGGCTTGGTGTGGGCAGCCTGGAGATGGAGTTTGAAACTCCTCCTTCAGGCTGAACTTTTGTCACCCCTGGTCCATTCTGGCTCTCCGCACAGCCTGAAACCTAGAAATGCCCTGGCAAGAAGCTGAACCTGTGTGACTGGGAGGGAAAGGGCTTTTCCAATCCAGTGCTTTCGGATCCTTCCTTTTCTTCACTTTGTTAGCACAGATCTAATGCAGACCTCTAATGAGGCTGTGAGACAAAAGGCACAAACACTTCCATGGTAAGGGCTGGGACAGCAGCAAGCAGAGAGAGGAGGCTGCTGGGTAACACATTTTAAAAGCAAAATCACAACCATGGCACTTGCATCTCCTGCCATGTGTGTATCAGAAATGTGTACTTCTCAGCCCTTCTACAGAAGGAAA
This sequence comes from Eurystomus gularis, assembly GCA_013400335.1. Lineage (NCBI taxonomy): Eukaryota > Metazoa > Chordata > Aves > Coraciiformes > Coraciidae > Eurystomus > Eurystomus gularis. The sequence goes on along the minus strand of VZZY01019626.1, from coordinate 68,952 downwards.
AGTGGGCACAAACCCCCACTTTTGCAAGTGACATAGACAAGCCTTGAAGTTAGAAGGGGTGTGGAATTTGCCCACTCTTCAGGATCAGTCCCAGCGATCTGTGACCTCTCCAGTGGCCTCTGCTGCCCGTGCCCAGGTTCAGCTGGAGCTCAGGAGCATGGCTGTGAAGGGGAACAGAGCCCAGTTACTGCCGTGCAGGGACAGGCAGTGATGGACAGGGCTGCTCAGCAGCACTGACATGGGTGTCCTTGTGCCAAGGCCATCACAATGGCTCTCAGCATCCCTGGCCAGAGACACCCACGCGTGTTCCTGCCCGGTCACCAGAAACATGGGAAGAGAATCACAGGTCACAGGATGGTGGAGGTTGGAAGGGACCTCTGGAGATCATCTCAGCCAACCCCCCTGCTCCAGCAGGTCACCCAGAGCAGGGTGCCCAGGATCACATCCAGGCAGGTTTGGAATCTCTCCAGAGAAGGAGACTCCACAACCTCTCTGGGCAGCCTGGGCCAGGCTCCGACACCCTCACACCAAACAAGTTTCTCCTCCTGTTCAGCTGGAACCTCCTGGGTTCCAGTTGGTGCCTGTTGCCCCTTGTCCTGTTGCTAGGCACTACCGACGAGTCTGGTCCCATCCTCTTGCCCCCCACCCTTTAGCTCTTGATCAGCATTGATCAGATCCCCTCAGTCTTCTCTTCTCCAGGTCAACAGCCCCAGGGCTCTCAGTCTTTACTCGGCACAGAGATGCTCCAGGCCCCTTGTCATCAGGGTGAGACCTTACCTCTGCTCAGCGTGGTGTCCTTCTTGTCCGACAAACTCATGGCCAGTGACGCCCCTTCGGGAATCTGCGGAGGAAGGGAAGAGCAGATGTCAATGTCAGGGGCTTTAGCGGTGCCTCCCATGGAGCCAGGGACAGTCCCGGGAGATCCCAGGAGTTGGGGGACGCTGGTGCAGCCACTGTCCTGCCACAGATCTCCTCTGCCCCTGCTCCCCAGCTTGGAAACCAGCAGTAAGGGCACTGCTCTAGCTGGAACAGGGTTTTTAAATGCAAGTACAAGATAGTGAGGTTCTCAGATCTGATGGGGATCAGGGAAAGGCATGTATCCAAGATAAATTTTGGGGTAATTTGAAGACGAAAGAGCATTATGCTGTGCAGGTGCTGTTTTGCCTTTCCCCATCAGAGAAGCAGGAACCAGACCCACGGGGCTGGTGCTGTGGGGCACGAGGCCAGCAGCGAGGCTCCGCGGCATGGCCGCTACACAATTAATAATAATATTAATAAGCACTCAGCTCCAGTTCTGATTTTCCATGCACTGTTAGAGAGCAGGGAGGATTGTGCTCCTGGGCATACCAGGGAATATGGAAATCATGTAAGAATTTCTGGTTTCGTTTAATTTTAAAAGGAAAAATGGTGAAGAAAACTATTTGATACGCCACATTTCCCCTCGCTTTTGGCCTCTGCTCCTTGACAGCATCCCCAGCCCCTGCTCTCTGGGCAGGCAGCGACAATTGTGCAGTGACTTCATCAGAAGCACGGATCAAGAGCAGAGTGATACTAATCAGCCAAGCTGGTGGCCATTGGGAATAGGAGCTTTTTTTTTCCTCCTCTTTCTGTTGTCAGTAATAACTTGTTTTGCATGAAGAGTGTTTAATTAGTTTCAGTGTGTTGCAATATTAACGAGCTTCTCGCCAGGGCAGACGTCTGTTCCCCGGAAGCTCTCGCGGAGCTATGGCAACCTCTCTGCTCGCTCCCGACGATCCCATTTCTGGAGGGGAACCACAGCTCGCCCCTGCGACCAGGCAGGCTCCAAGGAAGCGGCTTTCCTGCAGCGCCCGCAGGTTTACCTTGTAATGTGCTAATGTGTTGAGCTTCTTCCTGCCGTCCTCCACCACTGAGGTGTCATCAAGGTCCCGGAGGATGTAGCTGTCGGTGCTGGTGGCAAACCACTCTGAACACAGAGAAAGGACAAGTGAGACGCCAGCCCGAAGGTGGCATGGGTAGCAGGGACTGGCCACACAGTGCTTGGGGGCTGCACAGCCCCACTGCCAAGGCCACCACGGCTCTGGGAAGCCAGAGTAGATGTTTAGCAATGGCCTCCAGAGTTAGTGCCTGGATTGGGGATCTCCAGCCTACAGCAGACCTGGATGGAGCAGGAAGAGGTGACAAAGGCTCTGCTCAGCGAGGCAAGGAGGAGCACATCTCCCACCTCCCCCTTCCCCTCTCCCCATCTCGCCCTTGCAGTCCATGTGGGACCTGCCTTGTGGAGCACCAGACAGGTGAGATGCACGTGGCCACAGCAGGTTGGTGGTGGCTCCCTGCAGGGCAGAGCTGCTGGGGTATCTGTGAATGGGGGACATGCACCAGCTGTCCTTCTCTTCTTCTACTGAGACTCCCTCTGGCACTGACTATGCTGACTGTCACGTCACACCTTGCGACTGCTGCCAGCCTGGGCACGTCCCCACGGCCCGCTGCATGGCACAAGGCTCCACAGCCAGCCTGGGTTTCTCTTACCAGCACTGGGCTTGGATCCTTCTCAAATTTAGGGAGAAGGAGTTGGCCACTGGGTAGACAAATGACCTGAATCTGTGGCTGGACAGGGGTCCATGAGCTCAATCATAGTTGCCTATGGAGAGATATGCGTTAACAAGCCATCTGCAGCTCAGGGGTGTTTTAAAGGGTACCTGCTCTAGAGCTAAGACTATAGGCTTTAAAGGGTGCAAGTCCAAGCACCCCTCTGCTCCACTTGTGCTTTCCTAAAGCTTCCTTCCAATTATGTGCCCAGTTATTCTTGTCCAACAGTATCTGGTCCCATCACTCATTCCTGAAGACCACCCTCAGGAAACAGCTGCCCTGATGTCTGCTCTCTTGTCAGTGCTGCTTCACCCACTGTCCTCTGATAGACACCAAGAGTTACTGTGCAACATCAGGTGCTTAATCTGGTTTTAAGGACTGGCTGGTCCAATGCATCTGGTCCTTACCAAGGTCAACGTCTTCCACCCTTGGCCACTGGGAGTAGGGGACATTCTTGCAGAAGGCCTCTAGAATCTTCTCCTTCACTTGGCTGAGGGTGTCCGTGTCCATGGCCCTGACGCTCAGGGAATCCATTCCACAGCCTTGGAAGGAGACGTTGAGGTTCTGCAGGCAGAGGCTGAGTTAGGGGTGACCTGCCTAGTTCTGCTGGCTCCCAAGGACACATGGAGGCTGCAGCGCCCGCACAGATCTCACTGGTGTGCTCTGGGCCCCGTGCTGCTGGAAATCGGGCTGAACAAATGTGGTCATCTAGGCTTTACCGCTAGTGAGAGGCACTGATTTATAGCCCCCGGAGGCTGAAGGCCCCTCTTTGTTGATGGAGCCAGGAGGACACATGGAGCGACACTGCAACCTCCTCTCACGCTGCCTTGCTAATGGGCCTTAGCCCTGACACGCAGAGACCACCTCGGGGTGGGAGAAAAGGTCAGCCCCCATAACTAGTCATGTCCTCAGCTCCTTGGCTCCGGTCGGTGACTAATGGGACCGCCAAGGCTCATTGCTCAGCCTCTCCCTGACGCAACGGGCCGAGCTCCTTTGTTTACACAGGCTTTAAGCATGCCGCAGGCGGGGGCTGCTGCAGCCCTGGAGCCCACCAGCAGCATCACCCGAAGACCTGCCGGAGAGCATGCTGAGCAGTGGGACAAGCAGCTGCCAGTGGCTGCAGGCTGCCACAGACACAAGCTCAGTCCTCAGGGATGCGGGGATGGGATGCACAGAACCACAGGGAGGCACGGCTGCTGCTACAGTCACAGCAGAAGGCTGCAGGGCAACAAGAGAGACTCTTTCTATAAAAAATCTTTTGGGAGTGTCTGCCATGCCAGCCGAGCGAGGAGAGGAAGGGTCCAGGTGCCTCCTCCTCTCACAAGCTGTGCAGACCCAATGCTATGACCATGGCATCTCCCTCCCGCCCAGGCCTTTAGCTCTAGGACAACCTCAGCTCTGCCTCTACTCACACCCTCCACCCTTGGTGTGCCCATCGTTTAGTGGCGAATGCAGCTCTGAACCACCTCCCTGCCTGACTGGCAAGCCCTGGGCAGGAGGGTGCAGGTGCCAGGGGCATTGCTTGTGTACCAGCACTTCTGCCTCTTGGAAGGACACCTGGTACACGTGAGTCATGGCCAGGATTTTCACAGCCCAGAAGTTCCTTTGCAAACATGGCTTTTCAGTATCAGGATAGAGTCAGCATCCATGACTATGAATGTGGTGACTGCACAGGGGGAGTCCTGCTTTCTCCATAGCATTAAAAGGAGATGTTATTTCACACTGTATACTATCACAGAGTCATAGACGGGTGTGGCTTGGAAGGGACCTTTAAAAGTCCACTAGTCCAAACCCCTGAAGTGAGCAGGGACAGCTTCAACTAGATCAGGTTGCTCAGAGCCCCATGCAGGTGTTCTTTAAAGCAGAGGTCCAGTTACCAGCAGTGTGGGGGACGGCCAGTGAGTTAGCACTGACCCTGCAGTTTCTCGTCTTCCTCCAACACACCCTGTTCACCCTTTTCTTTCTGTTCTTGCAAAGTAGAAGCAGCTACATTCCCCTGCACAGACTTATGAAGTTACCATTTCTGCTGAGAGAGCTAACACTTTGCACCCTGCTGCGAACCCCTCTCGGTCTGCGCTGTAAATTTACAGGTCAATTGGTAACAGGAATCTGCAGAGGAGATGTGGAGCTCAAACCTGCTCCGAGTTACCGTGATGCACATCTGGGGTAACCCACTGACTTCAGTGAAGCTGCTCCAGATTTATGCCAGGTAATTGAAAGCAGGATTTGACCCAGGCTCTGGAAAGGCATCTGCTGAATCCTGTGTCAGGCACCGGAGGGAACGGAGCCCTTCACACGCACAGCCCTGCCCGCCCTGTTCCTACACCAGCCACTTTGCAGAACCGGTCCTCAGCACCGCTCCTGTCCCGGCCCGGGCAAAGCCCTCGCATTTACAGCCAGCACCTTCCCGCTGCTCAGCACGATGCTCCTTTCACAGAACCACAGCATTGCCCAGACTGGGAAAGACCTTTGAGACCATCGAGTCCAATCATTAATCTAACACTGACAGGTCCTCGACCAAACCACATCCCCAAGCATTATGTCTACACAACTTTTAAACACCTCCGGGGTGGGGACTCCACTGCTGCCCTGGGCAGCCTGGGCCGCTACCTGATAACCCTTTCAGTAAAGAAATTCTTCCTAATATCCAATCTAAACTTCCCTCAGCACAACTTGTGGCCATTTCCTCTTGTCCTATCACTTGTTACTTGGTTGAACAGACAGGAATAGTGAACCTGTTGCTTTATCTCTTTACCTATGGCAGAACAAACTTTCTTACCTCCCTTCACGCCTAATCTGAGCTACTGAGGTGGCCCACCAAGGGATGGACTTGAAAACAAACAGTCATTGCGAGCCGTGTCAAGTAGCTGTGAGCTCAGGCAGCAGCAAGGTGCCTCCACAGGTCTACCACTTACGTGGTCATCGCACCAGCACAGGTACCAAACCAGTCTCTGCACAACTACCCCATCAGACCCCTGGGTGCAGGTACTCACCCTTGGCTTTGCTTCGATGTTCTCCCTCAGCAGCCACTCCTCGTTGAGGGTGTACCTGGCTTTCCCCGTAATGGCATCGATGGACCCTTTGTTAATCTGTTGTTTGATCGCACAGATCAAGAGGAAGAAGGGCTCTCCGACCGTCTCCTGGGGAAAGGAAAGGAGGCTGAGTAAGCAAATCAGACCTGCTGGTGGGAATTCCTTCCAGCGGCGTGCTGGGGACAGGCTCTGCACAGACACCGGAGGTGCCTCTGCAAAGCGGGGAGTGGGACTGGTCCCTCCACCCCTTGGTGGGTGCTCAGCGCTGTCTCCACCCCCAGCTCCCACCAGCACCTCTATGAGGCTGCTCTGAAGTTTTCAGACTTGTGGCAACATGACAGCACAGACGGGGAAGAGGACATAACAGCCATCAACAGCCGCAGGCCACTTTCGGGGAAGCTGAACCGTGATTGTCAGCATCAACACAACCCATCCAACTTCTCCAGCACGTGTGGTAGGGCTGTGAGTTGCCACCAAGAGCTGGTGCCAGCTTCGCTGTCTCATGGGCAGAGTGCTCGGGTGCTGCTCAGAAGGCAGGGGCCCATGCGCAGCTGTGCTGAGTGGGTACGTGTGCGCACGATGCTCAGCAAAATACAAATGTGCATTAATTTACATGTGAAATTACACATGAACTTCAGGGACAATCTGGCATACTCCAGCACAGAGATACTTCTTGCAATCTGACAGGGCACAGACTGTGCAATGTGCTGCACTCAGCAAGACAAGGACAAGGCTGATCTGCACAAAAATCCAGGTCCAGGGATATCTGGGCACCCAGCTTTCTCTCGAAGCCCTCTTTGAGCTGCCTGGCTTGCCATCGAGACCCATGGAAAGGAGCCCACTGTGTGTGCCTGTGGCTCTGGGAACCAGCACTCATACTTCTCATACCACAGCAGAGCCCTGATCACAGCACGGCAGAAAGGCTCAGGGTCAACAAGCTGTTCCCATGCGACAGCAAGCAAACACACCATTTAACTCCTTGCAGTCATCAAACTTTGTCTTACAGGAGTGAGGTGAATTGTGACACTGCTGCCACGAAAACAAAAAGCACAAGAGGCACCAGCTATTTGTGATGTGGTTCAGCTACACGGTTTAACGCCAGATTTGTGACCCACTGCTGTCTGCTACGCTGATGTGCAAGTAAAACATAAGCTATTGTCTTAAGGAACTTTTCAGTACTGGAGTATATCCCGTTCTCCCTAATGCTCATGTGCAATTTCCTTCCAACGGGGCAAGTGCAAATTATTGCACATTTATGTACTTTCTGAGCATTACACATGCCCCGCACAAGCACTGCTGCCATCTGAAATTGTACTCCAGACACCAGATATCCAACGATTTTGGTATTTCTCAGTTAGAGGCTGCTAAATCCTGTTCAATCTGCTTCTTAATTAAGACTTGGTGCTTCTTTTATTCTAATTGCCCTATAATTGCTAAAGCAATTAGTCTGATGTCAATTTTGATTCGGCTGCACTGGGTGCCATTGCCGGTACGACGCTGCAGCAGGGTGGTAGGTGGGCACGCACCATCTGTGCCAATGGTGCACCCACTTTATTTTACGAGGGCAACTTTTTTTATGAACACAGGGACGCTCCTTGGGCCTTCTGCCAGGGTTGGTGTCCTCCTGCAACGCTCTTCTGAGCATGCAGGGCAAAATGGGCTCAGCAGAGGAGCTGCTGGTCCTGGAAATGGAGGAAGGCATGGCATGATGTTGTGGAGACATGGAGAAGTTGAGGATCGCAAACAGAGTGGAGAAAGTGTCAGAAGACATAAAGAAGAGTTATTTTCTGAAAGAAGGGTGGGAGTATGGGATAACAAGCAAGGGGGTGACACTGGCACAGAGACATCCGCAGGCTGCAGTACCTGCTTTCCCTGTAAATCACGGAGCGATGCCAAGCTGACCCCACAGAGCGCTGACAGACCCCACCCTGCTGCCACCAGGATCTCTGTCCCTGTCGCGTGTGTGAGCACATAGCAGGGACTAAATTCAGCGCTGGGTTTTGGAGCCTGCCCCATCCCCTGTGGGAAGCTCTGGCCCCAGCTGTGGCTCCGGACGCAGAGAGAGGAGTGGGCTGCCAACGGCAACGCGGCCGCCTCCAAAACCATTAAAAAGTGTGAATCCTGCTGATACAGGAGCTCCTCATGGCTTGAAACCAGCAGAGGCTGCAGGGCTGGGGCTGCTGGGGTGGCACTTTCCCGCACACGGGGAGCTGCCCGGGAAGGGCAGCCTGGGAAGTGGAGCAGTGGGCACCGGGGACCTGCTGAGCGGGCACCAGCAGGAGCAGCCGCGCGGGAAACAACACTATTTCTGAAAGCTTTTGGCTTTCAGGCTCTGGAACTGTGGGATGTTATGGAAATCTGCAAAAGCGTTAATCAGACAGCAAATTTCAAAGAGGGGAAAGAAGGGCTGGCAGGCAGGGACGAGAGATAAAATGGCAAACTTGGAAACCTCAAGCATTGTTCGGAAAACTCATCTGGAAATGAATCAAAATTGTCTTTGGATTTGGCTAGTTGGGAGAAAGGAAGTTTAACTGGAAGAGATCAGTGCTGATTCAGGACAAAAAAATACTTAAAAAAAACACAGTCTGGGGCCTTTTTTCCTCCTATTGTGAATGTATTTTAATGAGACTTCATTCTCATTTTTGACTGAACTGTTATGGGCTCTTAAAGCTACCCAGGGCACTGCAATAATGGCAGTAATGGGAAGCACAGTTCAGGCGGGCATTACTTGAACTGTTTCACGCACGATGAGCGTGGGAGGGCTTGGTTTTTATATGCTTGGGAAAAAAAAAAGGTTTAGAGCACAGCCTGGGTTCACATGTTGCTGCCCTATTAACAAGGCTGACAAGCTATTAAGAGATGTCCTCCCAGGAACACGTTACAGCCATTTCCAAAATGTCTTGGTGAGGCTGGGGTGGGAAAAGCACAGAAAACAGCTGCTCACCCCAAGCGCCTGCTAATTTTGGGATGATTATCTATTTGCATTCTGTGAAGAACCAAACCTCAGCCCCATCCCACATGTGAAACTTTGGGAAGCTTGGACCCAGACCTAAAAGCCAAATTCCAGGACCGTAACTTTCTTTTACTCCCAGTCCCCTGATCCTGTTAGAAGTCAGACACAACAGTACCACGGTATCTCACTGGGAAGGCTTCCTTTTTCAGCATTTTCCACCAGAGCTGTAGCAGAAAGTAGACATATGGGCCATTTTATCTACAATTCTCCCTCAGTTCTGCATCGGTTGTGCAAATGCTGCAAGTTTCCTCTGAACCCCGTCCCAAGCAGCAAAGCCTCCCGCTAGTTCTTCATCACATCTCCTGCATGCACGGAGCCAAACCTCCCCTCTCAGTGGTGACTCCATTGCCTTCAGGTGCCCTCCACATGTTCAGACCACTGGTGACTGTGGCCTGCAGCTCCTTCCCAGTTGAAGACAGCTCCTTCAAATCATTTTCCCCCAAAACACAAATGGACGGACTCTTAGGCAGAACATTAATATGAAACAAATGTTTCGAGCATGTAGCGTTGACTTACAAGGGAAAATACAAGCACTTGGAATTTTTCCACTGCACAACGGCAGGGACCTTTGCAGCAGCTGTTTCAAATAGACGTTGTGATTAATGGGGATAATTCAGGAATGAAAACCAGACCCATCGTCACACTTCTGACAGACCAGTGCTACAGGCAGGCGGGCAGCCTTGATTTTTAACCAAGAAATGCCTCTCTGAAGGCAACGGAGGTTGCAGCAGAGGAACGCAAGGCACATGGGAGACATCTGAATATCACTAGCATTTAAATCACAGCCCTGAGCCGAAACCAGCCCACGTGTGAGGAGGTGCAGTCTGTCTGGCCGCAGTGGCTCCATCCTCAGCTGCGTGGTGGGGAAGGACCTGGGTCTGCTGATGCAGAGCAAAACCTCCCCTCCCTTTGCACAGCCAAGCTTGTGTCCACCTGGGACAGTCAAAGGTCCTCTCCGGACATTTCCGTCTGGTCAGTTCTCTTCCTCCTCCATGTTCCAGCAGGCAGCACGGTTTCTCCTCTGAGTAGGTCCCCCACCCTCACTGTGGAGCACACCTGAGATGCAAGTCTCTTGGAAACCAACTCTTTATTGCGCTCTAGTATGGAAACCATTTGCTTTTCAGGAATGGGAAATAGGCTGTAGTAAAGAGCCATGATGGTGTTCACAGCCATGGCTTCAGCCTGAGCACGTGAAGCAGGGAGGGGACTGCAGACATTCGCCCTGGCTGAGGAACCCTCCACAGGCAGACGGAAATGCAGGTTCAGCTGGTGGCCCATGGGCTCTGTGAAGGGCCACCACTGCCCCGCAGATTCGCTCCCATCCATACCCTGTCCTCCCTCCTCCCTCCACAGGGCAGGAGAAAGCCAGCTCACAGCTGGCAGCAGCACAGCTCAGCCACAGAGACGGTCACTGGCCCCGCCACTGGCCCTGGGCAAGCCCGCGGTGATGGGCAGCTCCCCACCCGGCCCCTAGGGCAGGGCAGGGGGCCAGCGGGAGCCCCTGGCCATTAATTAGCTACAGAACGTGCCCAAGTCTTCAGGCCCATGTGATAAGACTCAATTTTCTTTCCTCTTTTTTTTTTTTTCCCTGAGAAGGCTTTCTTGCACAATGTCCATTTTTAGCACAAACTGGAGTTGGATCAGATGCCTCACATGTGGTCTTCACTCTCCAAAAGGAGAGATCAGCATTATTTTTTTTTTCCAACGGTTTAACTACAGGCACAAAAACTGAAGATTAAAAAAAACCTCACTAATTCACTCTTTTCTGCTCCTACAGGCTGGGTAGTCGTGCTGCATCGGCACAGCTCCTGTAACTTGTCCTTCATTATACTGGCTAATTACATGAGCTAAAATGAAAGATTATGAACTACAAAACCAGAGGCTTTAGGACAAAAAGCGATCATCAGCTGGGATCAGAAGACATTACGATATGTGCGAGGACAATGCAGTATTGCTTCTGTGGCTGTAGCAAACACTTTGGGAAAAGAGATTTTTCAAAGGCTTTTTCAAGGCTTTCCCCTGTGGGTATAATGGGGTGTCCTCCAATTAACTGCCGTGGAATCAATTAAGTTATTGCTCAACTCTTCTGGGAAATTCCAACCAGAACTGGCAAACGTTGGAGATAAAGCACTGAGCAGATGGACTGCTGATGTGCTCCAAGATGCCAAATATATTCCTTTTTGTTACCATCAGAAGACAGTCAGGCTTCTGGGAAAGACACCTCACCTCTCCTGCTAAGGTCTGTCTGGGCAGCATAGAACCATGAGGACACCTCCCACGTGAGAAGGCACCGACATGGAGAAGCCCCCTCCCCTGGGGCCACCAACCCTCCCGACAGCTAGGGCTCTCACACCCGCCATGTGCTGGTGACCACTAGTATGGCTGAGCGAGCTGGTCAGAGACAACAGCAGATAGCTGGAATGCTTTCCAAAACCTCAAGCCATTCTGGTTATTTTTCCATTCCCCTATGGCTCTCTTCTCAACCAGGGTGAAAACGTTCATGCTTTGGCCTGCCACAAAGTCTGATCTCACGAAATCCCCAGGCATAAGTGGAGAAGCAACTGAACTTGAGGTTGCTTTTCCACACTTGAACCTTTCAATACACTGGAGTTGGTCAACCATTAATGCCTGTTCAAGTGGCAAACGCTGGCAGGTATTCAGGTCCTCAGCTGCCCCCCACATCCCTCAGAACCACTGCATGCAGCACTGAACTCATGCCCACAACGGTAGAGAGCTGGTTCTCTTACTCTGAGATAGCTGTACATGCAGATAGACATCCAGTTGGTGAGCATCTTCTCCACCACGGATTCTGTTCTCCTCAGCATCAACTTGGGGTTTTTGGAAGCTGAGGCATCTATGAGATCCACCAAGAGGTCCTTCATGATGCTGGTGTAATACTCCAGTTTCCCATGCAATGCAATAGTAAGCAGGGAGGCCAGGTTACATCTGAAACACAGAATTGTGTATCACTCAACACCAATCCAACAGGACTAAACTGCCAACTTGCATAAAAAAACCCTAAAACACAAAGTCAGTAATTCAGACAATCTTCATGAGCCTTCTCAATGCTGCTGAAACTTCAAACTCTCAGTGCTGCAGGACCTTGGGTCAGCTCGCATCGTCGCACCAGTAAACCAAGAGTTCACGCGTACGAGCACGAGCGAGTCACTTGCATCTTTTGGTGCGCTTCAGGATAACGGAGGTTTATGGCCATCCGTTTCTCATAAAAAAGTGGGAGGCAAGTGTAACTCAACCTTCAACTGAAATGCGTGGCTCCAGACATGGGCTGGATTGCTTACAGGCTGGGAATAAAGCAGTCTCCTCCAGTTGCCAGGCCTTTGGTTCTGAAGCTCATACCTGTCTCTAACAGCAAAGTCCTTCTGTTGCTCTAGAGCATGGACAAACACGATGAGAAAGTGCTTGTTGTTGAGCAAGGTGGAGAACAGTGAAATTCCTTCTTCCATATTGGGTCTGCAGCTTTCCGGGATCTAAAGAAAAATTTAGAAAAAAGAGTGAGAAAAACCTCTGCTTGTTGTTTTCCTCCAGCTTCCTGACTGCAAGGAATGTCCTGCTGAAGGCAGAGGTACTGAGCTGAAGACCCTGACTCCCTCTGCCTGACTCAAGTCAGCAGCACGCTGTCCCAGTGCAGGCATGGCTGCATGAGACACACAGCTGCATCCGAAGCAGCTCAGCCAGCTGGGCAGTGGCTGCTCTGCTCAGCACTTGTGAGCTACCTGGAGTATCTTCACCATCAGACATTGATCAAATATAAGGAAGTAAATTTTCTCCTTTAAGGTGGTCAGACACCGAAATGGGGCCCTGAAAGGTGGTGGGATTTCCATCCTTGAAGATACTTGACACGTCTGGACAAGGCCTTCAGCAACCTCAACTAGTGGGAGCTGCTTTAAGCAGATCTCCCCTCCAATCTAAGCAAGTCTCTGATTCTTCAATTCCTACTTCTTGTCCACATCAAAGTCAGCTCTGGGTCAACAACAGCTTTTACCAGGTCCTTGCTTGGGAGGAATCTCATTTATGATGAGCTGTGTATGGGACTGAAGTGACAAACAACGTGATACACCCAGGAAAAGCCCACAGCAGAGCTGGGGGGATTACTCAAAACAATGTTCCTTCATGCAGAGCAGATCCACACATCTGCCTTCTCCAGTCAGCCACAGCTGATCCGACGCTGGTATGTGATAATTGTTTTGAGTGATCAAGCATCCCCCACGCACCACAAGAAAACGCATGGCACTGTCAACACACGCGGGTATGGTTAACAACCACTCAAAAGTGTTTGTTTTGTTAGTGGGTTACTCACTTTCCATTCCCCCACCAGGAGCGGATGGGTTTCCTGGACCTGGGAGCCCACCTGGGAGCTGAGCGGCTGGGACGGCAGGACGTAGCACTCCTCATAGAGCGAGGAACACTGCAACCAAGCACAGGGTTAGGGCAGGGCGGCCACACCCGGCCGGGGACCTCCTGCTGTGCCACGCACCACAAGGGAACGAGACAGGGAGACATGTCATCGGGACTGAAGACCACCCATTATGAAGAAGTGCCCTGGTATGGTTTCCAAAGCCTTTAAACACTTTGCAAGAGCCTCTTGAATGAGCAAACACCACAAGAGTGGGGGGGGAGGCAGATGTCTGCACAGACACGAGCTGTTAGGGGAGGGAGACTGCAAATAGACTAATTTGACAGCTAGAAAAATCCCAGAAGAGAAAGCATTATAGAAGACAAAGTCAAAATAGAGGAGTACTGGGTGTTTTAACATATGTAACTATTGAAACAGATGGGAAAAATGTTTAAATCTCTAACATTCATATAGCAGCATGAATCTTACAGACTCCAGTGTGCAGATATAGAGAGATTGGGTAACTTAAAAACCTGAGTAACAACTACTAATGAAACACTCCGCAGCCATAAATCATCACCTCACTCCTCACCACTGAAATGCAAGTGCCTCGGGGGTGAAATACAGCCGCTGCTCAGGGCACAGAGCACAGCGGAGCAGCCGCGGAGGGGAATTACGGCACCAGTGCGTCTGGTGAGGCCCTGGAGGAGGATGCTGGGCAGACAGGCTGAGACTGGGCATCTTACTGCGAACACTGCGCACTCCCAGTACGGGGAGGAGAGAAAGGGGGAGACAGAGGTATCCAACGAGCTCCTGAGGACAGGCAGAGAGCTGGGAATGCTCGGTGGCACACTGCGTGGAACAAAAAGCCCCCTCTCCCTGAACGCTGGCAGTAGATACGTCCTTCAGCCACCCTTCAGCCTCAGAGTGGGGTGACACAGGAGCCCCTGGGGAGATGGGGGAGGCCCCAGTCCTTTCTGCTCGTGTGAGAGATGGCCAACGGCACCAACCGGGTGAGCCAGAACAACTAATGGGACAGTGCTGCCGCCGGACTCGCACCCTGTGTGAGTGAGCCCGACCGTACTTCACACCCCAGGAGCTGCTGCTCCACGTTTGACAATAATTGAGGCTGAAATACATGACAACTAAATATAAAACAGTGGGATGATTTTGTTACACTGCAATAACCCTTTAGCAGAGCGCTGATGTGGTTGGGCAGGACCTGCAAGCAATCAGGTGCCGTGAAACGCGGTATCGCCTTACTTTGGGGAAGAACGTTCGGGTGACAAAGTGCTTGTACTCCAGGAACGGGATCCCCTGGCTGCGGTTCAACTCCTTGGTCAGGTCTGTCATGTCTGTCTGCAGTTCTGCAAAACCTGACACAAAGAGACCCAGAGATGGTAAGAGCTCCAACGCCCCATCAGCTGGGACTGCAAGCAGGCTGGCACTGAAACACATGGCATGCGTCCTCTCTGCCCCCTCGAGCCTTCCCCTCGAGCGGCCCGAAGCAGGGCTTTCTCGAGGAGCAGCAGGTTACCGTAGGCTTTCACCATCAGCACTGCGCACCACATCCTGCAGCACTGACAAAGAGAACATTTCCCCTGCCCCGGGAGACCAGCCCTCAGCCTGGTTCTGTAGAAGAACCTTGTCTGATGCCTCAGAGTCACACACCACGGGGACAGCAGATGCAGATGCTTGGGTTGCTTCTCCCTTTGCTCTAGCAGGAGTGTGCTGCAATTTTGGTTGCACCCAATTGCAAAGCACACTAAAGATTAGTGTGGCCTTCAAGCAACCCTCTGCCATGGCCAAGGGCCACTAACCCTGAGAGAGGGGAATGGATGGCACTGAAGATCAGTGGCTTGCCCAAGTCAGGCAGCAAGAAGTGGCAGAACCACACTTCCAGCCACCGAGCCTCGTTCACAAACCCTGTTGAAGCTCAAAGGCAATGACAGAAATTCTCCTATAAATAATTATATAAACTTCTACAGAGCAGAAGGTGAACAGCTTCAGCCCTGCTATGCTGGCATCCCCCTCCTAGTCCTGGCTCCTCCCCGGTGCCCAGCACAGTGACCTACCTTTGCGGATTTCCTCCCGGATCTGCGACTCCATCTCCTCCATCTGGAGCAGGGTTTTCTGCCAGTAGCGCTCCGCTCTGCGGCTCTTTGTGCAAAACACAAAGAGAGCTGGAAAAGAGGAGAGGAACAAGCCTTTTTGGACTAGGGCTTAGGAGCAGCTGCAGCAGGGATCAGAGCGGTCCTCTGCTGACACGGGTGCAGAAAGCTAAACTCACTGTTGGTTTAACACCTACAACAGGACGGGTATCTGATCAGGCAGTTGTCGATTATCTGCAAATAACTAAAACCAGCTGGAATTTAATGATCAGGCTGTAACTGTCATCTTCAATTTAGGTCTGGGCTGTCTATATTCAGCTTAACTGTACATTAATGTATTCCAGCTGATTAGTGAATACAGATTTTAAGATGTTTACCACCTGTACGGCAGTGTTCATGTCTGACAGTCTTCCCGTGCCTCCAGAAATATGTTTCTAATGATGGGTGGTGCATTTATAAACAGTGTGCGTTAGAACCTTTATTAAAAATAAATTAAATCCCTATTAGAAGCACCTCATTTGCTATGAACTGAGAGGTTTCTGGCTGCGCAGTCATTCTGGGCATGCGATGAGCAGATACCGTAGCCAGAGGACACAGGTGTGCTGCACAGCTTCCAGCAAGGGTAGCAAACTGTTGTGTCTGCTCCAGACCTGCCGCTAAGGACACTCGCTCTGCTCTTCACACGCTGCCAGGCACCTGTCACTAGCTGTTACCAGTGGCAGGACCTCAGGCTAGGTGGACCTTTGGGATGGTCTGAGACAGCCATGCCTGTGAGTGAGACTGAGAGGAGACCTCATTGCCCTCTACAGCTACCTAAAAGGAGGTTGTAGTGAGGCTGGTGTTGGTCTCTTCTCTCAAATTAGTAATGATAGGACGAGGGGAAATGGCCTCAAGTTGCGTCAGGGGAGGTTTAGATTAGATATTAGGAAGAAATTCTTCACTGAGAGGGTAGTTAGGCACTGGAATAGACTGCCCAGAGAGGTGGTGGAGTCACCATCCCTGGAGGTGTTTAAAGAATGAATAGATGTGGTGCTTGAGGATATGGTGTAGTGGTTAGAGAGATGCTAGGAGAAAGGTTGGACTTGATGACCCTGGAGGTCCTTTCCAACCATAACGATTCTGTGATTCTGTGAGCCCTGTTCAAGTCAGTGCAGATCCAAGACCAGTTTCTCACACTCTTCTTTACTCTGTATTATAGTAGCTACTAAGTGTTTGGTAGAAAAACGGTAAGTTTATAAATGCCAGAGGCTCAGGGAACAGAGCTGAAGTACAGATTCAGCCAGCAAATGCTCCATGCTATAGGACCTGGGTACTGGCTTGGTCCCGTACGTAGAAGAGTGGCTACTTGCTGCACTAGACCAAATTCAGATACTGCACAACCGCAGCACTCAGAGGTTTCCTAACATGTGAGTGAGTCTTCTTCACCCCTCCACATGCAACGAGAAAAAACCTGGGCACAGTCTGGAAACTCAGCGTTCTGCTCCCTTACCTACGACAGAGAGCACCAGCAAGATGCTGCAGATGACAATGGAGACGATGATTGCGGTCTCTCCTCCCCCAAGGTGTAGTGTTGCAATTGTGTAGTTGAACTTTCCAACTTGGATCTAGAGAGGGAAAAGGAGGGAGGAAAAGCAGGAGCTCAGCAGCATGTTGCCAAGCAGCTCAGAGGTCACACAAGGCGGGACCATGGGGCAGCCCTCGGCAGACATTCATTCAAGGATGTAGTGACCACGCTGGCTTTGTGGGGAGGCCAGGCTGTGCCTTTCACTGCTGGAACTCAGGACTCTGTGTGTCTCAGAAGAGCCCAGTTCGCTTCCCACATGGTCTGGTGGAAAGCTGAGGCTGGTTCTCAGCAGGCTGCCCTACTACAGTGGTGCCCATCCTAGGGCCACGACAGGGCTTCAGCGGTAGAGCCACTGTACCCACCCTAGAGCTTGAGACAATCCTTTCTTAGAGAGCCCACCATACCACATAGCACTGCCAGTACTACTTCTACTATAAAACCACTTGGACTAATCATCCAGCTCTGCTACGGCTTTTGAGTCCCAGCCGCGCTTTCCTTTCTCCTCCTTCCCCACTCGGGTCAAGGAACATAAAGAAACTTTAAAGTCTTTGAAATACAAATAAAGTAAGGGAATCAAAATAAATAGTAACGAGACCAGAGACGAGTAATGATCTTGTGGCTAAAGCAGTGGACTGGGTGTCAGGAGGTGCTGGCTCTGCTCCCAACCCGTACTTCTTGTGACACCAAGCACAAGCCACTTGAGCTCAGTCCTCCCGATCCCCAGAAGGGAAGAGGCCAGCACACATCACACATCACAGGCCAGCGGGCCAGTGTAGTCAGCACTGTTTACCAACGGCTCTCTGGGCCCCTGGGATGAAAGGGTCCAATAGCATCATCTGATAAGGAAAACTCATGACCGTGCCAGTCTTCCGTTTCTGGAAATGCGAGTTTCACTTCTCTCAAGGAATGAGAAGTGAGAGAAGCATAAGAAAAAAGACTGAAACAAGGTAGGGAAGAGATGGAATAATCTTATGATAACATCTGTGTGACAGAGCACATCTGGGAAAGGTGCATGCTCTGGTGAAACTACAGTCAGCTCTCAGCAGCAGGGCCAAAGCTGTACCACAGCAGGGCCTTCCCACCATGTCCATGCATCAAACACCACACAGCGCACAGCTCCATGCCCACCAGGAAATCCAAGCCCTTGCTCCCAGGAGCGCTGGTGAGGGCACTAATGATGCCAGCTGAAGGCATCTGAACACGTCAGGGGGTCTGCCCCTGTGCTGCTCCCTCCACGGGCAAGAGAGGATGGACTGTCCTGCAGCAGGCAGTGAAAACCTTCAGCGCCTCTGACCATCAGTGCTGGACCACTCAGACAGGCTCCTGCAGCTCCAAGCCCCAATGTGCCCTTGGACCAGCCCTCAGATGGACTCTGGCACTGGCACTTTCTGGTGTGGTGCCTCCAGGCATCTCCAGCTGGCTAGAGATGCTGGATGGGGAGGGGAGCCACGAGCACTGGTGCAAGCTTCTGTGGAGATCTGTTTGACAGTCTGCAGAGCACCCTGCCTAGCCTCAAGATTTCCACCTCTTTCATCTGAAATGCTGCAATGAGGCAAGTCCTCAATGTGTTTTGAGTCTTTTTTTTCCCCACCAACTCAACCTTTCGCGCTTGCCAGAGGAGAAATCCCACGCTTGCTGTTTAATTCAGTGTTTAAACAGTTTGGTCATGAACAAAAATGGGTTTGAAGGCCTCAGCAAGCTTCTCTTGTTTATTTGGACTGGTCTACTCCATATAATTATTTGTAAGGGGAATTAATTAAGCTGCAGGTTAAATGGCAACACTTCCTGTCACCAGCATGTGGTGGGAGAGCAGAAGGGGCCAGGCTGGAGGACATCCTGCTCCCAGGAAGAGCTGTTGAGGCTGGGCAGGACTCCTGGGGCATAAGGACACCTCAGGTCACTGGGAATCATGCTCCAGCTTACAGGATGGAGCCACCTTGCAGCCTCCCAGGTTGTGGATGGGATCTCCTTGGGACTAAAACTACACCAAAATCGAGCTCCAGCTCACCTAAGGCACTCCCAAAAGAGCTTCCGGAAAGTGACCCCCAAAACACAGGGAGGCTCAGGAGCCCCATCTTCATCACCATCTCCTTCTCTCTACAGACAGCTCCTGCTGCCTTGTGTGACTTGCTAACACAGACCTGGCCTAAGAACAGCTTCACAGAACCGGCACACCCAAAATCACACTCAGAAGCAAAATCAACAGTGAGACACATTTCAAAGGGCTGTGCAGGTCTGAGCTCTACCATCTAAACAAGAACGGGGCAGTCACAACAGGCATCTCAGCTCACCAGAAGAGACAATGTGCATCAGCAGGTGAGGCTTCTGCAGCCCCCAAGAGCTGCCCATGATGCGCATGAGGCAGGGACCGCCTCGCAAGCCTGGCCCATGTCATCAGAGCCACTACGAGCAGGTTACAAAGGCAGCTGCTGCCTGTGCAAGGGCCAGCAGGTGATCACACAGCCCGTGTATGAAGGTTTAGGAAGTGCACACAGATGTGAATACAAGGTGATTATTTGGCTGCACTCCCACCGCTGGTACCCTTCTTATAGCTATGTGTACTTCAGGGCTGGGTATCATTCTCCTGCTTCCAAGGGATCTACTAGAGCATTGCCCTGAATGCTTTATGTCAAACCAAGTCTAGAAAACTCATCCATTCCTTTTCTTCCCCCAAGGGATTTCCCTGTTTTTCAGTTCTCACTAAAAACAAAATTACCCTACTTAAAATTTCCATTAAAATGACTTGGGAAATTCTGCTACTTCTGCATTTCCGTGTTTCCAGTTTGCAAGGGAATTTCTTACGTCACAGCCTGTAACAGCAAACTGGACAACCCTGCCAGTGAACTGCTGCTGCCTCTTCGTGCCTTTCCTCTGGGTAGCACGAGCCCACAGCCTCCTCAACTCCCTTCGCAGCCTTACTCCTCCTCCCTGCCTACACCGTAGGCTCCCACCTGCTCACTGTTAACGCATGGGCTGGGAGGGCGGGCTGCAGGGTCTCAGACTGTGGACATGGAGGCATTCTCTCCCCAGGTACCAAGAGCCACAGTCACATCCCCGCGGGGCAATGGGCTGCCTATGGCATGAGGGAAATTGAGGGTGAGAAGAGCAGTTAAGTCAAGCCCTCGGTGGAAAAAAGTGCAGTAACAAAGTATTGTGAATTTTGCAGACACAGAGATGAGCAACTGCCCTGAACACTGAACTCTTGGCAGTGACAAAACGGCCCTTGGGAAGCAACACGGAACTTTCCAGCCTTGCAGGGACCCATCTCTGGTGGCTTATTGTGGCTTGGTGGGGGATGGATCCTCATGGCCACTTGTAGCTCTTCTGCTGGCAGCAGGAGGCCAGATGATTGTGTGGAAATCCCCAAACGTATCTCATGAGGGTTAGAAAGAAAATTACGGCAAGTGACAAAAGCTCACATGCCTGGGATTTCACAGAGCCTTACAAGAACTGAGGAACTCTTTCCCCGTGGCTCACAGCAGGGTTCACTCAGCAGGCAGCTGCTGGTGTCCCACGGTTTGCAGCGTGGCATGAGTCCCTCCATAAGCCAGGGCACTGCCTCTGCCTACATCCACCAGTGAGCCGCCCTGGACGCAGCTTTGTCCACCCTGCCATCCACCTGTGTGGCTCCTGCAAGGCTGCCGGACCCTGCCCGTGCCCACAGCTGAGTTTGCCGCAGGGAGCCCTTCTGCCCCGTGCACTCAGAGCACGGAGGCTCCTGGAACTCACCGTCACCGGTAACTGTCTTTCCGAGGTGCTCAGCGACTCGTTGACGGAGCAGTGGATGACTCTGTCTGAAACAATCTGGATCTCGCATGAGATAAGGCCAATTTTCACTTGGTACTCATTGCTTTCCAGGCCCAGGCTGTCAGGCTCTTTCTAATGACAAAAATAGAGTCAGGATGTCAGTCTGTAAAGTAGCAGTCGGAATTGCAACAGATTTTCCTGCTTAACTTTTCATATTCCCTACTGTTTTTCAGATCTGGGAGGACTCTCCCTCACCAAGGACAGTTTTGCAGCACTCCACAGGAAACCCAGAATCGGACCATTCCCCACTTTCCTGTTTCCCATTCCTAACTCAGCGTGGGCACGGGACGAGCAAGCCCCTCATGGAACCTGGAAAAACCTGCTTTTGATCTGCCCCGGCTGTGCACCGAAGATAAGGTCCGAAGCGCCCACCTGGGAGGGGGGAAGGATGTACAGGAGAGGAGACAGCCAAGGGATGTGTCTGCAGGGCCTGAGAAAGGGGGAGTGCGTTTCTGAAGCACGTTGCAAACAGTGAGGATATCCTGCAGCAAACAATGGCCTTTGAATTGCTATTGCACATTGTCCAAGCCACTCAACTGCTGGACCTCAACTTCCTTGTTAACCAAGCTGAATTCAGTAGCCAAAAGAGAAGAACGCATGACCTGTTTCTGCAGGAATAAATATCTATTGTCAGGACCCTCTGGAGTACCTGCCGGATTTCAGGGCAGTGTTTTATTTAGCTTCTTGCTATTACTTCCTTCAAACACAGCTCTCTGCCATCACCCCCAAGGGCCTCCTCAGGTCAGGATGCATCTCCTGGTGAGGAGAGATGCAGGTGCAGGAGGCTGAGCGAGAACTGCCGCCTCCTGCACAGCTCCTGCCTCTCCTGTCCTCAGCCACCCCCGTCTCTCTGCTGTGCTTGTGGACAGTCACTGTGTGGGTACTTGGGACTGAGGAGCTTCCCAGTGGGGAGCAGGCACCACCCCAAAAGAGGCAGAGCTGTAAACGTCGGCCTCTTACGTGTATAACCAGAGTTAAGGGTTCGCCAGGATGGTGCTTGATCCACTTCTCCTTCTTGGCTGTGAAGAACTGGGGGTCAGCATAGTACTCCAGGCTGAACTTGCTGATGTGCAGGGCCTCCTCGGGGTACATCTCCTCATCCAGGGCTGGACGGTCATCTGCATAGAGGCGACCGTTGAGATAGAAATCCACGGGTGCAGGCTTGCTCCCCACCGTGATGTTGGAGGCAGCTGGAGAGGGGCAGGTGATCACGGTGCTGGTGTGAACCTTACAGCTCTGAAAGCAGGGGACAGCGTGCACATCAAAACCCAACATCCTGAGCACGGCCTCCCAGCCCAACCTGGAGCACAGGCTAAGGCTTCACACCAAACATCCCAAACATCTTCAGGCACTGGGCACACAGCCCTGCTCCTGGTCACTGGGTGATACCCAGTGAAAACACCCACCGTTTGCTCTCTGCCGATGCCACGGACAACCATGGATACATTCTGGACCAGCTCAAAGCCTCTTCCTTCCAGGGTGATGATCCTGCCCCCACTTTGAGGAGAAGGGAAGAAAGAGAGGGTGACTGCAGAGGACAGCACAGCAGCGAGGTACAATGGCTGGATCTCCCTGCTGTCATTTTCCCAGGGATGTTTCCCAGCTTCTCGAGCAGAAAATGTAACCCAACAGCCAAAGTCTTCTTCCTGCTTACAGCAAGCATCCACACTGCTACCAGGATATCAG
Source organism: Eurystomus gularis (assembly GCA_013400335.1). Taxonomy (NCBI): domain Eukaryota; kingdom Metazoa; phylum Chordata; class Aves; order Coraciiformes; family Coraciidae; genus Eurystomus; species Eurystomus gularis. The sequence goes on along the minus strand of VZZY01019626.1, from coordinate 46,817 downwards.
GGAAAGGAGGAGGAGCAGCAGCTGCTGTGGTGGAAAAGAAGAACCTCTTCCAGCAGCAGAAAACTGTTCTCCTTAGTCCCACTCCCCAGAGGACCAGCCTGCCTCTGCATGCTGTGGTATGCAGCAGGTTGCCCAGGCCACCAGCAGTGTAAGAGGTGAACCACCAACCTCTCAAAGCAAGGGCCAGGAGATATTCTCTGCCCCTGCCCTGCAGTGACTCACAGAGAACTCTAAGTCTTGGAGAGGGAAGAAACCCCTTTAAGGGGAAGAAACCTTTAAGGTTGATGGGGATCCTGCATCTCCCAGACACTTCTGATTTAGATCAAAATGTGAAAGTTGTTTTGTGTTTTGGATCTGCTGCCTGGGGAATGTGAAACATGGGCCTCTCAATGTGCGTTCAATTAATGACAGTAACAAGAGGGCCCTGATGCACACGAGCCTGCTAGACAGAGCAAGGGGTGGGGAAGGGCACTGCTTGTCTGCTCTGGAGAGCAGAAGCCATACCCTGGTATCACACCTGACCTGTTTGGAGTGTCTGTCAAGGAACAGCCAGGACTTACAAATCCTGTTACCTGGACACACTCCAGACATGGTGACTTTGGGCTCAAGGCTCTCTGAAATCTGTGGATGTTACCACGTAGCTATGATCCAAGTTTCTAAGAGCCTGTCACATCTGCAGACCAGTTTACAATTTCTGCTTCATTTTAAACTTTGCTTACACAGATTATTTTAGCAGTGTGCTAAGATAAACCAGATCTGGCCAAAGTTTTCCACAAGTAATTGACCCCTCAGGGTCAACAGTCCAGCAACTGGAGCAGGTCCAACTACACAAGCCACCAAGCAGTCTTAAGAGAGAGAGACTGGTGTCACCTTCTCAGTGGTCTAAAATCTGGACACCACTGTAAATACTAAGAAATCAGACCAAGGTGATGGAGAAACACCCGGGTGCTTTCCTTTGTGGATGTGGGCAGGGACATCCTCTGTCTCCGTGTTTGGACCCTGCTCTCACCACTCAGCAGAGCTCAGAAGCCTGCAAGGAGCTGAGGGCGGCTGAGTCACCGCCGAGCCACGTTCATTAACTTTCCCACAGCCTGCATCTCTGTGCTTGGGAATGCAAGACACAGCTTTGCTCCATGGGCTCAGCACAGAGCCTGCTGCCTCCTGCACCCCCAGAATGCTGCCTCCACCCTGCTCCTGCACTCAGACTCCTTGGGCAGCCCTGGGGCTTCCAGGCTCCACAGCTGGGGAAGGTGGGATTTCAACATGGTACCCAGAGGAACAGGAGCCTGAGAGCTCCGTGGAGATACATGAAATTAAAAGCAACATGCTTTAAAAATGAAATATTGTGACCTCGGAGAAGGCTGAAATCCAAAATGACAAATCTCAGTTTATCCTCCAGCAGTTTTACTGCCAAAAAAATATCCTCTGGGTCTCATAGAGCCCGCACCTGAACTTCCCTAAAGCACCCAGCGTGTCTACACAGTAGTTACCAAGGACGACTTTTTCCATGTCCTAAATGCACTGAAATGAGCTATGGACAGTCCTGGTGTGTCCTCTTCTCCTCCAGCGCTGGAGTACCCAGCGAGCACACTGTGATGGGTGTTCTTTTGTACCTGTCCGCAACGCAACATGTCAAACCCCTGAGCTGAGAAGCCCCTTTCTCCCACCATCCTGGAGCTGACCCTCTCTTTTGCAGGCAGATACAGACTTCTGGAATGGAAGTCAAGATGCTACAACAGCATGCATGGGGCCATGACACCATCCCCTGCCTCCTGGCTGTGCTTCAACAACTCCTGGGGCTCCTGACATGGGCTTTGCTTAGGATCTACTCTGCACCTTGACAGCTCAAGGCACAGACAGGCGAGCTCACGTTGCCTGCATCAGGCTACACCAGCACACTCCAGTCAGCTCTGCGCTTTGATGGGAGAGCACTGTTCACTTTTGCATTCAACAAAAATTAAGAGGGTGATCTCAACAAAGGCCATGAAAGGAAGGTCAGGTCCTGGCAGACTTGACCATCTCTGCTGGGAGAAGGATCTCACCTGATCTGGCTCTTTTTGGGGTTGATGTCTGATATAATCGGGTTCTTCTCATACTTGAAGGTGATGTTGTAGCTGGCACAAGACTTGTTCTCAAACTGGACGCAGACTCGCACGGCCGTGGTGAGCTCCGCGGAGGGCATGGTGCAGGTGATGGTGCTGTCATTGCGGCTGCGCAGGGAAAGGCAGGGTCAGCTGCAGAAGGCCACGGCCAGAGCCAGGCACAGTGGACCTGAGCAGCTCCTTGAACACCAGGCAGGTCCAGCCACATGCCAACCGCCTATTAACCACATCGTGTACTACCGAGCGCTTCTCCGCATACACCACCACAGACTGCCAGATGGATTTCCCACACAGCAAAAGGGAAAGGGCAGGCTCCTGGTGAGATGGGAACACACAGGAGTAGGGGGTTTTTCCAACCACCAAGCAGCTGCAGGAGCAGACCCTGGGCGTGCAGGTGTCTCCTGCCTCTGGCAGATATGGGAACAAAGCCCGTGTCTGCTTCGCTCTCAGGTTTTGGTCAGGCTCCCAGACCACCTGAGGGGCCTGGCAGAGGGCTGTGAACAGTGCATGAGAAGCACATTGTTTGCTGCCACCACATCATGGCAACCCCAGCGCGGTCACTTTGCCAAGGAAACTGCCCCATCCTGTGTCACCACAGCTCTGCCTTCCCACTCCGGGGACACCGGGCTGGAAATGGAGGAGGCAGCAGCCGAGCAGGCTGGTGGGGATGCCATGGCCGGCTCCGAGGCTTAGCACCAGCACACAGTGCTGCTCCCCACCCAAACCCCAGCTCTTCCTGAGCTCCTGGAGGACAATATCATCCTTCCTAACACTTTGGCTCTTGTCACTAGTTCAGTGCCAGTCCCAGACCCAGTCCCACCTGAGGTCACTGCACTGCTTGGAGGTGTTGACGAGGACACGGAGCTCGGAGCCGACGTCTAGCCTACTGCCTCTGATGGTCACTCTTGTTCCTCCAGCCTTTGGGCCATTCAGGGGAGCTATGGACTGCACCACAGGAAGCTGCGAACAAAGGGGGAAATCTGTTTTCTAGCCTGGTAAGTTCACAGTTGGATACTCCACGCTGCACATGGGAATTGCTCCAGTAAATTTAAGCATCCAGTGTTTTGAGGCTCGGAAACAGCAGCACAGCAAAAGCTTTCGCTGGCAGGGTTTCAGAACACAGGGAGAGGTACAAGTGCTGAGGAGTGGGATCATACAAAATCTCTGTGACTCTCTGCAGTCCCTGAATTCTGGCAACAAATGAGGCATGAGTCCAAACTGGAGCACAGGATCCCACCGGTCCCTTGAGTGTTCCAGCAGAGGGTCCAGAGTTGAGGACAGCTCAAGGTCCATCAACAAAAGGAAATTTCTCATTCATTCCAGCTCTCACCATCTGTGCCCTTACAGATCCATTTCCTCCTGAATATGAAGATAATGCTAAAGCCCCTCTGGATGATGGCCTTGAGATCTGTGAAAACAGGCACCTGGGTCTAGATAATTGAATATCACACTCCTCCTTAAGGAAGCTTCAAATCTGAATCTCTTGAGGCGACAGGAACTAAGGGGGAAGTTACTTTGCCTCTTGCCATTTTCAGCAGAAATTAGCATGTATGTTATCTGCATTTGCAGCCCCTGGAAATCTTCCTGAGATTCATGAGCTCAAGGCTTTGATAACTAATGCAGCGCTGAACCCTCGTGTCTATACACAGAGCACCCCAGGAGAGTCTGCTGGGCAGCCTCCCTGCTCCCATTTGCACAGGACACCAAGGGCACAGCAAATAACTATTTCAAGACCCTTCCACAGGGCACTTGGTAACTCGCCGCCAACCACCACAGACCCTGGGGGCAGGGGCCCTGGAGGCTGGCTGCAGCCTGCTCACCACCACAGCCCATCCCTTGGTGCAGATAAAACCATGCTGGGGCAGCTGAAGAACGTGGGCTAAGCTGCTTCGTACCGCCTGGTGCTAATGCCCTTCCCTGTCAATCCCAGCCACACAAACAGGCTTATTAATAGCTATCCTTGCCCTTGTCCTACACTCAGGCTGCTTTTTTCCTCTACAGCCATTTCCTCTGCTGCTTCTGATCATTACCCAGTTCCACAGGATTCGTTCATATTTCTCTGAGTGTCTGCAGGCAGCTGTCTACTGCCCTTGGCCCCTAACCCATGCATTCAAATGTGCAGCTACAACAGCAGCAGAGAGGATTTTTTGTGCTCTCCAAGTCCTCCAGCTCTTCTCCTCAGCACGAGCCCACGGCTACCGCTCTCGGTGCACTGCCAGCACCAACTGCCTCCACTGCAGCTTCTGCAAACTCAGGTCCTTTGGCAAATTCAGCTCATCCATAGCCTGCTATAATGTCCTGAAGAGGTCTCTTGGTCACTTTCCTCCCTCCTCCACAGCCGAACTACAGCTGAATTCTGTGTCCTCTAGGTACATCTAACGGGGACTTTGAAAGATGTAGCACACTAACAATATTTGGTATTTTACAAAGGATCTTCCTTGGAAGGGCAGTTCTGAAAGTCTTTTAAACTTCTTCAGGTAAATCACTATTGGTGCTCAAGCTCAGGTCTCCCCAAGGCCAGCCTTGCATGGTGCAGTCTGCTCCATGCACATGCCAGCATATGTGAGAGGAGAACCAAGAAAACTAAAGAGTGTTGCTTAGTTAGCAAATGGTGTGGAAACCAACTTTTGGGGTGGAACACACCACCAGCGACACACGGCACAGCTTCACTCCCGACACACGTGTGCCCAGCGCAGGGAACTCTCAACTCTTCTCAAAGCTTTGCTGAGATAAGCAGATGCAAGACAGCTTGCTGATGTGCCAGCTGAGCAGCAAACAGCTCCTCTCCCGCTCCTAGGTGGACAGCCTTCTCCTCAAGCCTGCCCAGAGCTGCCAGCACAGTGCTGCCATGGACCCAGCTTGAGTTCAGTGCCCAGCTTTTGCTCCTCCTGCACTGCTCCGCACCAGTGCTTTTACAGGTGCTTCCTGAGAGGGTTTTCCCTTGCACGACGAAAGCCTGCCAAGGAGCTGCCCACCCCTTTCCCACTCTTCGAGCCCTTCTCCTCTTTGTCACCCAGACAATCGGGCTGGCAGCGGGCGATGCAGCTGAGCTGGCACACACATCCCGACAGCAACGCGCCAGAAACCCCAAACCCGAGGCCCACTACTGGGTCATACCCTGCGGTACCTTGGCTCCAGACTGCTGGATCCACAAGATGTTTTGGACGTGAACATGAATGGCTGGAAATGATGGGAATGGGTCCCAGGGCAAACGTCCTCCTGGGAACCACCACTGAGCCGAGCCAGTGCCCTGGCCTCACCGATCCCTCCCGGCACGCTGCCAGGGCTGGCTCTGCGGCACGGTGCCGGGACGTGCTGTGCCCGTGCTGGCTGAACTCAATCCCTAGCATGGGATCAGTTACGGGATGCAGGATGACAACCCACAATCCTGCCCTGAACTCTTCACATTGGCTACCAGGGACCAAACATCATCTCCTGGGGCTCAAGTCTCCTCCCAAGCCAGCAGACTGCAGCACGGGCTATTCTTCCCCTGCTAAAGCGGCCGCAGAGGCACAAAGGCTCTGAGTAAACAGCATGCCCTTGGCACCCATCCCGTTGTGTCTGCCCTGCATGCGCGGGGCTGCTGAGGAACAGCGTCTGGCCAGAGACGAGGGTGCTCCTGAGAGAAGAAATGCACGGATTTCTTTCAGGTTTATAGAGATGAAAGTTATCTTTGCAAGATGGTAGAGTAAAAAGCTATAAAGGGCTTTTCTTTGTATAATGACACGGGGTTAGCTCAAGTCTAATCCCTACACATTGTTCTCATGCAAAAACCAAGACAATCTCTGCAGCAAAAAATATCAGTTCTAAACGATGTGAGTCCATGGTACGTAACTCACAGAGCACAAAGAGACTTTGCAAGTCTCAAAATATCTCAGAGGTTGCAGTGGCACTTTAGCAAAAGAGGAGGAAGAAAAACGAGCTCCTTTCTATACAGCAGGAGAAATGGCGATACAGCCAGGATGAGTGACAAGCCGCAGCCCGGATGAGTGATACATCACAGCCAGGATGAGTGACAAACCACTCCAGGAGCTGAGATGGAGCGAGGCTGTGCCTGATGACACCCTGGCTGTGGTCCTGCCCCCTCATGCCCAAGCCCAGGTTTGCCAGACCTCGCCACCACAGGTGAGGAGACACATCAGCGGCTCCTCAAGGACCCTGACACTTGGTGTTGTGGACCCTCTTTCTAAGAGGGCTGGTGGGACAGGGACTGCAGGGAATGTCAGCATGAGAGCCACCAAAGAAGCACCCAGGAGGCAGCTACTCACCACGTAGGAGTATCGCTCCCTGGATTTCCCTTCCCGGCTCACATTAACCGCCACCACATCAGAAAATGCCTCCTGAGCCTCTCCAGTCTGGCACACAATGCTGTGGAAAGGGAAGGTTGATGGTCATGCCACCCCACCAGAGCAGTGGGATGGAGCCCATGGCATCCTCCTCCTCCATGCTCCCTCCTCCCATGCCTGCAGCAGGGGTGGGCAGCACCAGCTGCCCCGTGCCTGGGTGAGGGCACCTGTGTCCCACCCGGGGCAGGTTGCCACCCAGCTCCTGCCCAGGGGACAGGGAGGGACAGGTAGGGGCAGGGGACATGGTGGGGACAGGGACCTCCTCCCCGGCTCCCCCACACTCACGTCTCAGAGACGACGTATCTGTCGGGCAGTGGCATGCACTGCACACTGCCGATCCTGACAGCACCGAAGACATCGCTGAAGCGTCGTCCCAGGTTCCTCCCACGGATGGTCAGCAGGGTGCCCCCCTCCAGCGGCCCATGTAGCGGCTCGATCTGCAGCACCAAGGGGAAGGTCAGAAGAGAACCACCAGGAAGCTTCTTGTCTTTCCCCTGAGCCTGTGTCCTCACCCCACTTGGCCCCCCATGAAGAAGACAGAATTGCTTCTCATGCCCCTGCTCCCACCACCACACTCCCCATGCTGCAGCTTTGCAAATGAGAAGTCATTGCACTTCTGTGCTGGGTTTGGTCAGGGATTACTCCAGCTGCAAACACATCTGGGGTGGAACATCACTCCTTCCACACCACAGCTTCAAATGGAGCTGGAGCAGACACAATACCAGAGGACAGATGCTGGTGTGCTGGGACAAGAAAGTCCTGCCATTGCATTTCTAATGGCTGTCTCCAACACAGCAGGGCCCTTCAGGACAACAGGATGGCAAAAAGTGTCCTGATGCATGGAGTGTGGCCAGGACAACAGCACTGCAGCACCCAGGGTACAGGACAGGCCCGGCACTGTGGAAGGAGGAGGCTGTCATAGAACCATAGAATTGCTCTGGTTGGAAAAGACCTTTAAGATCATTGAGTTCAACTGTTCCCCCAGCACTGCCAGGGCACCGCTAAACCATGTCCCTCAGCACCACATCTCCACGGCTTGGAAACCCCTCCAGCCATGGGGACTCCACCACTGCCCTGCCCAGCCTGGCACAGCCCTTCACAACCCTTGCAGGTAAGAAATTGTTCCTCATGTCCAACCTCAGCCTCCCCTGGTGCAACTTGAGGCTGTTTCCTTTTGTCCTGCCACTTGTTCCTTGGGAGAAGAGCCCGACCCCACCTGGCTCCAACCTCCTGTCAGGGAGTTGTGCAGAGCCAGAAGGTCTCCCCTGAGCCTCCTTTGCTCCAGGCTCCACACCCCCAGGTCCCTCAGCCGCTCCTCACCACACTCCTCCTCTACACCCTTCCCCAGCTCTGTTGCCCTTCTCTAGACACGCTCCAGCCCCTCAAGGTGCTTCTTGGAGTAAAGGGCCCAGAACTAAACACTGTGTTCGAGGTGCTTCCCATCCATCTTCTACACCAGTGGTTTTTCACCTGGAGCTGCCAGCCCTACCACCACAAGGGGATGGGGTACTGGGCACGATGCTGTTCCAACACACGAGAGCCATCCCTGGGCAGCGTGACTGCATCATCCAGCGGGCGAGGCAGATCTGTCCAGCTCAGAAATGGCTCTTTTCCTGTTGCGCACAAAGCCAGCGCAATGTGGCCAGTGGCACCAGCTGGCCAAGGCAGCCAGGGCTGGCAGGACCCATCACCAGGCTCGGTGCCCTCCTTTGCCTGCTGCATTGCCCCCGCTCAGGAGGGCTCTGCAAGGGCTTGCATGCTCGCGTGACTCCAGGAGATTTGGATTTACCAGCCACTATTTGCTAAGGAAATAGCAACAGAATCCTGTGAGGCTCTGCGACTTGAACTGTGGTTTCCTCCCATTATTTTCTGGTGAGGTGCTTGATAAAATGTGGCGTGTGCTGGGAGGGACAGGCTCATGGGGGAGCACCCCGCTCTTGGTGACAAGAGGGGAGAGGCAGGCGATGGGGAACCTGCAGTCCCTCCATGCAGTGCTACAGCAGCTATCGCTACATGCGATAGAAATGCACAGAAATCCCATATTCTTTCCAATTTTGACGTTCACATTAGCTGTTTGCCCTCTCCAGCTTCTCCTTTCCTAGGGAGCTCATTTTAAGATTTGCTGTATATCCTTGCATTGCTAATTGTCAGGGGCAGATTTGTTGGCTCATACCACACACCTCTAAGCAGAACTCCAGATCCAAATGCCCGCAACAAACCTTCATTCAGCTGCAATTTAAATAAAACTCATTTCAAAACGCATAATGCCAAAAGGTCCCTCTGCCGCTCCTAATCTCGGCAGAGCTGTGGAGCACATGTGCCTGGAGATAGGGCTCACGTTCATGTTTCAGCTATGCTCCATTAAACCCTATTCCTGATAAGAATCCTTCAGCCGACCCTACAAATCTTTCTCGCTTTTACCAACCCCAGGAACTCTGGGACATTCTGATTGTGCTGCTGTTGTTTTTCCTACCAACAGGATGAAGAGTGGGTCTTGTCACCAGCAAGATGTCCTTGGCGTGAGGTGACTCAACAGCATGGAAAGCCAGTGGATAACAGCACTGGCCTCCACCCTGTTCCTCCTTTGCCCCCAGCTGGGGACAGCGGTTTCAGCCCTCGCACCACCTGCCACCCTCCACCCCACGTTTGGGTCTTACCTTCCTAATCTCTGGGGCGGGGCAGATGTCGGAGAGCTGGGGGGGCTCGCTGTGCAGCCTGCAGCTGGAGCTGCTCTCGCTCCAGAGGCAGCGGTGCCCCAGGTCCTCCCTCCCCAGGCACTGCGAGCAGTCAGCGCTCCCCGTCGCACAGTTGTACACCTCCACTGCACCACCAGAGACAACAGAAGATGTCAGCTCCTGGGCCTCAGCTTTGCATTGCCTGAGGCAGCCAAACACAGCCCCGCTCCCCCCACCCCCCCGCGACACTAATTCAGGCAACATCTGAAATCCAGGGGATGAGCAGAGCAGCTTGTGCAGATAGCAAGATGCGACAGCGCTTGGCTGCCATCCTGAAGATTTCCCAGAAGGACTGGGTGCTTGTTCTCACTGCAATATAATTTAGCACTTTCTTTTCCTTTTTCTTCCCCTTGAAAAACAAACAACACCCAAACTCGGAACCTTTTGTCAATTTATGCTGCCTGTTTCCAGCTCTCAGCACCCACATGGGAAGCTGCTTGGCAAAGCTGGCTCCATTCTGTTAGCAAAGCAATCACACTGCTTCCACGCTCCGACACAGATCGGGCGGGTACAGGGGTTTGTACAGTGTTTACAGTTCCTTTCCTTCCCCTGGTGATCACGGGCCCCTCTCATTAACTTCTCCCTCCAAATCTGCTCAGCTCAGCTTCCACATCATTCTCCTACACCTCTTCCACCTCTTCATTAACCGGTGCCCTGGGTTATGTTTCCTCTCCAGCCTAAAGACTTCTGTCACCGGAGTGTGGGCATCCGCTGAGATAAACAGCCAGAAACACTCAGGAAACGCTGCTTTCACACCCTGCTCCCCAGAGACGACTTTGCAGGAGAACATAAAACAAAGAAACAGTCACATTTTGCACTTCTGTTCAGGGGAGGATCTCAAGGCACTTCATAAGCAGCTAACGAATCCCTCAGCCTTCAACGGTCTGCCTGCGCTTGTGCTAACGAAACGTCACCAGCACTGAGAGTCTCCCATTCTCCACAAAAAACAAGCTTATTTCACTTCGCCTTGAGTCCACCCAGTGAGTTACGCTGGTTGGTGTTCCACCCAACAGCAAAGAGCTGGGGTTCCTTCAGTGAACTACCAAAACACGGTTTACAGTAAAAGCTAAGAAATATTGAAATAACACTAATAACAGCAGTTCCATTCAAGACAGTACAAAAGATGCACACAGTTATGTCTGGCCCGGCAGATCTGTCTCTGCTTCCAACCAGCCTCTCTGGTGTTACTTGCACCAATCTGCTCAGGGCGGGAGGAGCCAGAGCAGTCCAACGGTCCCACGGGATCTCCAAATATTCTGGCAAATTCAGCCTGATGCAAACACAGCCTGTGTAAGCCAGCTCTTTCCCTGCGCAGGAGGAGGGGGGATCCCACCATGCTCCTTCCGCCGTCGTTCCTGCTCCCAGCACCACCCACGCTGGGAACCACGAGCCTTCTCCTGCACAGCGCTGATCTCCCGCCCCTCTCCTCTGTATCTCAAAAATACGGACACCCTCTTCGTTCTGCAAGGAAGTCATGTCTCAGGCCTGCCCATGCTGGTATTTCAAAGGTTATTTCACCAGCATTGAATGCTTTGCAAGATAAGCCTCCTTTTTACACGGGGATTTACTTATCCTGGGTTGGTGGCTGCTGGTGTTAATGTCCCTCTGCCTACTACAGCTGTCCTCCAAAGGAAACCTCGCTTCAGGCGCACACTTCCCATTTGCGTCTAGGTTAAATCAGTGCCTTCCACTGCAACTGCAGACACTGGGGAGAGGGGCGAGAGCCCGGAGCTGCTGCCTCCAGCCAGAGCACGCAGCTCGGAGCAGCACCCAGTCGTGGCTGTTGTCAGACCCTGGCTCTGCTGGCCAGCTGGCCAGGCTGGTCCTGTCCAAATGCCTCATCTGAGCACCCTCCTCATTCAACTCTTTGCCTGCCTTGGTCTGCTGGTGTACCAGGGCTTTCTTGGGAATCCGAGCGCTCTTCCCAAGGGCGGAGAGTGGGCCAGGGGTGAAATGTGTTTGCACATTTTATTCTCTCTCTGCACAGGAGCAAAAAAAAAAAACAAACCAAAAACGATTCAACTTTTATAGCAAGCTGAACCTTGATGCCACACTCCTGTGGGAGCTCAGGGCAGAGCCCTCCCCGGTCCCTTATATTCTCCAGGATGAATTCCTCCCACACCTCCGGGCTGCCCCACATCTCTGCTGTGACCAGAGCACCCACGTGGCCCGTCCCCAGCCGCTGCCTGTGCTCGACTTCCGTGGGTGTAAAGGGGATGCTCGTGGGCATCCGGCTGCTTTCGGGCACGTGCTCACACAGGTGCAGCCCTGGGTAGATATGTGTTCTGTGTGTGCCTGAGAGAAAGGACCGCGCTGTGTTCTGCTGAGCCATGGTCTCTCTCCTCAACCCCATAAAATTTAAGAGTCATTCAAGTTGACCAGATGAGAGCAGAATAAAAATATTTTCAATTCAGACCTGTCATCATCTCTGGACTGTCGATAAATCTGTCTGGTCTGTCCTTCAGCTGAAGGTTCACTGGGAAGAGATGGCTTTTCTCTAAAGTGTGGAGCTGCAGACAAAAAATAAACAAAAACACTTAGGAAGTTTAGTAAAATACGAGGTTCCATATGCACACTACACGGATTAACATTCCTCATGAAGCTTCTCCGACCACTGCTTCGCAGCCCAGGAGGGTCTCACCTCTAGCAGACAGAAAGAGAGGGAGGCTGCTTTCTGTTCTGCTTTGCTGAGGTCCCAGCACAGGGCAGCGGGGCACAGCACACACCGCAGCGGGAGCAGAGCCCTGGATTGCTGCTATTTTTAGTAGAAACAGACAGGAAAACTGACAGGCTGTCCAGTCTGTGCACTTTCAGTGCTGGGCTACCATACAGAGCTCTGCAGGTGATGAGATGGGACAGGGCTCCTCTCCAGCGTCGCCTTGCGACATCCCCTCGGTGGAAGCCCCGACGTGTGCCGCGTGTCAGAGGAGCAGCCTGCCCTCCCACAACCACACACCGCTCCTCAGTGAGCGTCGGAGCATTTTCTCAGGCCAGTTCCCAGGTTCAGAATAAAAGCTACAGAAATAGCAACACTGAAAGGTGGCCAATTTTTTTGCCTGAACTGAACTCTTCCCATGCAGAAAGGTAAACAAGCAGCTCCTTCCCAAAGCCCAGCGGAGTCAGGGCTGGAGCCACCGAGACACCCACGGAGCAGACGACGCAGCGTCGGTGACTCGTGAACCCCCTTCCAGCATCAGCACACACAAGAAGCCTCTTGCCAGAGGGGTGAACTTGAAAGTGGAGGGAGGGAGGAGGGGAGGCAGCGTCCCAGTGCTGGGTGGGAGGCTGGGGACAAGACCCTCCCTGCCCTCATAGCTGCCCCACGCCACTGGGGAGCAGGGGCTGGCGGCATCACCCCCCAACTCACCAGCACGTGTACACACTCCACGGCAGAGGAGTTCACCCACCGGGCTTCAAACGTCCTGTCCGTCCCAAAATGGCACTCCAGAGACGTCTCCTGGGAGGGGGAAGACAAGGATAGAATGGTTGCCACAACTGTTTGGTGCAGTTCTGTCTCAGTGACGACAGAGCAGGAGCCATGTCCCACCTTGTTTCTGCCATCGGTGCCTGAGCTGTGTTCAAGCCAAACAGATCAGAACCTGACATCGTAAATGGGGCTTAGGTCTAATTGACGTCTAATTAATCCTGCTCTGCTACTCATTTATATATAAAACTGCTGCAGGCTGAGGATCACACCTGGGGCCAAGCCCTCGTCCCTTGCTGTCGCCCAGCATGTTAAGACCAGGCATGGGGCAGCTGCTCCTGGAGCCAGGGACATGCAGCACATGCAGACCAGGAGACATGTCCAACCTACAGCACAGGCAGACCAGGAGCCGTGCCTGGTCAGGCTACGCTCATGTAACCCCCACCAGTGGGGTATCCGGCTGCCTCCAGGCCAGGGGGGTTTAGAGCTCATTCTGCAGCGCAGACCAAGGGCCAGTGTGGTCCAAAGCTGCCTCACCCAAACCAGACCAAACCAGCCCATCATTTGGGCTCAAAGCCACCTTCCTTCTCCTCCCAACAACTGCACACAGCACATCTCTAATTCAGGTGAGGATCCAGCCAGGAGTGTGTTCAAAGGCAGATTTTCTGTGCTGTTTTCCTGATAACACCAAGATGACATCCTGCCCCGAGTTACTGCTGTGCCTCCATCCTGCTGGAAAAAATCCTATCTCCAAGCAGGTTGATGCTCCAGCACTACTGAGGTCTAACTACCCTTTGAAAACCAACAGATCTGATAAAAGACATGAAAGAAAGCACCAGACGCCTGGCAGGCAGCTGCTGGCTCAGCAAACACACACACGACCACGAGTGGGAAACTGCAATCTCCTCCCGAGCATCGCTCATGCCCAGGCAGGTCCTGCCCGTCCCGCTGGCCCTTGCCCTCACTGCTCGCCCACCGCCCGGCAGTGCCCCCGGCAGCAGCCACGGGACTGGGCACATGTCCCTGATGCTCTGAGCTCCTGTGGAGAGGAGAAGGAATCCCACCAGGCGCACCGGGACAGTCTGTGGATCGTGTCGGGGTAAGTGGGACCAGCAGAACCTCTCCAGCTGCCCCGGGAGCAGCGGCTGTGGCCCCTGCCCCACTGACTTCATCTCCTATGGACTGCACGTGGCATCGCTTCCTCTTCAGCTGCCTCCGACATCCATGGAGGGAGACAGATTTCTCGCACCATTCTGCTGATTGCAGAGGGCACATCCTCCTGTGCAGGACACAGAGCCCCAGCCAGGCGGGGATTGCTCCTCTCTGCCCTGGCGTTGAGGGACAGGGGTTGGGTGGAAGTGGTGTAGAGCCCTCGCTGCCCCCAGCACAGAAAGCTGGGCTCCTCCACCAGCATTTCCAGCCGCCTTTTCCTGCAGAAACAGGAGCTGCCTGGCTGTCATACAACCATAGAATTGTTCTGGTTGGAAGAGACCATTAAGATCAAGTCCAAGTGTTCCCCCAGCACTGCCAGGGCACAACTAAACCATGTCCCTCAGCACCACATCTCCACGGCTTGGAAAACCCCGAGGCAGAAACCAAGTCCTACTTAGGATCCCTCCAGCCAACCTGGCCACTCACCACACTCAGCCTAGGCTCAGCTGAACCTCCCAAGTCTCTCCAGGAACTTATTTACCTTAGAGAAAGTCGCATTAGCCAAGGAGATCGTAATGTCTCGAGAGACTCCTGTGGGCATTGGGTCCACAGAGGTAGGAATGATTCGTGGACAGTCAATTTTCTTCTGTAAGGTACAAAACAAGAAAAATAAAAAAAGAGAGGTTAGCTGGGTGCATGCTGAGTGTCCCCAGTGACAAGGCAAGAAGACACATCAGGGCCCTTGATAAGATCAAGTTCACTACATCTGTAAAGTCGGATCAGAGAAAGTGAAATACCAAAATGGCACCATGACAGAGTGGTGATGCCATGTGGAGCCTTCCTCCCCTGAGGAAGGCTTTACATCCAGCCCAGCATGGCACTGCCTTAAAATCCACCCCTCCACCCGCTCAGATCACCCCAGCACAGCGGCCAGGTTTCCAGGAGGGCTCGTCTGCAGCTGTGGCTGTGGTCTTGGCCCGGCACAGGGAAGGACATGGCAGGAATTCCCCTCTCGCTCCCACCCGGCTCCTCCACCAGCTCGGTCCTGGGCAGCAGCAGGGCTGCCCAGGATGCACTTACACTGTCCTGCACTGGAAAAAATCCACTCCAGGTCAAAAGTGGACGCCTACGTGCTCCTCAACCTGGCAGGTCCCTTGTTACCTGCCCTTACACATTGGGAGACGGGGCTGGAGTGGCACTAAAAGGAGGCACTGAAGCCCATGGCCGCAAACCTGCCATCCTGACCCCACGCCAGCTGGAAGCCAACGCCTCTGACATCACCATGTGCATTTGTGCATCCCCTGCAGAGACCTCGCTCTCCAGCCTCTCCCTCCCGCACGGCACCATTTCAGAGGCGTGCGGGGGTCCGCGTGTGTGCGGCGCATGGGGCGCAGTGAGCTACGGCGGCTTTGGCGAGGGGCCACAGCAGTAGGACAGCTGAAATGAAAGGCCTGAATGAAGCTGAAAAACGATTTTAAAAGGTCATCTGTCCCCCTACTTTTGTTCTCGCTTTAAATTGATGGCTCACATACTGGAGCTGACTCAGAATTCAAGTCTGTGTGACAAGCCCATCCTGTTCTCTCTTGAGATGTAAATCACACTGCAAAACTACAGCAAAAAGGAAACCAGATTCTCCGTTGCCCCAGGGTACATCCAGATTAATAATGCCTTTGACAGTGGAGCCACTGAGGTAAAAGACAACAAAATATTTGGTCCATTATGCAGAATAATTTGCAGCAGGCAAGATTTCCTTCTCACTTGGATGAAAGGTTACCCCACTGTGACTCCGCTGCTGCCCTCCCCGCACCGGGATTCCCGCAGGATGCGCAGTGAGCACGGGGTTTCTCTCCTGCCTTTCCCAGACCTCGCTGGGTGTCAGGGAACTATCTGGAAGCACCCATTTGGCTGTGGAAAATGCTTCATTTCTATCAGGACACTCCACCAAGCACTGTTGGTGCTGCCTAAGCAAGGAGATTAAATAACGGAGATGTACATAATAAGAGAAGTGAAACAGCAAAGCAAAGCACTGGAGAGAGATTTCAGTCCCAAGCCTCCTCTAGGAGACTCAAAAGAGTTAAAATAAAACCAGCAGGGCTACAAGTGAAAATTCATGCAAAAGCTCCTGTGGCCTGGTGTGTCCTTGCATGTCACAGCAGCTGGCATCGCTCACTGGATAAATACACTTCAGAGGACTGATTAACTTGTCGTTTTGCAGCCCCTTCTCCCGCTGTTCATCAGCGGCTAGAAATAGAGCTTTCCAGCTGATTGTATCATTCACGTCTGGATCAGGGCAAAGGGTCTGCATGCTTAAAATGCTGCGGATGAAGCCAGTTCGATGCTGGCTCCCCAGCGGAGCAGCCTTCAGGTGCAGCCACGCCAGCAATGGTTGTTGATGAGAGCTCAGGCTGCAGGACCAGGCGCCGTGTTTCCAGGGCTACAGAGCACCTCGTCCTGCAGGCAGCTCACGGAAATCAGCAGGAATTGCTAAGAAAGGCACAGCGATAAACCAGGTGCTGTACCCAACCGAACTGTACCTCTGCAGCAGGAGATCAGAGAAAGAGAGGATAGGCTTGGTTCTCCCCGTGGAAGGGCAGGCACCGTTACCTCTGCCGGAGGGTATCCCTGGCTCTCGTTGTCTGCCGGGAGCTGTCACCCAGCGCCCACCCAGTAGGGATGTGAAATGTTTCCCAGGGTTTTACACTGAACACAACTGTGTGGAGCTGTGATGTGGTGGCCCCATCTCCATCCCCATCCCCTGCAGCCACCCACCTCCTCCCCGCTGTCAGTCAGCCCAGGGGTGAGGGGAGGACATCCGACATGGAGTCAATCTCCTGCCAGTGACCAGCACGGGGAGCACTGGAAGAGCTGAGATGAGAGCACAGCACCGGTGCTAAAGGGATATTCAATTTACAGTGTAAAAGCTTGGCTTGGATCTACAGCAGATTGATTGCTAAAAAGCCAATTTTATTTAAATTAACTTCAATTTAAATTTCAGAAGCAGGAACACACTGAGCCTCTGGGTTATTAAAACTGTAATTTGGAATGGGGCAATTTTCTCCTCCAGACGAGCACTACCAGTGGTGCTCCAGCCTAGCAACAGCCTAGTCAAAGCTAAACGAATTGTAAAGTATTGCCATGTTTACGGTATTACTCAAACCCAGGCATCCCAGGATGAGAAGTGGTGGCATTGCTCCAGACGTGAGAGGTGATGGAAGAGCCAAGGGATGGAGCCTGCTGAGGGCACTGGGACAGGGGAATGCTTCAGCCAGGCTGCCAGCCTTCTCACACACACGTGCCTCTGGGCACGCCACTGCAGAGCATGGCACAGCACGGCTGCAGCTTATCAGGGCAGCGCTGCCAAACCCAGGCCACCCACCTCCATCCCCAGAAGAAGAAGAAGGTCTCCCAAAGCAGCAAAGTTTGACGGGCCCTACCTTCATCTGCAGAGCGTCATCACACTGTGAGTGGTTGGAGACGCAGGTGTAGGTGGAGGGACACCAGTGACACTTCCACCTGGTCGAGAGGCAGCTGGTGCACCTGGAATGGCAGAGGTGTGGTGAGAAAAGCAGATTCCAGGCTTCCCAGGGGAGCCAAACTTCAGCCAGGCAATCAATCTCCACACGTTGTGTTCAGTCTTTAATGGTTCCCAGAAGAACTCTTGGGAGGTGCTGGGTGTTCCTCTCCCTAGGCACTGCTGGGTGATGTGGGCAGAGCCTGTCACCCCTGTGACAGGCATCACTGCCTGTGGTGCCAGCGCCCGGCCCCAGGCCACAGCAGGCTGGGAGCCATCCTCCCCTGTTAGCAAAACCCACTCATTCCCCCCGAGACACTCTTCCCCCACATCCATCTCTCCAGGGATGCTTGCAACCTGGCACAGGCTCTCCCCTGCGCCTTGTGCAGGGTGTGGGACCACTGGTGGACAGGACGTGGGGATCCCAGCAGTCAGGATCCGCTGTTGTGCTCCTGAAAGGTGGGTGAATTTCTGTGGGTGGCACCAGAGCCCTCCTGCTGAGCCCATCGCGCTGATGAGGGGTACACGGCTGCTCCCACCCAGGGCTGGAAGGGGCAGAGAGCAGAGGAACGCGTCCCTCCCTCACCGCCCAACAGACCCCCCCGGATTGCAGGCGAGGCCGGCTCTGCCGCCTAAGGGTTAACAGAACAAGCTTTATATAAAAATATTATTCATGTTTAAAAAACCCAACATGTCCAGATGGCTCGAGCCGCCACGAGGACCCTCCTCCGTGAATCCCTGGCAGCGCAGCCCCCACGCTCCTGCCAAGCCCTGCCCAGGCCCCAGCCCCGCTGGCGCGGGGGGCTGCACTGCCGCGGGAAGCCCCAGGAACACGGGGGGACCCTCCTCTGGCTGTGCGCCCACCCTCCCGGCTTCAAACCGCTCCATCTGCCAACGCGGTGCCACCCGCGCCATGCCACCCACCCGCCACCGTCACTTACGCTTTCTTTGGGTAGATGTTCCCAGTTCTTTTGCAATCGTAGATGGTGAAATTGGCCTCGATAATGTTTTTGCTGTTGACCTGGAGAGCTGTTTTGACGACCACGTGGTCTGAGAGAATCAAGCCAAAGAATATTGGGTTGCAAGAGCCTCTCACTCACGCTTAGAAGACAAGACAGACCCTTGGGAAAACAAGGGCTAAATCTGATTTGTTTTCTCTGGGGCTTCCTCCAAGCTGCATCTCAGAGCTTGGACCGTTCATCTTTTGCCCTCTGACTTTCAGCTCTTCCCTCTTAAATCAACCCTTTACATCACCCTCACCAGAAAGAACATTGCGAATTTCAGCAGAAAATTCCAGTGTGCTGTGCAAGTGTTAATTAGCAGAGTTAATTATTGTCTTCGCTTACAGTTGGTGCTAAATGATATTTTTTAAAAAAATGTGGTAATTAAAACATGTTAGTTATCATGTTTTAAAACCCCGCTCACTTTCCCCATGACAACAAACCCACAGAGAAGAGTGGAAATCCCTTTTTTGGCTACTTAACGTGCTATACTAACTCCCCCTCCCCCCAGAATTGCTTAATTTTGTTTTATTTTGCAATTTTGCCATATAACCACCAGAGACAAGAGACAATGCCTCTTTCAGAATATGTACAATAAATCAGTGCCTTGGATTCCTGAAATTCATTTGGATGCTGCCGTAACCAACAATACAGAACAGTTAATGATCTCCCATTCTTTGGATAGCTAAGGAGAAAAACAATGCAGCTTTATAAACTTGCCTATTAAAAGTGGGATTTTCAAAGGGACTGGCTAATTCTGCTCCTACTGAAGTCAGTCATCTTCAATGGAGCATTCACTCCAGGCTTGAAAGATGAAAATGTAACAAGCGCTCAAGTCTGGAACGAAGCACCAAACGGCTCAGAAGGAGCTATAAAACAGGGCTGTCTCCATCGCTAAGTGGCCAGTGTCAGATCTGGTCGGTGAGGCCATCCAGGCTCGGCTGACATCAACCAGACCTGCAGGTGCTGGTCACCTCTGGAATGCAGCTCCACGGAGCCTCAACACGGGCACCCCCTTCGGTACCATCTGAGAACAGGGGGTACTGGAAGACCTCAGCCTGGCTTCTGACTGCATAAACGGGATTAAGAGTGTCTGAGCTACTTTAGGTACCCACTTGCCCTCCTTGCAGAACTTCTCCTGAAAAGTAGCGCGTGTTTGGGAGGGAAATTAAACAAAACCAATTGAAAATATCAATGTAAGAGGCAACATTTCCCCAGGGTTAAAACATTTTTCAGTACTTAGCAAATCTGAAGCAGAAGCTCTAGCCAGATAAATCTTAATGAAATAAGTACATGAACTGGCTTTTAAATTCTCATGTTTAAAACAAAAATTGATAGATTTATAATACTGTCAACTCATGTTAAGATGGTGGAACTCCTACATTTTAAAGTCATATGCCCTATAAAACAAAAGCAGCTTGAGTCTGTTTTTCCCTGTGTTCATTATCATCTGCACATACAATTGGAAAAAGCAAAAAGCCTATGAAAAATTATGTCCACAAAAGTGGTTAGAATGAACTGAGCTTGCTTTCTTCTACGTACCTTGATCGTCTGGAAATGGTGGATATTTCTCACGTGGAAATAAACTGCAGTAAATAAACTGGTTTACATAATCTCCAGCAACTCTGGCTACCGTGTGGATATTATTTCCATAGTCACATGAAATATTTGTTCCATTCAGGTTTGGGATAGTTCCATTTATTTGTATTATCAGGGCCTACATGGGACAAAAAAATAAATCAGTGATTATCACAGAAAATTATATTTAGAATTTGCCAATGGTTACAAGCTTTTCATAGGCCAGCAACTCCAAAACATAGCAGTTTTCTTTCATTTTATGTACCTGAAAGCCACCCGCACACAAAACCTTGCTTCAGCAGCAAGACCGCAGTCACCACGAACCCCAACAAATGTAGCTGGCACAAAAACCCAGCCCAGGGCTTCCTGGAGAGCACTTGGCAGACACAGGACACAAGGGCCAAGCCCTCCCCAAGTGGCCTCAGCCCAGGCTGCCTGCACAAGCCCTGTTTGTCCTGGAGGGAGGAGGAGGAGAAAGAGGAAGAGCAGAATAAAACCAGCCCCTGCTTCTGAGTGTCTGACCCTCCTGGCTTGCACCAGTGGGGACTGGGGATTGGTGAGGGAAGTGTCGAGCTGGCGAGCGCCAGCCACACACCAGCATGTCCCACCATCAGCACACAAGGACCGAGCCACTGTCAGCCTCTGAGGGGAAGGGGTGGACGTTTGGCAGAAGGGGAAAGCTTTTGAGGAGGTCACCCAGGGAAACATGCCACCCACGTCCTCGGCTGGCTTCCCCGCTGCCAGTGGGGTGACTCCCTGGGGATCCCAGCCCACGCACGGCAGAACTGGAACCAGTCCGGTGCTTGGGTCCCATGGGATCCCTCCCTCCAGCTCTGGTCTGGGCTCTGCCCCAGCTGCTGCCCATGAGCGATTTCCCCATCTTAGGGCTGGCTGAGCACTTTGGCACAGAGAGATTTTTGCCGTTGGGAGAGAGAGAGTCTGTCTTTAAATGAAAAATATGTTGATGAAAACATTTTAAATATTGTTAAAAATAGCATCAAAACAAAGCCAGAAAATGATCTGGCTGTCTGAAGCTGATCTGTATTTTGAAATTCTGCAGATCTCTCCCGTGTGTTTGGTGTAGCGGCTTCAGAAGCCCTGTCCTCCCACCCCGAGGGCTGCTGGGGTGCCAAGGTGCAGGAGGTCATCTCCAGCCGCTTTTGAGAGCCTTGGCCTGACTTGGCAGCGTATGGCTGAGCTCAGCATCCCCATGACCCACATCTGAGCTGTGTGGAGCTGTGCTGCTGTGCTAGAGCAGCGTGGGCATTGATCAGCCCTGAGAGCAGGTAACGACTCTACGGGACGCTGCACATGACTAACCCAGTGTTCACATCAAACGCACCGGGTTCTCTTTGTCGATATTGATCTCGGGCTCCAAGATGTTCATGGAAGGGCACTGCTGCACTCCTTCACTTGCACTTGCCCAGAAGTTGGCCCCGGTGAAGTTCATACACTCATGCTGCAGAGAACACCTGCAAAGGGCAGGGGAACAATTCCTGGTTGATTATTTTTAAAACAGGTAATAAAAATGTTGACTTCCTTGTGAGGAAAGATCCTGAGAACATCCTGTGCCTTCATCTTTTTCCTCCAACAACACAGCCAAGCCTAAAGCTTTGATGCTATATTTAAAGTGTCTGGTTGCCACCATAAGAGCCCATACTCTCACCAGCATCAACAGGGCACTGAGATTCAGGGCATGCAAGAGCAAGCCAGGCTGAACCCAGAACTAAAGAGGAGAAGGTGACATTTCATCCGACTTCTTCAATTTGTAAACAGAGTCTAATTTTGTAAATCCCTTTTCAAGTGTTCATTGCTTCCTACTCATAAATGATAATCGCAAAGGCAAAAGATGGTCTCTAACAGGGTGTTGTCTCTCTCGGTCCCATGGTTGGATGCCTGCAAGATATTCTTTGCGCTGGCAGCTGACTGCAGCATAACAATGCAGCTACAGTTAAATCCTGGCTCTGAAGAGCATCCCATCCCTTTGAGACCAGATGCAATTGTTTTTAAAAGCACATATTTCGTAAGGAATGGACACAGACTAATGGTAGTGTGACTGTGTGGAAATATAAAAGGCACCAGAAATTCTTGCCCAGGCTTGAGGGCCAATGGACAGGCCACAGCACACGAGGACACAACCAGTCCTACCTGGTCTCCATCGTGCACCACCCGCAGTAAGCGTCAGCGGCGGCCAGACACTCCGTGCACGTTGAGTACTGGTTGCAGGCAGCCACCTTCACCCGTGTCATCTGCACGACAACAGCACAACTGCTTCCAAATGTTTTACAACACCACAGAGACACTCAACCCAGCCAGGATGCCCCAGTACGGTCACATGTAGCTAACAACATGACACCAGCATCTCGGGCTGCTTTAGCCAGTAGCCTGGACCAAGCCCTACAGAACAGACAATGGGGAGTCAACCCCAGCACCATCATCCTCCACCCCACACCGCTCAGAGGCGGGTGCTCTGCGTATGACCAGCTTGCACGGGGACTGGCACAGGCTGTCCCGCCAGTGCCCACAGCAGAGCCTGTCCCAGCCTGGGGCCCAGGGCAGGTGAGGACACCCAAGGGACAGGGCTTGCTGCCACCGGTGTGCCACCCCGCGGGGTGCACAGCAGCCCTGAGCTGAGCTGAGCTGCTCCTCTTCCGCCAGCACCTTGGCAATGGGTGTGCAATGGCCATGCCACGGAGAGCGGCACCACACCTTCCTGATGCGTCAGACGGAGATGGTTTCGCAGCTTGTCCTACCCTGTGAAAAGCTCTCACTCAGACCTGCAGAAAGCTCCTCTCCAGACAGAGCTGAACACTCTCTGGCTGCTTGCAAAAGGACCAGAAAGCAACACCACTCTGGAAACCTTAATTTGTAAAGAACTCAAAGCACCTCTGGGGACGTGCTCGGCAGGAGCTGTTGGAGGGAAAGCATGTGTCGGTTTCTGCTTCTTCCTCCCTCCATTTCTAAGCATTTAGGAAGGAAAACTGACCTGTTTGGTACAGCGGGGACTGACATTGAGAGGTGCTGAGAGCCCTGAGCTCCTACCAGGTGAGCACACCTCAGACCACAGGCTCCTTGGCCAGACCCTGCTTTACTCGCAGCCCTGTGGTGCTCAGCACCTCCCCAGCCCTGCTGAGCTCCCACGGAGCTTCCCAGGATCCTAATTCCACCAAAGAAAAATAAACTCATCTGGTCTATTGGAAAAGCAGGAGACAGAGAAGAGCATCTCAAGTGCTGCACTGGGTGTTGATCAAGCCCGAAGGAAGTGCCGAGCCCAGCCCCGGAGCCGAGCTGAGCCAGCCTGGAACATCAGCTAAAGAGGCACCCCGGGGGGTTCTGTGAAATGATAATGACCAATCTGGAGGGAATTAGGGCTTGGAAAATATAAATGCAACATGTAACATTTGTGGTTGTGCATCTGTTTTGACAGATTCAAATGTAATTCAGGACAAACCACCAGCGCCTGGAGCGCTCAGCTCTCATCTTCCTCCTCTGCTCACTTGACGGAGATGAGACCGTCTGTTTCTACCTGCTGCGGCATTCCCAGTCTCCGCAGAGCCCTTCTTCCATCCAGCCCTCCCGCTGGCCAGGCTGAGCAGAAACCTCCCCCAGGGATCATTTCTGACAGGCAGCCCTTTTGTCTGTAGGATCTCCTAAAAGCCTCCTTAAAGACTGCAATTTTCAGGTTTCTGTACAGGAAGAAGCTCTGCTTATTTCTGCACTCCTGTAAAGGGGATCGGTTTTGAAGTCTTTCACTCTTCTTTTTACCTGGCCACCACAAAGACAAGAAAACCTGACAAGCCGGTCTGCTTGGCGTGACCCCCACCTTGTGCAGGAGAGTGGACAGGCACAGGTATCCCCCCAGAAAGCCCTATGACACCCCAGCCAAGGCTCTGAATTTCTTGGCTCTGCCTGTTAATGTCAAAGCAAATGTTACTGTCCCTGCTCCCAGCTTAGTGCTGAACACCAAATGAAATGCACGATACTCATGGGACTCTTTTGCTGAAGACTAAAGATCTCACCTGATAGGAGGTCATCAGATAGAGGTAGGTGGAATCAGAAGGGTCAAACTGCATGATGGGGTGGACGGGCTCTCCGTAAGCCACCGAAATGGATCTCCTGCTAATCACCTTCAGGGTACTGTCCAGATTAATCTGTAGGGAGAAGAAGTCACTCACTGAGACCATTTTTCAAATACTATGGGGAGAAGATTATTTTTCCCAGCTATAAACAAGAATCAAAGTGATATCTAATGGTGTTCCACATTTCCAGGCATCGCAAATCTCTTCACACTTTGCTGGCTGCACACACAAGCTTTACGGATGAGCCAGCTCTGTGCCATGGGGAAGGTGGTCCAGAAAGCCCAGATCTTGGCCAGGAGCTCTGCTTCGGGACAAACAACCCTCACAGCCCTTGGTCCCTCTGTTTAAAGCTCCGATTGAGAGACTGCCTCTCGGGAAACCTCTGGTCGAAGGCTGCACCCACTGCACGGCTGTTTCCAGCCGGCCACAGCAGCGTTGCTCTCGCTTCACCCTAATGACAGTGGCACCAGCCTTCAGCCCCCACCACAGACACATGTTCAGCTCTCTTACAAAGAACCTCGCAGTTCCAGAGCTTAATGAAAACCAGAGAAAATCAGCCACAGGGCTCTACAACATGGCATCCCCTGCCCGCTGCATATTTGAAAAACAAGTGGTGTCACTCCAAGCTTTTATCCAGGCTCACTCCAGAAGCCCACGGCAGCTGCTGCAGGAGAGCTGAAGCCCACCTTGCCTTGTGAATCACCAGCTGAAGTGCTGGTGGTGATGGAAGAGGCCACGAAGCATCAGCCTGCCTTTCAGATCTCAGAATGTCTTGGCATTTGACTTGAAAGCTCGACAAATTAAATGTGGCATTGCTGAGAGGAAATAACAATAGAGCTACACAATTTTGTGTGACAGTCACTTTTCAGCTTAAAACAGAAAGGGAGCAAGGACAGATCCTACCCCCTTACTAGCAAGGGAAGGCAATAATTGTAAGGACCAAGCATGCCTCTGCTCTCTAAAGTCTGGATCAATTAATTAACATATGATTAATTAATTCTTACACTAGAGCAGCACTGACATGTCCTCGTAAGATAGCACAAGCTCAAAGCAGAGGGCTTCTCTCTGCTAAGAGCCATGTGCAAGCACCGCAAACCTGTGCAGAAGAAGAAGGGAATTATTATTATCCCCACTTTCTGGCTATCCAGAAGCTAAACAATTTGCCTGGGATCACCCTCCTAGATGTCCATGAACCATGTCCCAACACCCTCCGCTTTAGCTTTGCAACCATCCCCTCTCCCTTCTTGCTGGGACATGCTCTAGGCGCAGCTGCTTCTGAGCCCCTGTCCCGAGGTCCTGCTGCCTCCTGGGCCCGTTTACCCCATGCCTTCACTGCACAGGCACCTTCCCTGGACCTCTGTGAGACACGGCTCCCGGGACAGAGCCACCACAGCGCAGAGGGGCAGAGAACACCAGTCCTCTTGCTGGAGCAGGGTCAGCACATGCTGGAGGACACTGCCGTGGTGCTGGCAAGAGCAGAGTGGGCTGAAGTTCTGGGCAACTCCAACACAGCACCTTGTCTGGAAGCCCAGGGCTTCCAGACCTGGGCATGTGTGGACTTGCCAGAACAGACTCTTCCCACCCACCATCTCCTTTGAGGGCACTGCACCCTGGCACACCTCACCTTGGCTACTGCTTCCCAGTGCTGTTATTCCTCTAATGACTGCTGGACGTGGCACTGATAACGGCCCTCCCGAAACACCCGACCGTGGCCGATCTGATTAATTCACGATACACGCCCCTGGCAGTCATAACTGCTGCTGGCAGGAGCTGGTCGAACACTATTGCTGCCCCTTTGCTGTCTTTTCTCAGGCAGTGAATCTGAATGATAACTCACGCAAAGTATCTTGTATCCTGTGCCAAACAACAAGGAGCCCTGAAGGTAAAAGGGCTTCTGGTTATGCAGCTGTGTTGTAGAATTAGATTAGAGCTATCTGAGCAAATTATCCCAGCAAAGGGTAGCCAGGAGCCTCTCCCTAATGGAGACGCAGCAGATAAGGCGGCTTTCTCCGAGACGCTAATGGAAGTGGAGCTGTGAATGCTGTGTGAACCGGGCTGCGCTGCGTGTGGCACCCGCCGCGGTGCCAGCCTCCTCCCGCCCCCCAGCAGCACCTGCCCCTGCAGGCAAGAATCAAAGCACAGAGCTTCTTTGTGATCCTGCCCACACTTCTACCAGGAGCCCTTGGACGCAAGTGAAGAGATGGGATCAGTTTTCTTCTCTCCAAGCATTTTGATCCACTGTTCCACACTATGCACTGCTCACCCCAGGCTCAGACAAAGCAGGAATCAGCCAAGTCTCTGCTCCAGAGCTTTTTTCCCTCCTCTCCTCTATGGACTTTCGATGCCGATAGCACACCAAACTGTTGTGGCTGGCTGGAATCAAAACTTTCTTTGGCAAATTTCAGGTGCTAAAGTTCCCGCATACCTTGGGCTTGCACCTTGGCACTGGAGCCAGGGTATTGCATTGCCCTGCGTTGCCTTTGACACATCATGCAAAACATCTACTCCATCAGACGCATGGGCTCACACCTGCTTTGGACTCAGCTGTAATGAAGCACCTCTTGGTAATTCCCCTGCCTACATGGAACCTTCAAAAGCCATCAGCTCAGAGGGAGAATTTGTTAGAAGAGCTGTTAATAATTAAATGCTGTGCAATAACAATTCCAGCATAGGGTTCATCAAGAACATCCTGCTCGCATGGCAGCCTTGAACAGCAATTAATGGCCACCAGCCACCAGGCAGCATATATCACCATACAGATTACAGCAGGATCCGCTCACTTCTCATAGCCCAACGAAAGCAGGTGCTCAGACAAGCTCGACAGCAGCTGTTGTCCTCTGTGCAAAGCAGAGGTGCAGGAAGGGGAAGCCCCGTCGACCCCCAGCCCGGCCTCCCCTGTGCTGGCACCACCAGCCCCCACTTGCCTTCAGGAGTCCTCCACTGGCAGTGCCCAGGAACACCACGGTGTAGTTGTTGACGCTGGCCACAGCCACGGCGGTCAGGCCGCTGTAGGTGAAGATGGGGGTGGCGGTGACGGGGTTGACGATGGCCAGGGGATGCTGGAGATGTGCCGCTCCACAGTCCAGCTGCTCCGGCTGCAGCTGCAGAGAGACGCACATGTCAGTGGGCTGTGGCAACACCAGCAGGTCCCCCCGCCACTGATGCCCCGGGATCAGTGGGGACAAGCTGCCGACAACCCCGCTGAGCCCAGGGGAAGCTCCTGACTACCGAGTCATGGCATAGGAAAACGTAACTAGTTCATACAGGAGCAAAAAGCTGTAATAGAGCCTTCTTTGTGCTGGCCAGATCAACCCTGGAGCCAAGTCCAGACCAGGCTGTGCTGGAGATGGGCTGTTGGAGCAGCTCTGCCCTTGCCCACACCATGGAGCCATCCAGGGCACCCCAGGAGGGCATCCTCCAGCCAGAGACCCATTTACTGCAGCAGCACCCACCCTCACCTCAGCACAGGAGTCTGGTGTGATGGCGAAAGGGAACAAGGGGGCTCGGTGCCCCCCTCTTCCACCAAAGCAGTCAGAGGTCTCTTTCCCAGCACGGTGCTGGAAGCCCCTCGCCCGCAGGGGCTGTGCTGCAGGGGAGGCTTCTCAGCCCTCCCAGGGGCTGCCCACCCTTGCAGCAGTCGTCGCTTTGCCTGCAAAGGGCTGGTCCTGCACCCACCCCAGGGCTGAGATGGGTCCCCCTTCCCACAGGTCGGAACTCAGGATCAACGCTCAGATCAGTGCTTGGATCAGCACTCAGGAGCACATGTAACCACACGCAGCTGGGGTGGCTGCAAGCCCAGCAGCCATCTCTGGCTCCTTCCTGCTCAAACAAAAGGTGAAGCAGAAAGTTTCTCCAGTAAAAATTCAGAGTATTATTTCTCTGCAAGTAAGTGAGGAAGTGACTGAGAACAGAGCCAAAGGAGGAGGGAAAAAAAAGAAAGCTTGCTGGCGACTCTTAGTACTGTAAATCCTGGCTCTGATCTCACTGCTACTGCAGTCAACAGCAGAATTTCCACTGGCTTTCCACGGGGATGGGATGGGATGGGATGGGATGGGATGGGATGGGATGGGATGGGACGGGGAGCTGCCAAACAGGAGGAGACACCATGCCATGGGACATGGAGGGAAGAGCAGTGGCTGCAAAACTCTGTCCAGTAATGCTGGAGCCACTGACCCAGTCCAGCATCTGCCCACAGCCGCTCACCATGCCCCACAGACCAAGTACAGCTGTGCCCTGTGCCCATGACCGCAGAAATTCATTATTCGCCTCTGGCTTCTGCTTTTGACCTGTTCCTCAAAGCTCTGGAGGAGCAGGAACTGCCTTTGCTACAGAAAAGTTAAATTCAGGACGTCAGGATGGCAGGCCCTGCAGCTCGAGCAGGTGCCCAGCTCCAGCAGGAACCACCGTGGTGGGTGGCTCTGCTGGGGCTGGCCCCTTGGCACAAGGGCTGGCGATGGGGGCACAAGGCCAGTATCAAGGCTCCCATGTCAACTTGCCATCAGGTGTCGAGGGACGAAGGCAGAGGACAATTGTTAAGGACTCCGCATCCGTGAGCAGGCATTTGGCTCATCTGGCCCAAAGCAAGACAACAGACTTTACTATCCTGTGCTAAATTAATTAGCACAGTTGCTGCATGACAGCAGCATTTGAAAGTGGGACCGATGCCTCACATTCCTCCTACCCTGCTGAGATGCACCCAAGATTTATGACCACTCTCCTCTGAGACTCCCCTTACAATTTCTGCTCAGACAACGTGGATGGATTCAGCAGTGTCTGAACACTACAAGTCTCACTGCCGACAATTCACCTGCTGTCACTCCTGCAGCAGCTTTTATGAAGTGCTGTGGGTGCAGCCGGCCATTCAAACCATGGGCATGTTTCAAGGGCCATTACCACATCATCTACAGTGTAATTTCAGGCCCATCTCTAGAGAAGCCACGGTGGCTGTCACCACTCACCGTGCCCACGCCTGCGGGTGTTTGCAGGCTGCCCAAAAGCGCTTAGAAACTCCAGACAACAAACACTGGTGGACTGTAACCCACACCCCTAAAACTAAGCACATTTTACACCCTACTGAACTCAGACGTGGGTATTCCTTCCAAAATAATTGTCAGGAGTGCTAATTTAAGCAGAACAAATGCAGGGATTTGAGACTCTATCTGTTAAGAAACCAGACCACGTGCCTCCACTGGGCAGGAGAAGTGGACAACCAGCCTGTTTAGCACAGCCCCTCCTCCTTGGGCTGAGTGCACCAGGGCCTGTATTTTAATTCCCTTATTATCGTTATTATTTCACCAATGGCACCAGACCAAGTCTTCAGCTCTCTCTTCTCTCCAAACAGTTTAGAAGATTAGGCAAATCTTCAGGCTTTGCAGTGAGAGCGTGGGACCCAGGCAGGACCCCCAGTCTGCTCTGCCCCTGGTTTGGGGTGCACCTTGTGCCTGTCCACCCACCACTCTGAACCTGGTTTGGGGTGCACCTTGTGCATGTCCAGCCTCCCAGCCACCACCACGTGTCCTGCATTGGTGCCACACTACACCAATACACCCTTAACCCATCCAGGGCTCATCTTTCTGCTCTGGACCAGCACAAAATGCCTCAAATGGAAGATCAGGTCTTCTTCACAAAACCACCCTGGATCTTGGTCCCCTGTGCCCCAGCAGACACCAGTCCCCGTATCCATTCTGCTGCTGGTTGCATCAGCCGTGGAGTAACAAAGACTGATTTGAAAAACTTCCCCAGCTACAGTGAGAGCCAAGCAGGAGGCAACCCGCTCGGAGCTGCAGCTCGGTTCACAAGGGACCCAGACGAAAGGATCAAGTGTTGTGGATGTAAGCGACTTTGCTAAATGTATTTTGCAGTTCCACAGCATTTCATTCTGTTAAAAAATAAAATCACAGCCCCAGTTCTTGTATGTTTCCCTCTGTAACTGCGCAACACAACTCTTCTACACTGTAGGAAGGGTACACAAGCCATTCATGCTTTTTATTTAATGGTGCCCTCCATTCGCAACCAGACCTCTAGAAACACACTCGGGTTTATTTATTTGTCCTGGGGACGATTCATCTCTAGCCCCTCTTCATTACTCTCCACCAGTACTAACCACCTGAAGCTCACAAGGCTCCTTCCTGCTGGGAAACAGCGGCACCGGAGGGATGCTCAGCACCTCGTCCCTGCAGCAGCTGCCCCGGGAGCCGGCACCGGCATCCATCAGTCCCACCCCAGGGACACAGCCCTTTCTTCTCGCAGGTGGCCAAAATCACGGGAAGTTCCTTATCTGCTGCGCCTGCCTGCTTATAAATCACGCATTCCCGAGCGAATATCAGCGCAAAGTGTTTTCCACAGTAAACAGGATGTAACTATCCTCATGCAGGCCAGGCTTTGTTTTGGCCACACACATCCTTCCTCTGAAACACCTTTCTTTAAATGACATCAGCTCTTCCAATGCACAGGCAGGAGGAGACATATGGTGTTTCCCTCTCTCGGGTCCCAGGGTGGGGAGATGCGCTGTGCTGTGGCTGTCTGCACACCACAGCACCGAGGGACATCTTAATGCTGTCACGTTACGGTAAACAGGATACGGCCAAGCCACATCCTTCTGCAGGCACCAGGCAGTCACTGCAGCTTGGGAACTCACACTTAAAGGCTGGGCTAAAAGGCTTTCTCCACTCAGAATGGGTTAACTCTCACTCCATCTTAAATTGAACTGCCCTACACTGAAGTGGGGAGAGGATCAACACTGAGTTTTCTTCCAAAACCAATCTCTTCGTATCACATGTGTTTTAACACAACCCCATGGGCGTTGACCTGCACTGCCACTATTTTTCTGCAGCACACTCTAGGTACTCAGTAACTCACAGAAGTATTGGGCAAGTCTAGATTCAAATCCTTGTGCACGCAGAACATCGGGCTCTGCCACCTTGGTGCTAAGGAAGAGCCACCTCGGGCGCACGCTGGAGACAACCCAACAGCCAGCACCAGCCCGGCTGCGCTGCCATCACCCCGCGCCTGCGAGGAGGGTGTACTCGGCCTTTCTGCACAATTTCACAAGTGATGCTAATTAATTCAAACCAAGGAGCCACATCTAAGAGGAGGGTTAGCCAGATTAACCCCTGAGCGTGATTGCAAAAACAAAGCGGGACAGAGAGAAAAGATTTCCAGCCACATCAGAGCTCAAGAATTCGGCTGTTTTCACGGGACGGGTTCAGTTCTTTATCCCAGGCCTACAAGGAGCAGAAAAAGCAATATTCCAGAATTTCCATTACAGCTCCCCAGCCCCAGAGGCAGGCGTGCAGGATGTCCCCTCGGGAAGGAAGTCTGCTGGAAACAGAAGGAGGAAGAGGAGTGGTGAGGCAGCACTCAGGAAAACCATGAAAATGTGCTGATTTCTGCATCCTGTGTTTGTAACCTTAAAAATAGTTCTTAAGCAAAGATGGAGTTTATTCCTGAATCAAAAGCAGGCTGCAGTTCAGAAAAAGCCCTGCAGCTTCTGCTTTCAGCAAGGCTCTTCTGACTCTGCCACAGCAGGTCTGAAAGCTTCAGTACACGGAAAGGGAGCCCGGCCCCTTTCATGCATCATATCAGAGCGGATTAAAGTGTTGGCTTCTAGCATGCCTGGAGTCCTGGGAAAATGACACAGCCAGCATCCGATAATCCGCTCCAAACTTGTTGATTTGTGGGACTTAGCCATCGTCTTCACAGGCTCAAAATTTGGCAGTTGCTCCCACACAACTGACGTTTTCAGGCCATTAAAGACTGTGATAAAAGGGCTCTAGTCTTATCTCTTGCCTTCCTTAACACAAACCATTAGGCTTTTATTAACATTTAGGTATGGCTCGGGTAAACCTCTGACTGCAGAGAGAATATTCAAAATAATTGGGATGCTGTCAGAAGAGAAGAGCAGGACATGGACTCAACATTGAGCCGTAGGGAGAGGCTAAAAGCCAACGTGCACAGACCCAGCTGGAAGGCAGGCAGAGCAAGGGACAGTGGCAAGCAGCCCGGCTGCGGGAGGGAAACAGAAAGGACAAGCCCTGCTCTGTGCCGGGCAGAGCCCAGACTGGCCGCGACCCCCTCCCAGGCAGAGCCCACTCACCCCGCAGCCCCCCCAGCCGCCCCCAGTTTGTACACACAATCCCGCGTTTATCTGCTGGAGTGGCGCAAGCAGAGCTGTCAAAAACAGGCTTTTTGGGATGCCTTGAGGAAAATGTCATCCTCAGAAGAGGGCTCTACTGTTAAGGCACTTGAGACATAAGCGGTCTCTAATTGCGGTGCTGCTGCAAGGGCAGGCATTATCACAGAGCTCCGCTAACCCCCCAGCGTATGTTTTAGGCAATGGGAGGCAAATCAATGCGCTTTCTTGGCCAGTCGAGGCACTCAGGCTGAGAAACTCTGATAAAAATCAATCTTGCTGAATTTTTCTCGAGAATCACCCACACTAGGCAATCAGCACTGTCACAGCAGAGGTCCTTAAAAAAAAAAAACCAAACCCAAAAGCCTCAGAACAAGATTCGCACCCTGGTTTCACAGTTTACTTAGAGCACACGTTTCTTGAGCAAGGAAGTGGTGGCATTGCTGCGTTTTGCACATTTGCAGTGCCAGCCCTGGCCCACAGTGCTCTGAGAGCCACCAGCGTGACACCAGGATCGGGCTGTCCAAACACCCATCTCTCTGCTCTCAGTGGTGATCTGGACCACGTCCCTCCCGTGTGGAGCCCTGGCCCCAGCTCCACCAGGCCAGCACCCCCAGGACCTCTCCTGCAGAGAGGTCACCACACTTCCTCTGTGGTGATTGATGCCCTGGGAAACCACAACGATGCTCATGCAGTCCCGTGCACCTCGTCCCCGCACGGTGACAGCGGGGATGACTATCCCTGCCGGTCCCACCTCAGGGAAGTTAATGCCTTGCTGAAGAGGAGTAATTGCTAATGAAAAAACATCCCCAGGGTCCCTCTGTCAAACCCTCACCAAGCACCACTCCCTGGGCAAAGCTGCATCAGCTGCACAGGGAGAAAAAGAGAAAAACATGACAAACACTCCTGCCCCTTCTGCATCATTCCTGGTGCCTGGAAGTTTTTCAGTCTCTTATCTGCATTTTCACTTTACAGGAAAGCTTTTTTCCCTCCATCTTATAAAACTCATTCTTCCTTCTCTCTACTCTCAACTCCAACCCTTTTCTTTCCCAACAGCTCCTAACATTCACTCTCGGCAGCTTCACACGGGACATTCAGATGACTACAAGGTCTGAGGAATTCAGGCTTGTGTCCCTCACATGAAGTGAGCAGCGAGGACCCGAAGGAAGCCCAGTGAGAACAGGACCGATGTCCTCCGGGGAAGCAGGGCACAGTGAGGGCTCTGCAAACAAGTGGTTCTCCTGAGACTTCTCATCTCCTTAGACCTGTTCTGCACTCAGGAACCTGCACAGTCAGAGGCAGGAGATGCCCAGCAGCCCTGGGTGGCCATGACATTTGTCCTACCCTTCACTGATCTCTGAGTTTTCAGCAATGGTCAAGGTGATGGGCTCAGCAGATCACGTGCCGGAAGCCAGACTTGGGGCCAGAGCTGACCTGACAGGCTGAGCCCACCAGCCCCCTGAAAGCAAATGAGAAACTGTTTTCAGTGAGTCTGCAAAGACACAGATCTCCAGACAGTTCAAGGCCAACTCTGGGTCAGGCCAAACCACTGCATCTAAGCAGCAGCAATCACGTTCACCTCCACTGTGGCCATAGACCTCAAACCACCAGAGACAAGAGGGTTTGAAACACCAGAAGATGCTCTCAGTGCTGTGTATCATTTCAGAAGGCAAAACCCAAGCTTTGGCTGCTGCTCCAGCCCCGGCAGCCTGGGCAGGCCTCACCAATGCCCACTCTGCTGTTGCCTGCAAGAACCTGGTCCTGAAGGAAAGACATAGGTGAGTGGAAAGACTGAGGTAGGACGAGGGAGCAGCTGGGCTGTAGGCAAAGCCACTCGGTCTGCTCTGGTGAGGCCAAAGCCCGACAACAGCTTGAACAAACACAGTCCTCCTGCAGCCATTCATCTTCTGCTGTGTCACTTCAGGTGCAGGAGGAAAGGGGAGGGGTGTCTATAACCTTCCTCAGGGTGTTAGGGAGGATGTAAGAATTATAGAATCTTTTTGGTTGGAAAAGACCATTTAGTCATCAAGTTCAACTGTTCCCCCAGCACTGCCAGGGCACCACTAACCCATGTCCCTCAGCACCACATCTCCACGGCTTGGAAACCCCTCCAGGGATGGGGACTCCACCACTGCCCTGCCCAGCCTGGCACAGCCCTTCACAACCCTTTCCATGAAGAAATTGTTCCTAATAACCAACCTCAACCTCCCCTGGTACAACTTGAGGCCATTTCCTCTTGTCTTATCACTTGCTCCTTGGGAGAAGAGTCCAGCCCCACCTGGCTCCAACCTCCTTTCAGGGAGTTGTGGAGAGCCAGAAGGTCTCCCCTGAGCCTCCTTTTCTCCAGGCTCAACACCCCCAGGTCCCTCAGCTGCTCCTCACCAGACTCCTGCTCTAGACCCTTCCCCAGCTTTGTTGGCCTTCTCTGGACACGCTCCAGCCCCTCAATGTCCTTCCTGGAGTGAGGAGGGAGCTCCAAGGAGTTCACAGAGGCTCCAGCCTCAGCAGCTGAAGCCAAACACCTTCACCAGACCCTGGTTTCCCCCTCAGTCTCCTTGGCCACCTCCTCCAGCAGGAACCAGCCATGCTCGCAGCCACCCATCACTCCACAAGTGCCAGCCCCGGCATGCTGACCCTGAGGCTGAACTACTAGTGAAGAAAGCCAAGAGCAATGTTGGCAGGAGCCTGGCAGGACCCTCTCTGCACAGCTCTCCCCCAAACACCGTTCCCCTGGCCCAGGCAGCCCTCCCTTCCCAGCTCCACACAAGCTGGGGTCAGGCACACGCCAGCGCTTCACCCTGCGGGGAGCTGAGCCGCACGTGCGACCGCACAGGGAACTGCTCAAAGCACAGAAATGGGGAAAAGCAGCCGTCTTTTAACTGAAATTGCACATCCTTCACGCCGCCAGGAAGACTGGTCAAGCTTATTATGTTAGCCTTCATCCTGCATTAAATAAAATACTTCAGATTATACAATCAAATCCCCCAGGAACGGGCAGGCAGAGGGATTAGCGAACAACAGGCTCCAGAGGGGTTGTCACAGTCAAAACAGCAGGCGTTTGAGCAGCAAGGGTTCATACGTCCTTTAGACTCACCCTGTTGGTAAGGCGGCTCCTCTGCCCCGCTCCCCAGGGACAAGGAGCGGATCAGCCCAGCATGCCTCGTCCCAAGGACACCCACGCCCCTCTGAACATCAAATCTATGCGTCCCCTTGAAATCGTTTGGAGTTAAGACGCCTGAATTATTCAGGCTGTATTTCCTCAGCTGCTCTTTCCTTGGGAGAGCCCCCCTGCACCTCTCAAGCTGCGTTTCTCATTCATGTTGAGCTTTGGCTTCAGTAACTGATCTCAAACTGCTCAAACTCCTTCCCGCAGGGAGCAGTCCTGGGTGAACCATGAGTTTGGCTCCTCAGTCTTTGGGGGTTATTTTTTTATTATTGCTACTACTAACACTTACCACTTTACACGCTCAAAGTGCTCTGAAGCCACATCTGTGTGATCCTGGGCTGAAAAAATCATCCATTAAAGTAACAACCTTACATTAAAGTAACCCAACACAACTGGTCTTTTGCATGTGTCAGTTCAAATCTGATTCATTTAGCAATAGTTTATAGAAAATGTTTTCCTGTATTTTCCTCATTAGTTCTGCTGAATCCATTAAGCTCTGAGATAATGAGCAGAACTCTACTCTTCTTATACACATCCTCAGTACAACCTGTCCGTGCTGCTGTGCCACAGAGGTATTCTCCATGGGTACCACCACACATGTCACCTGCTCAGCAGCCTTGGCACTGGCATCCAGAAACAGAACAACACCACTTACTCCTGGCACCCAGGCCATGGCAGCAGCTTGGCGTGGGAAGGTTAAAAAAAGCCTTTGTGATCATTAACCAAGCACTCCAAATGCAGAAGTGATCAAGGTGCAAGGCCATGTTCGCCAGCAGACATGCTGCTGCCCCAGCTCAGAGGTGCACGCTTCCTCCACCCTAACACATGAGACGAGACCTCTGCCCTCATTTTGGGGACTAAGAAAATTCAAGTAAACAGGTTGAACAGATGGTTACAGAAAGAGTGAAGACTGAAGGTGTGAGCGCAGCTCCTCCGACCTGCAGCCGGCCCTCAGACTCACTCGCACCGTCTCCTCTGGCAGACGGCACCTGTACCAAGCAAGAGGCATTCTCCTGGCATCTCTCTGAAAGCACTGTGCTTGTTGACTTGTCAGCATTGCATCTCTATGGCTTCATCCCTGGAGGTCCTCCCTCCCCACCCCATGCCCCCCCAGTTAGGAAATTAAGATCAGCAGAATCATTTCAAAACTTGTTAAAAATCAGTGGTCCTACTAGATCCGGCAACTGAGCACTCCTCTTGGTTGAAGTATGGAAGGTTCTCCTTTTCTCTACTATTTTATAGTTTGTCTTCAAGATTTGTAGTAACTGATGGTTCTAATGGTGTTCAGAAAGATCCACTAAGCTTCGCAGCTGGCTGTGACACCAAATCTCAGCAAAAAATGACACTACAGTTGGGAGATCCCAAGGACACAACACTGCAACCACAGCTGGTCCCCAAAGCTTGAAACCTTTCCTCAGCAGCTTATTTGACAATGGCCAAGTGGCCTTTCTCCAACCAGGGAGCCCCAGCGCGGCAAGGTGGCTGGCACACCGGCCAGAGCCTCTTCTGGCAGGGGAATCCCAGGAGGGATGCACGGGATCACCCATCCCAACCTTCCATCATGTGGCTCATCCCCAGGACACATGCAATTCCAACCAAATGAAAGAGTGCAGGGAAGAATCCATCATATCAGTTGCTCTCCAGATGTGGATGTCTGTCCCCTCAAGCCACAATTTCCTTCCCATTTCAAGACGTGCCACACTGATGGCAATGTGAAATCCCAACATGAGCCCGCTCCCTGTGTGAGCTGGTTCTCAGACTCGGGTCCATCACTCTCCAAGGAGCCACATGCCACAGCACACCAACCCTGGTGCCTCCACCATGTGCAGTTAACATCTGAGAGACGTACCAAAGCGTGACAGGGATTCATGAATCAAACCACTTTGGAAATTGCTATTTTATATTACATCAAAACACCCTCATCTTTCACATCTTCCCTTCTTCATCAAGTAAACTGTTCCCAGCTCTTCCTAAAAAGATCACTCTTACACACAGACGTTTTCTAGAACTTGCCAGTTATTCAATGCCCCCTTTTAATAAGGCAATCCACCAGAGATGGCTTTTGGCCACCAGCAGCTCACAATCTATCGCACACTGGCAGCGGTCAGCAGATGGTGGGATGAAAATCTAATGGCCAAAGGGCTTTCGTGCCAGAAGGAAGCACGGAGCAGCATAATGCTTGAAACAGAGGGGAGACAGGAACAGGAAGACAAGTTCCAAATTTCCTTCAAACAGAGGTACATGTTTGCAAAACCCAGACTTGTCAGGCAGTTTTGCTTCTGGGTTAGAATTGAAAGATTTGTATTCCAGTGCCACTTGCAATACAAACTGTAGAAATCTTGTCAGAGCAACAATCTGGTGGTTTGGGCCCAAAAATGGGCTTGTTCCAGAAGCTGGTCCCATCTGGCCAGCATCAACTATTGCTGCCCAGCATCAGTCACCCCGCACTGTCTTCACTGCTGGCTTTAGTGGCCACAGATCCAAAAACGACCCTGCACCGTCACTGAGCCCTGAGACCTGAGCTGGGGTTTGTGCCCTGGACTCTACCAGCCCCACCACAAGCCCCAAGTTCCCTCCAGGTCCTGCAGCTCCAGTGACTGGTGCTCACCTGCACAGCAGCACCCTTGGGAGCACAGCAGCAAACCTGGGGACTGAGACTTGGGCCATGCTGTCTTCAGAGGCGGTCACAGCAGAATGAGACCTTCAAGTTAACCCCTATCCTGTAGCCCACCAGAGAAACACCCCGAGACAATGCACCTCTTGTCCCACCCCTCACCTGCACAGCCGTGCTTATCCATAGGTCCCTTTCTCCGAAAACCAATGAATCCTGGGGGAAGGCAGAGGGGCTGGCCACAGCAGCTCAGCTCTGCTCAGACCACAAGCCATCCCTGCTGCACCCCTGTTGCTGCAGGATACTGTGATCACCATGCCCCCATCCCTGAGGACATCCCAGCCCCAACCCCCAGCGCAGGTCTGTGTGAGGAGCCAGCACATGCTCCCCACGCTGGACAAGCCCTGGTGACACTCAGCGGGTACCGAGGCAAAATCATCACAGGCCTTGATACCAGCTGCTCATCAGCACACCACATCTAAGAGGGGTCACCCAGGCTGTGTTTGATACAGCCTTTTCTGGAGCTAGTGTCCCACGCCCCCGCCGGCCTTGCTCTGCCGGAGCAACCACTGCCAGCGGAGTTGCCGTCCAGATGTTAGAAATCAGTGCTGCTCAAAAATGTCAATAAATTCTACCGGTGCCTGGAAGTCAGGGATTGCTGTAGACAGTCTGCCACCTCCTCCGCTTGCTGCAAGGTGTTAGAGCCCAACTTGAAAAGAAAATAAGGACTTGAAATAATTTCCTTACCAGGCCCACAGAAAAAGAAAAAAAAAAAAAAAAAAGGAAAGCAAAGGGGATCCATCCTGCAGATGCAGGGGTCGGCTCACTCCCCCGCTGGTACGTGTGCTGGTGACAGTGACACAGCAGCACCCCCACACATGGGACCTCCGTTCAAACCCTGACACTGGCACCCATCTGATCAACACCAAGGCATCGATCAGGTGATCTCTGACCACCTACTTTTCCCCAATGAAGAGAGGGCGGTGACGCTCCCATGGCACAGACCAGGGCGCTGCACCGAGGGTTCCAGTGACAAACGGGCCCACGAGTGAGCGGGGCTGCAGAACGCCGCAGGCTCGGCTGTTGCTCCTGCACAAGGGGCACAGCACCAGTGGTAACACCCCTGGGCATCGGCCACGTGCCCCTGGCCACAGAGCCGCTTCAGGCTCCTGGTCAGGGATGCTGACCCCCATCCATCACCTCCCTGCTGCAAACGAGGGGTTCTCATGCCTGCACATGCAGTCCCTGCAGCTGGGGACCCCGGCCACACCGGGACCCCTCACGTATGCCATGCACAAGCCAAGCCGGGAGGCACAGCCACGCTGCTGTAGGTAGCGTGTCGTTGTGCGCTGGTGCTTCTAATTGATTGTTTCCAACCGCTGCTGGTTCCAGCTTGCCCGGTGTTTGCATTAAATTACCACAGCCAGGGGCTCAGACCTATTATGTTTCCAACAACTTGCTGGAGGAGGTCATCAGATCAGACTATCACAGCGGTGCAGTTTGAATAGATGCCTTTTGGGATTTACAAGGCGCAGCGAGGTGTTTTCACAGCTTCCCCAGGCACCCGTCCACATCTCTAGGCACCTTATTCACCTCTGCAAGTGCCCTCAGCCCCACCAATCTTTTCTCACAAACACTATAAAATTGACCTTGAAAAACCAGAAAAAGGGCAGCAAATCCCTTCATTTCCACCCACCAAAACCCCGCAGCCAAGCTGGCACTTGTTAGGGCTCCCAGGGAGCAGATTCACCTTCACGTGGGAGAGCCAAACACCTGCCCTGGAAAAGATCTGGGGCTACACAAACAGAAGTGTTTGAAAACTCCTGAATGAAGAGACTGCTGCCAAGATACAATCACCACCTCTGTATGATCCTATGAGCACCTCTCCACAGCGCTCCAGCATCCCCCGGCCATGACGCACCTTCCACGTGCAACACTGGACTCGGCCAAAATGATCCTTTTCCTGTTTTTAATCTTAACCATTATTTAGTTACAGGTGATTTGATGAGCTCAATGGATCAAAGTCAGTCTGACTGTCTAGCTACTGAGAATGACAAGGTTACAGCTCTCCAGAAACACGAGGGGGTGGTTCTGACCTCCTCTGCAAAGGGACCTGGAGCCACCTTGCCCATCTGGCAGCACCAGGAGCAGCAGGCACTTCACCACAGACAGGAGCCCATTTCTGCTCTCTCACCTAAAGCAGCAGAACTTCTGGTTTCCAGGCTGAGAAACTTCTGCCACTTCCACTGAATTCCCCTTTGCAATCTGGGATCTGTTTGAGCTTGAGATGCAAAGCAGGGCTGAGCCCTGGGGCTCCAGGACACACGTTCCCACCACCCACCTTCAGCTCAGGGGCACTGGCCCACTCCTCGGGAGACTCCCCTGCCCTGTAAGCCCCCGGGCCCAGGCAGCCCACGAAGCCGAGCCTGCCTTCCCAGGCAGGACGCGATTCACACGGCTCCTGCTCTCAGCTGTCTGCATGCGCCTGACTGCAAGCAGAAAACTGTGCTTCCACACAAATTCCCAAGGAAACGCACCCGACAGCTGGCCAGGACTCGCTAATACCAGGGGAGAAACAGAGCAGGTACCAGCACTCAGGTCTGGGTCCAAAGCCTGGCAAATCCCGGCAAAGCTCAGGCTGGGGCTGAAACCTCCCATCTGAGGCATCCCAGGTCCTGCCAGCCCCTCACCACCCAGCCCTTGGATGGTGGCTTGGAGGGACACTGACTTCCCGCTGCTCATGAAACGACCTCCAGAACGTGGCAATACCACAGCGCGGTGCAGCTTTGCCGTCACGGGGCATCGGCACCGCCAGGTGCGTGCCAGCAACCCCGGACACGGCGCATTCTGCAAAAAACAGACATCAAGTCTGCTACGAGAACTCTGGCCTCATCTTTAATGTACAAATTAAGTGTAAATTCCCAGTTCTCTTTCTGTGGCTAATCCTCCAGATTTATTTGAGTAGATGGAAGGTTAGAGCCCATTTATTTTCCTGTTTGGAATTTCTAAATTAGTATAAAACAGCACTTCAAAGTAACCCAGCTCCTATAAAACCCAATCCCAAGGAGATGCCACAGTATATTTGGACAGTAAGTAGACGCTTTGTCATATTCCCACGTGTATAGGAGTTTTTTTTTTCTTTGGGAACATTTTCTGACTGGTCTCAAACCACATTTCCATGCCCAGGCACACATATATACAGAGACTGTTTATACAGTCTACCCAAGGAGTTCGTTTTATTTAACAACCCGTTCTAGTAAAGCTCACTGGTGGGTATCTCATCATTACACCACAAAACACTGTGCTCAATGAGCATGCAGGATCTGACACAAAGCCACAAGAGCCAGAAACTTGAGAATTAATGCTGAAACGCATCATTATCCCATGCTGCCGAGCCTGTGTTTTCCAGCATAGGAAACAAACTGAATTTTCAGCCCTTTTGAGTTGCAGACCCCAAAACATTTCCCAGGAGATATGCAGATCCCTGGCTAGCAAATCTAAATCTAATGAATACAAGTCTGCTTCCCCTAGTTACCTCTCCAGAGCTTTTAGAAGGGCAGCGTGGGGCTCGGCATGGAAACCACAGAAGACAAGGAGTCCAGCGCAGCCGGGAGCGTGGGATGGGGTTACCAGCTCAGCTTTTCCTCCAGCGTGCTTGCTCATCACGCCATGCGCTTTGTGTTAAACCCAGACCCCCACATCAGCCACCACTTGGACAACTAGAGCGAGAAGATTTGTAGAGAAGCCTGGAAATCTACATTCGCTTGCCCTTCTGCTGGGGCTATGGCCGGGAAAGCCGGGCTGGGACCGCCCGGTAGCCATCAGCATTTCCCTGGCCCAAAAGACAGCTGCTGGTTGGAGCAGCACCAAGGTGTCAGGTCACATCCCCCTGCCCAGTGCCAGGCCAAGAGGACAGTGAGAAGATGCCGTGGGGCTCGCTCCGCTGGGATGCGGCGGTGGTGCAGCATGGCCTGGGACACCCTGCCCAGGACTGGGCAGGGAAGCCGGGACAGGAGCCTGCCTGCTCTGCTCTTGCACGGCCCCAGCACACGGCAGCTCCAGCCACGCAGCCAGCGTGACCTTCAAACCTACCAGGTCATGATCCTGCTAGGGGAGAATAGTTCAAAAATGAAGTAAACCCACTCAGTGCCCTCGGGATTTGACAAGCTCTGTCAGCACAGTGCTGCAAATAACATTAAAGACAGTCTGCTACAGAGAGCTCATGCTCCTCTTCTCTCCTGGGGGCTTGGGTCCAAATTCCACCTGGGCTTTGAGTGGGCAAAACGCAGCAGTGACTCTGTGCGAGTATTTCATTTTAACTACAAGCGTTACAAAGACAGCCCAGTATTTGACACAAAATTCATTATAAAAAGCTATTTCTGTTGAGGGAAAGCAATCCTAGAGCTCACCCACTCACTCTCAGCACAAGAACCCAATCAAACAAAATCCTTCCCTAATACATCCTCCTTCCCCTAAGCCTCCGCTACGAATTGGCCTCCTCGGTAAGTGACTTTTCAGAGGCACTCATTGAGAACATCCAACCAGCCTCCACTCCTGACCCAGA
Source organism: Eurystomus gularis (assembly GCA_013400335.1). Taxonomy (NCBI): domain Eukaryota; kingdom Metazoa; phylum Chordata; class Aves; order Coraciiformes; family Coraciidae; genus Eurystomus; species Eurystomus gularis. The sequence continues at coordinate 4,417 of VZZY01019626.1, read as the reverse complement.
CCATCCTCCTCTGCGCATTTTCCCCAGGTCTCACAAAGCCATGCAGCACCAGCTCGATTGCAAGTTAGCGCTTCCATCAAAGCGACGGGCCCGTCCCCGGTATGAGCCGGTGATTCCTGCGGCCGGGACACAGGCTAACCAGGCTCCCCTGCCAGCCCGTGGAGACGTGCTGTCCCCAGGTCCACCTGCCCTATCCACCAGCCTTGTCATGATGCTGAGGGGTACAAGCTGGCCCCTCACCACCAAGTGCTGCCGCAGCGGTGCTGCGGGGACAGCCGGGACAGCCAAAAAAACAAGGGCCCGCTCCCGAAACCCATCACCAGCGGCCGAGTGCTGCAGCTCCTCAGCTGAGTCACAGCCGAGCGCTGCAGGAGAGGAGCATTCAATTAGAGAGAAGAGCACACAAGGGGGCAATGATTTTCCTTTCACACCGCATTACGCCTAACAGCCCATGCTCCATGCTTGTAACAAGCAACTACTTCAGCCGAACATGTGCTCGGAATGGATCAGGCCATCGTTAGGTTTTTATTCTTTCTTCCAGAAGTAGCTTAAAACCCAACCACATAGTCAGAGGAAGAACTAATGAACCACAATTTTGATAATACCAGAGCACCCATCAGCGATGCATAGGCAAAAGGAAACACAGAAAACATGGAAACCCGCTGAAGTGGAGAAGTGGAGCTCCTAAGGGGAAGGCAGCGAGATGCTGATCTGCTCCACCAAACAAGCTCCTGCTTTAATACATCTTCCTGCTGCGTTCCCAGGGCTGGGACACAAAATGTATTAGAGTATTTCATTGTCTTGAAGGTGGAAATTGATGTTAGGTTTTTGCAGCACAAAGAAACACAATATTACAACTCCTCTCTTGACACTGCCTCTCTGGGGCTTGAAAACGAAAAAAACAGCTTGTTAACTTGTTGGCAATGCTAATGATTAAGTAAAAGTAAAAAAAAATTGAAACGTTCTCCCTCCGACTGGTAGGAAGGCTTCCCAGCAGGCCTGGTCAGCGGTTTTAGAGGAATACGCTTCAAATAAATGAGAAGTGCTGAAATATTAGGCATGAACAAATATTAACGGCGTGCTTCATCTATATCCTGCCGTACTTGACATCAAAGGGTCTCAAAGCAGCTTTACAAATGCGATCTTGTGCTACACGTGAGCTGGGTTTCTGAATCATAGCAATAAGCAGGGGAGCGTGCAGCAAATGAGGAAACTGAGGCAGCCAGGGTTAAATGACTGGTTCGAGGGTAGTGACACAGCAGCAGTGTCAGTCAGCACCAGGACCTGGCTTTCCCCATCCACCATGGTACTTCTGTCTCCACACAAACACATTTTCTCACAGCCTGATCTTACCACACTGGTAAAAACGTGGAGAGTTTCTACAGACGTTACAGGATTGTCAAGGCAGGGATATCTAGCTCACTCCTCTGCACCTCACGTCCCTTGTCACCCATCCCTTGAAGAACACAGTCGTCCTTCAGAGACTGCCTTGGTGGCATCAACTGATAAACTTCCCCCGTGCCACCTCCCGCGCCTACCCCCGCAGGGAGCTCGCGGAGAGGAGGACTGCCACCAGGAACAGGCGTTACAGAGCAGCAGACCCAAAGATGGAGTGAAATCTCATTTCTGTGCTGAGTCTCCTTGGAGTCTCCAGGGAATCAGCTGCCTAAATACCTTCGTGGATATAGCGCTTGATATTTTCAACATTAATAGATCGGTGTTAGTCACGATTATTTTCTTTACTGAACAAAAGTTGGAGAAAACAGTATCTTCCTGGCAGCCCGGGGGCACTGAGGAAGCTCAAGAGAGGCGGGTGCCTTTCTGCGGGTGCAGCAGGGCTGTTAAGTCTGTAAGCACCCCCCAGCCCCCACTGCCCCCTCTTGACCTGCCCGGCAGAGGCAGTTCAATCCTGCCAGGCGCTGAGGGGCTGCTTCACAGGGATGCTGAGCTTCAGCCACAGCCAGTGAGCGCTGCGGGTGCCTTCCCGTCCTGCCAACAGGATTCCTGACTCCCAGTGACTCCTCTGAGAGCCGTGACCATGCCAAGGCTTCAGGACTGGGCTCCCAGCGTTTAACGCACCGACTCTTCGTGGAATTAACTCAAAACCCAGCACAACTGCCAGATTTCCTGGCTGTCGGGCAGCTCGTGCTCTGCCACCAGGGAAAAACTATTCAGCTTCGCTAGAGCGGGTCTGTGAGCCAGTGCATCAGGACCACATATTTAACACGGCGTGGAGATGCCACGCCAAACACTTGGGTTACCATGGGAGACCTTTCTCTCCTTGCCACTGCCATCGCGCGGAGAAGCCCAAGCCCAAACGCTCTGTCTTGCCTTTGAAACCAAACAGCTGTTTTTACGATCTCTGACGGAGCCGAGTTATTCATCCTTCCCAGAGGAAGGGAAAAACGCAGTTACAGCAGCCCTTCTTTCTTATTTTTTTCCCAAGCATCGCCTATCATCTTTAGCGAAAGGGAGAACAGGCGTCACTCGGTGACAATGGCAAACTTTTACCCCGCACGCTACGGAACAAGGCAGCCTGTGTGTGCAGGTCCCCCGGCCGGGCTGCCGGGCCGTGGGAAGGGACCGTGGGGGCTGGCGATGCTCACCGGGCACCCCGGGGAGGGGGGACGGAGCGAGCCACCGCCGGGACCGGGGCGTGGGAGCAACCCCTGACAGCCCGGGGTCCGTCCCACGCCCCAAACACACGTTCGCTGCTCGGGACGAGCCCACGGCAGGCTTCGGCTGCCGCGGGGGGCGGCCGGGACCCAGCGGGACTTGGCGGTGTGACCCGGTGC